>CM069164.1:18318856-18703339 GCA_035221665.1 Okamejei kenojei
CTAACTCCTTATTCTTGTTGGTGTTGAGCTGCTGGTGATTCAGCCCACACCACTCAACAAAGTTGTTGACTCCACCTCTGTATTCAGCTTCCCTCCCCTCACTGATGCAGCCCACAATTGCAGAGTCATCCGAAAACTTGGCAAGAGTCCAAGTTATATCTGAAGTCCAAGGTGTAGATGGTGAACAGGAAGGGAGAGAGAGAAAATGAATGATCATTTTGTTGACTAACTGACAGTTCTGCAGCCTGACATATTGTGGTCATCCAGTCAGGTAGTTGGTGATCCAGGACACCAATGGAGCATCCAGCTGCATCTTCGTCAGTTTGCTCCCTAGCAGTGCAGGCTGGATGGTGTTAAAAGCACTGGAGAAGTAAAAAAACGACTCACAGTGCTTCCCGACTTATCCAGGTGAGCAAAGGAACAATGGAGCAGGTAGATGATGGCATCCTCATGCCCCCATCTTTGTTTGATGTAGCATTTTCAGCAAATAACCTAAGTAGTAAAAAGCACAAAATGCTGGATATACTCAGCAGGTTCAGCACACCAATGGAAGAGATACGTTGACTTTTCAGATCAAAGACCCTTCATCAAAACCTAATTAGTAATCTAAACTGCTGATATTTAGCCTTCTGTTCCCTCAAATGTACTGAGAAAGAGGTATGTTGCAGACCTCAGGACTTTTCAAAACACTTTAGAGCCAATCAAGTGATTTTGAAATAAAATGCAGGAAACAATAGATCAGCTGGTCCGTCGAGAGAGAAAATTTATTATCATTTTGGAAACCATCTTCTCATTGATGCGTTATAACTCAGCAAACAGCTAAATTTACAGGTAACAAGGTACTACAAACAACAATATTATACAGGAGTAGGGTAGATCAGGTAGCCAGGGTAAAAGTAGGAGCATTAGGGACAACAGGGGTGAAACCAGAAGGTGTACGCAAGAAATGAATAATGTTCACAAAAGAAAATAACTTTGTAACTGTAGAATTCAGTGAAAGGGTAGGTTAAATTGTAGCACAAGCCTCCACAAATAAAAATGATTTACTCAATGCATTAATGCGCTATATGGTTGATAAATCTCCAGGGCTAGATGGGATATACCCCTGGCTGCAATTGGAGCCAGGTAAAGAGAGTGGTGCGGTTTAGGGGCAGTAGTAGTTAAAATGAGAAATTATTGAGTTATATGAAGTTGTGAATGATATTGATCGGGTAGACTGAAGACAAAGCAAATCATGGCTTTGAATTAGTGTACAAGTCATGTTGAGTTTATTGTCATGGTCAGCACGGTGAGGTACAGGCACACTGAAAATCATGCTTGTAGTGACATCACAAGTATAGACTCAAATTAAACACATAGAAACATTAATCATACATAAAGTACACAAAACATTCTACAAGAGAGTAAAAAGGAAAAAGACTGCAAAACAACAACACGTTGATGCAAAACACAATTAGAATATCTTTCACAGATTAATCTCAATGACAAGGAGTTAAGATTGTTAGTAGCACGCTTGCCTCAGTAAAAAGTTATGGGTCGAAATCCACTACGGGGATATTGCATTGGTAAGATTTACTCTAAAATACTTTTGGTCCACGTTATAGTCAGAAAAGAACGCTCAAGCTCTACTTACCTACTGCTCTACCCCTTCTCTGTCCATGGTGTCAATACAGTATTTGCACTCAATATCAAGGTCTGCAACATACAAATGCAGCACGAGCATTGTTTCCTAGCTAGAACTGAGGACCGGCAGAGTTATCCACTTGGTCGCATCTATTGTACGCTTATCACAGTGCAAACAGGATGGAGTAAGGTTCAAGCTCTTCAGTAAGGACATTCACAGAATGATTACATTGTGGTGATTAAATTGTAAAGATAATTACCATCTGCAACATAAATTATACTATAATATAAAATTAAAAAAAAGAAAATTTAAAATATCTTATAAAATAATAAGTGGTAAAAAAGAACTTATTTTACTCATCTCAAAATTAATTATCTGGTTGTTTTACAGATGATCACAATCTACTAACAACAGCTTGATTAAAGGTAGATAAAAATGCTGGAGAAACTCAGCGGGTGAGGCAGCATCTATGGAGCGAAGGAATAGGTGACGTTTCGGGTCGAGACCCTCCTTCAAACAGCTTGATTAAATGTCAGCATTTCTCATTAACTGTATTCTACATTTTTCCATTTGTTATACTCATCACTTTCAAACCAATTACACCAGGGACTAACGACGTATCATTCATAGCATTTCACTGATCTATCACAGGCAGGCCAGGCATCAACACAAAGCCCAAGATTTTGTCCATGTTAAATCAAGTTTAAAATTAAACTAACTAACATGCAAAACTAACTGACACGCAAACAGCAATTAAGCCTTGCAAATTTCTTTTTGTGCTAAACATTATTGCAACGTGCTTGCCAGGTGCTAATCTGCCCACAGTCTGTCCTCATTAACGTGATAGTGTCACACAGTACAGTTTGTATTTTCTTATTTCTAGCAGCAAATAATATCCATACATAAATCATAGTATCCAACATCTTTTGTTTGTCAGTTACTTGGCAAGATGTCTGTAGTTGGTCTCCTCCTGTCAAACAAAAACATCACTGTTTTACACTCCTGTAGCTTCATTCAATGTAAATCTATCTGATGATGGTTGTGATCATGGGGGAGGGGGACCCTGTCCGACCAATTTCATTGAGTGTTTTGAAAAGGTAGCAGAATGTATTGATGAGGGCAGCACAATTGATGATGTGCACATAGATCTCACAAAGGCTTTTCACGGGGTCTCAGATGAAACACTGGTCCAAAAGGTTAGAGCCCATGGGATCCAAGGCACGTTCACAAACTAAATTCCATCTGCTATTGCTCTGATCATCTTACCAACTGAGCATTATACTAGCATTCTGCATCTTAAGACTATCCTTCACACAATCAAAATCACTACCAATTTATGTGTCATCTGCAAACTTACGAATAATTCCTCCTACAATTACGAATGTATTAACAAATATTAGCAGCTCCAGCATCAATTCACTTGGTACATGTTTCCGATCACAAAAACAACCCTGCACCGTCACCCTTTCCTTCCTATTATCAAGCAAAGTTTTGATCCAAGGAGCATAAGCTCAGTCTTTAAAATTATATTGATCAGTAGATAAATTGGGCAGGGCAGATGAAAATTAATCCTGATAAGTGTGAGGTTGTGCACTTTAACAGGACTATTAGGATAGGACATACAAAATAAATAGTGGTTGTGGGGGGTAATGAAGAACAGAGGGACATTGAGGCAGGTAGTGAAGGCATATACAATGTAATAAGTAGGAACTACAGATGTTGATTATGCCAAAGAAAGACTTTAAAGTGGAACAGTAGGTAGAGCTGTTGCACCACAGTCCCAGAGACGCAGGTCAGATCCTGATCTCGGGTGCTGTCTGTGTGGAGTTTGCACATTATAGACAATAGGTGCAGGAGTAGGAAATTCAGCCCTTCGAGCCAGCACCGCCATTCAATGTGATCATGGCTGATCATCCCCAATCAGTACCGCGTTCCTGCCTTCTCCCCATATCCCCTGACTCCGCTATCTTTAAGAGCCCTATCTAGCTCTCGCTTGAAAACATCCAGAGAACTTGCCTCCACCGCCGAGGCAGAGAATTCCACAGACTCACAACTCTCTGTGAGAAGAAATGTTTCCTTGTCTCCGTTCTAAATGGCTTACCCCTTATTCTTAAACTGTGGCCCCTGGTTCTGGATTCCCCCAACATCTGGAACATTCTTCCAGTGACCACGTGAATTTCCTCCGGGTGCTCCAGTTTTCTCCCATATCCCAAAGTTGTGCAGGTATGCGAGTTAATTTTCCTCTGTAAATTGCCCCTAGTTTGTAGCGAATGTGATACCATAAAACTAGTGTAAACGGGCGATGGATGGTCAGTGTGGGCGGAAAGACTTGGTCCCATGCTGTATCTCTGAGCTAAACTGAAGTAAAGACACAAAATGAAAGGAGAATGCAAGGAAGGGTCCCGACCCAAAACATCACCTATCCATGTTCTCCTGAGATTGTGCCTAACCCATTGAGTTACTCCAGCGTTTTGGTTATTTTTAAGGCATGCAGAATATTAGCCGCCATATAGAGTATAAGAACAAGTATATTTATGGTACAACCTGAACCACCTCCAGTTTCCTGGGTATTGTTCCGTACACCCAGCACCTCTGTGTGAAAAACATTGTCCCTCAGGTCTCTTAAATCTTTTCCTTCTCACCTTAAATCTATTCCTCTAATTTTATTATCTCCTACCTTTATAAAAGGACTATGGCCATCCACCTTATTTGCACCCCTTGTGATTTTATACAGTGTATATATATATATATATATCTATAAGGTCACCTTTTAGTCTCTTATGTTCCAGGGGGAAAAGTCCCAGCCGATCCTATAACCAAGCCCTCCCGTCCTGGTGACATCCTTGTGAAACCTTTTCTACCCCTTCCAGCTTCATTCCGGTTTGGTGACCAGGACAATGCACAATACTCCAAGTGTGGTCTCATAAACAACTAGTACAGTTGGTACGTGACATCCCAACTCCTGCATTATTGCCTTGATGGAAGAAGGCCAATGTATCTTTTTCAATGCCTGCAACCTGCATTGCCACATTTATGGAACTATGTACTTGTACACCTATGTATCTCTGTTCTAAAACACATTAGAGGGCCCCATCATTTAACGTGTAAGTTCTGCCTGATTTAACTTACCCATTTGCAGCATCTCACGTTTTTATGAGTTAAATTTCATCTCCATTCTTTGGGCCAATTCCTCAGTTCATCTGGATACTATTATCTTAGACGACCCTCTTCACTGTCCACTGTTCCACCAGTTTTGATGTTATCTGCAAACTTACTAACCATGTTAACAACATTGTTATGCTGACGCATGCAGAGGAGAATCACAAAAAGTGTTGTCTCTGATGGAATGTTTCAGTTACGAGGCGAGACTGAATACGTTTCATTTGCTGTGGCGGACTTCTGCTCTAATTCCATTTACGTTTTCAAATGACACCAGTGCAGTGGGTAGGAAGGAACTGCAGATGCTGGTTTAAACCAAAGATAGACACAAAATGCTGGAGTAACTTACCTTGTTACAGGCAGCATCTCCGGAGAGAAGGAATACGTGACGTTTCTGGTCGAGACACTTCAGACTAGTCAGGGGAAAGAGAAACAATAGATATAGACAGTGGGCCAGTCTCGAACAATGAAGAGAAGTAGTACAAAGAGGAGAAAGAGAGCTTAGTAACATGGTATCAAGACAACAACCTGTTCCTTAATGTCAGCAAAATGAATGAACTAGCCATGGATATTGGAAGCCGAGTGGAGTACTCACCCTCGTCTGCATCAATGGTGCTGAAATGGAAATGTTCGAGAGCTTCAAGTTCCGAGACATAAATTACACCAGCAAGATGTCCTGATTTAAACAAAGATAGAAGAAGGAATGACTGGGGTGTAAGTGATGTGTCAAGTTCTGTACTGTGTGCCTGTATGACTGTGACTGTAATTTATTTTGGGCCTTGATGTGTTTGTAATTGTTTCACATTTTGAGTATTTTAGTAAGCATACAGAGTACCATGTTCAAGTATGTTATTTTCTTGTGATAAGCATGTACATTAATATAACTATCGAGTATTATTGTGGACTGTTGATGGTCCATAGATGTTGATGTAATGCTCTTCTCGCGTAATCTTAATGCCTTAAAGTTACCAGCTTCACACACAAACTGCGACTGTGATTCACAAGCCATCCGCCTATTAAGCACTGCCCATCTATTCTCCCTCACTCTTAAATGTGCTCCTGATGATCAGGGGTCTAACAAGGAGCACACTGTGGGTTAGAACACATTGAGTTTCATACAGTTAGAACTAGGGACAATGACTAATCAATGAAAGGTCTCTCCCAATTAATGAACAGATTAACTGAGCAAATCATCACTAAAATACCAGGCTTTGTATAATTAATCACTGATCAAAGTTTTTGTTTTGTTCAGTTGGAGACTAATTTTTCAAATACTGGTCCATGAAACCAGTGAAATATAACATGGTATGGGTTTATTATTGTCACGTGCACCAAAATACAGTGAAAAACGTTGTCTTAACATCTCCTTGGTTAGGTAAATGGGAAACAATCTATGAAATAAGCAAGCCATTTAAAATGGAATTAAATTGTCTGGAGCATATGTGCTCCTCCATCTGCCGAAAATAGCCCCTGGTTGAATGACTTGTACAACAAGGATTGTATTTTTCACTTGTTAAATCCAGCATCATTTGCTTCTGATTTACCTTTCCTTATTGGCAAGGTAATGATGAAATTCTGACATTTTCTTTACATGGCAACTTTTCATGGTAACTGGTATCCTCCATGTAAATTACATGTTTACAATATCTTCTGTTGATGCCATTTTTTGCAAACCAAGGTTTTTTTTGAAGAACCAAACCTCTTTGTTAATCAGGAGAAACATGCATGACCATTCATAGTTTTTGCCCGTGGGCAGATAACTATTTGGGCCACCCCCATTCTTCATTATGCACATCTGAAACAGAAGCCCTGCCTCCCCCAAACCACTTTATCGTAATGACTCAATGTACCATGTTCCCTCACTCCATGTGTTTTGTGACTATGCTTCACAGCCACTGCACATATTATTCACAGCTAATCCATCTATTTCTTTCACCCTTATCTGTGGTCTTGGACCACAGAAGTTCAAATACAGTTAATGTTTTTATGTTGACTGACACAGAGAATCATGTTAGGACTGAACTGCTGACCCTTCTGATTCAGATTGGACTGTTGAATGTCTTACACTGATCAAGTATTCTGTCATGCTTCATTATTAGATTACTTGCAGTTTATTACATATGTAAAGTACATATGTCAGATGGAAATTCTTAGTTAGTGTTTCGAATACAAATTATAGTGGAGACAAAGAGAATTGAAGACTGGTACTTATAGTCAGTGTGTATCTGTTGCCTCCCATACTTAGTCATATTTATGCATATTTCATTTTCAACAAATTAACATTGAGCTTTTTTTAAATGTAGCATTTTCAGCGAAGCACCTAATTCGTAATAAAAGTACAAAATGTTGGATATACCCAGCAGGTTCAGCCACATCTATCAAAAGAAATACAAGAGTCCACTTTTCAGATCAAAAACCCTTTGTCAAAATCTAATTAGTAATCTAAACTGCTGATGTTTAGCCCTCTGCTCTCTCCATGTACTGAGAAAGAAGTAACTTGCAGATCTCAGGACTTTCCAAAGCACTTTAAGGCCAATCATGTGCTTTGGAAGGGTTGAAGATTGCAACCTTCACGTGGTCCGCCCTGTTTCGACTAATGCAATCAACTCGATGTGCACAAACGGAAGATCAAATAGAACAAGTTATCCTACAACTTTAGGCTGTGCACGCCACACGAAAGAAGAAGTGCTTTGGAAATAAACCAGAAAAAAATGCAGGAAACAATAGATCTGCCAGTCCATGGAGAGAGAAAATGAATTATCATTTTGGACCATCACTCCTCTCATTGGTGCATTATAAATCCTTCTTAGGCCCCCCTCGGTCATGGCTGACCATGGGCGTCTCCAGGGTTGGAGGTCGCCTGTGCGTGACTTTGTTTAACGTGGGGAGACTGGTGCACAGACAGCCACCACACGGTCCTTGACATATCTGGCTCAAGATCCAGTGGCATGGAATCCAGGATGACCAGAGACCCTTTTCTGCTGCAGCCTTCATCCGCCTTCCCAGCCGTTGTGACGCTCCACTAAGGTCAGCCATCATCCTTCCGCCTGTTCCACCATTGAGGGCTTGGTTTGACTTGGGTGGCCCTACCAGGAGCATAGCTCCAGACGGCATCGCTCTCAGGATCTCAGGGCCACACAAGCTTCTCCACCACGACATGATGACAATCCACGGAGAAGTATTATAAATCAGATAACAGCTAAATTTACAGACAACAAGGTTCCACAAACAATAATGTTATATCTAAAGAAGAGTCGATCCGAAACATCACCCATTGGTTCTCTGCAGAGATGCTGCCTGTCCCGCTGAGTTACTCCAGCATTTTGTGTCTACCTTTGATTTAAACCAGCATCTGCAGTTCTTTCCTACACATCAATGTTATACTGAATGGTACGGTAGATCAGATAGCCAGGGAAAAAGTAGGGGCATTAGGAACAGGGGCAATCTGTGTGTGAAGCAAGAAGGTGTAGGTAAGATCTGAAACAAATAAATTTCACAAAGGAAAATAACTTTGTAGCTGTAGATTTCAGTGAAAGGGTCAGTTCAATTGTAGCTCGTCTCCATAAATAAAGATGATTCACTCAAATCTTTAATGCGCTATATGGAGGATAAATCTCTAGGGCCAGATGGGATATATCCCTGGCTGCAATGGGAGCCAAGTAAAGAGAGCTGTGTGGTAGAGGTTAAAAGTAGATATGATTGAGGTATAGGAAGTTATGAGTGATATAGATAGGGTGCACTGCAGGAAACTTCTCCCATTATCAAAGACAAATAATGCTACAGGCAAATAAGGACACAGATTAAGGGTAATTTGATGAGATCTGAGGGGGATCCTTCTTCATCCAGAGAGTGGTGACTAAATGGAACAAACTCCCAGTGAGAGTGATGGAAGCAGTGGCATCAACAGGCCTAGATTTTCGCTTAGACATAGGACACTTTGTTCTTTTTTCCTGTTTGAATTTCTGTTAGAAAATGGGGTTAATCTGCATGGGTGTCCATTGGTTGGTGTGGAATTGGTGGGGCAAATGGCCTGTTTCCTGCTGTTGACTCAGTGACTCCATCAATATATTATATGATCGATGTATCTGAATGAAATCACGATAGCAAACAGCATTCTAGCCCAAAAATAACTGTGGCATTTCACTTGAAAAATCCATCAGCGCATTTCAGCCAAAAGCCAAAGTCAATCTAATGTTTGATGTATGATTTATTTTCATTGTCTAATATGATTTTGTTTACTTGACAGGTTCATTTCCCCCTAAATTTTGTCATTCATCTGTCATATTAGCTGGAATAGTTGAAGATAGAGATGGGTTAAGGTGACGGGAGACAGCTTTGAGCGCAAGAAACTTGGGCAAATATGTTCCTTCAGATGACGAGAAGTCTGGAGGAACAGCATTGTTTGACTCAATTCCCGGTCAGTCAGGCTGACTTCTCTGTCAGGCAGCTAAGGCCCAGACATAGTTGGGGAGCCACAGGGACATAGAAATGGAGAGAGAGAGACCGGTAACCATGATTGGAGATGGGGATGGAGGTTGTGGATGTCGGGTGCGGAAGGTTTGGAAGAGTAGTGAACATCTGGAGAAAGGGAACGGAGGAGTCATAGGAGACATCAGAAGATTCATAACTAGCTTGTCAAAATATCCCATTCCATCTAGTTGCTGAAATTGCTGCCCCAAACCTTTAATCTTTTAATAGGTATTTTCAGAGCAATTACTTTCTTGCATAGCTGAGATAATTGTACATCCAGCAGGTCGGTCCCTGGTGAGTTCTGTGCATTCAGTTGGCCATAGTTTTCTTAATCTCCTTCATGTTGAGAGGCTTATCTTACTGTTTCTACTGCTCTGTTTCTAATTGGGAAAGCTTATTGTGTTAAGGCATGCACTGCTCGATGGGCACTGGGGAACATTCCATGAATTGTGTTTTATTTTTTTAGAATACCATGAATGTCGGGTTAATCTCCTCTTTCCTGGTCAGAATTCCCTTCCCCCCTTTAATTATGTATTTGTGACAATGCTGCATGTCTTGAACAGTTATTTCCCTTCTATTTAACAATGAATGTAAGTATGATTAGTGAATGCTAATTTTAATTTAATGAATTAAATCCTCGGTATAAAAACACAACCCACTTAACACAATGGAATAATCTGCCTCAATGGTACTATGCATGGGAGATGCAGAATTATGCTTTTCAGCATAAACAGTGAATCAAAAGTATCTAGAAAATGTATTGTTATTACGTATGTAGATGTGACTTTATACCTACAACAATAAAGGAATTTAAGAAGGTACTATGGGCCTTTATATTAATAGAAGTGTTAAGAATTTAAGGGAAAATTCCTTCGGGTTCCAAGAATTCCAAAGAGGTGAAAGTTTGTAGGTTTATTGGCTTCTGTAAATTGTCCCGAGTGTGTAGAACAGGATGCGTTGGTGATCAATGGTTAGCATGGACTTGGTGGGCCGAAGGGTCACCTTCGTACAGCAAGGGTCTTCCATGCTGTATCTCTAAGCTAAACTAAGCTGGTACTTCAATCCAAGTCTGTTAAATTTAAATATTATATTTTGTACATCCGGTGACTCTTGATTACCAGAGAAAATGCTTAGTTTGAAAGAAAATTATCTACATTTCTAGTCCAACAGTATTGGTATTGACAAAACCAATTCTCTGGCTCAGTAAAAAATATTTAATCACACCAGGCTCACTTCTAAGATTTCACTCAAATGTTTGTGAGTGAATGTGTATCTAACCATCACCCTCATCTGAAACTATAATAAAGTAATGAAGCAGCTACTGGGACAATCTGTGTGGCTTTGATTTGGTGTTCATACTTGGCAGCTACAGGTGCAGAAGTTGAGGTAGTTAAAGTGGAGTACTGGTCTAAAGAAGGTCAGAAGATGAGAAGGCACGCAGCTGTAAAGGTTATGTCCCCCTTTGTGCGTTTACTGTTTTTGTTATGAAGATTGGCATTATGATCGGATTACTGTTCAGGATGCATGAACGGAGAGATGCTATAGGGCCATGTCGATACCACAGTGGGGTGCTCTGCAGAGAGTCTGCTAACTCAATTACAAGTCCCTGAATTAGCTTCACTGCTGACAGATAAAGGAAGGAAAAGTCAGCTTGAGGTTCCAGATCTTACTGCTATTCACTGCCCTAGTTTGCAGTGCCGAACTCAAGAGTTAAGAGTGTTTTATTGTCATATATCCCAATGAAATTCTTATTTGCAGTAGCACAACAGAATATGTAAACATAGTACTCTGTAAACTATATAATAAACAGTCAAAAAAGTTGTGTGCGTGTGTGTGCGTGCGACAACCCAGGGGCCTCACCATAGCTTTCCCCCCCAAGAAGTGAACCTTTTTATGTATGACATCATTGCTCAATTAGATCTACCAAGGTGAAACATGGATTGGATCATTAAGCTGTTTATTCCCAGTGAGTTTAATAGAAAATGTAGGTTCATTCAGATATACATTTGCATGATGATGTAACTGCAGGGATATTTCCAGAATTGAAGAGTCATGTTTCTCAGTTAAAGAGATCTTCCAATCATCTCCAATATTTTTAATCTCTGTATCAGCAATTGCCTTTATAATTTTTCCTGCATTTGTAGCTGTACGTTGGGTGACAAAGACCTCAGCCTTATTCATTTACCATCTCCTAGCAAGAAACCAATTGCCGGGTTATCCAACACAATGTCGCAGTGATGTTTGCTGTTCACACAGATGAAAAAATTGCTTTGTTCAGTCTCTCGATGGAAGACGTTCCTTCATTTTTGAAACATGTAAAGGTAATCACTGCTTTTAAATACCCAAGACTGGTGGAAATGCAAAACCAATTCCCAATAATTACTTTATTCATCTGATTTGCATAGTGGGGACCAAATTTAGTGGCAGCACCAGGTACTGAAAGTCATCTCAGATGAGTCCACTAGATGGTGCCATGATCTGCCACATCTATCCTTAACGCTCACACACATTACACACAATGATAATGGCCCAGACTGGAGGCTTTAAAATAGAGAAACTACCAGCATTATTTTGTGGAATTAACAGGAACTCAGGCATTCATTTATGTTCATATAAATATAGAAATCCCAAAACTTATCGGTGACACGGCTGTTAGAGCTGCTGCCTCATAGCACCAGAGATTTTGACCTCATGTGCTGTCTGTGTGGAGTTTGCACGTTCTCTCTATCACTGCGTGAGTTTCCTCTTGGTGCTCTGGCTTCCTCCCACATCACAAAGACTTGCAGGTTTGTTAGTTAATCGGCCTCTGTAAATTGCCCCCAGCATGTCAGGAGAGGATGCGAAAATGGGATTACATAGAACTGGTGTGAACGGGTTGCCATGGACTCAATGGGACGAAGGACCTATTTCCATGCTGTGTCACTAAACTAAACTGAACTGATATTTAAAGCCGTGTTTGCAAAGGGAAGTAGTGCAGAATTAAAGCCCTGTCCCAGTGTACGAGTTTATTCAAAGAGTTCTCCCGAGTTTGCCCTGATTCGAACTCGGAGATTTACGGTAATGGCCACTCGTCGGAACTCGGGGCTCTCGTGAAAAATCTACACGAGTCTTCCTGAGCTTACCTGCCGTTAGCGGGTCTTCTCGAGTACCTGCCGTTAGCGTTACGAGCCGCTAAGAGACGTCCCCAAGCTCCGACGTACCCGCTACTTTCATTCTCCATGCTTACCACGAGTTTGATTCTTTTTTAAGCTCGGGAGAGCTGTTGAATGAACACGTCCAGTGGGACAGGGCCATTAGTAAAACAAGTTGGACTTCAACACTTATATTCTGACAGCAAAGTTCCACTGAAATGGTAATGCATAAGAATTTATCTCAAGTCAGTAGTGCTAAATGTAGCAAATATTACACCGTGGTGACAGCCCATAGAACTTTGCTCTCATCAGTCATGATTTTTATGTACGCTATTGACAGGCAATGGTTTTCAATGGAACTGAAATGTAAATACAAGAAACTGAGATGCTGGTTTACAAAAAAAGACACAAAGTGCTGGAGTAACTCAGCGGGTCGGGCAGCATCTATATACGTGGATGGGTGACGTTTTGGGTCAGGACCAGAAATGTTCCCTATCCATGTTCACCAGAGATGCTGCCTGACACGCTGAGTTACTCCAGCACTTTGTGTCTGAAATTAATGTAAAGTAGAATAAATTATTGTAAAGAATCAGGATGAATTTCATGGCTTATGCCTTATAAATGAGGTATAAGAAAGTATTTAAACTTATATGCTGTCATACAACTGCATGCCGTCATAATAATTACTGAACTATAAAGGAATGTTTTAACGTGTGAAGACTTAACTTCCTCAGATTTATTATTTTAAACTGTTGTAAGTGTTAATATAGTCAGGATTTTACATATATTTTGCCTTCTACCTTTATACACATATACATGATCCAATCGTTATTTCCCTCTCTATAAAATATTTTAAATGTACTAAAAATTGAAGCTTACACAATTGAAACAATACAGATGTGCAAGCATGTTGCTTAATCAATTACAACGCAGAAGAGATAATCATCCAAATGAAGTCACAACTAGACTCTTAAAGCACTTTATCTTGATCGTATCAATATGCTATCCAAATACCATGATGTTTCTACATTATTTTTCACGCAGAAGTTTCTCCAAATCCAGCCCTCAATATTCAGCTTGTTTTATTACTAGGTCCTGCAGATCTGCTGTAGATGTAGATCAGTGTCACAGAGCCTAGTTTCATGAAATTATTCAAGATTAGTGGCACGTGTTATCACTGTGTAACTGATCGGGGAATGTACAGCACTGAAACAGGACATTAAATCTGCAGCATTGAAATAGGGCAAATGACCCAACTGGTCCAGGCCAATATTTCCAAATCTTCCCCTTCAAATTCCTGTGTAATACAAATCAAAAATGACTAAAATGTTCATACATACAGCAAAGCTGCAGGAATCAGTCTTCTGGCTATAAAATATAATGATAGGTAATCAGACAACTTTGCCCATTGTTTCCAAAGCTCAAGTATTTTTCATAAACTTTGATTAATTTGCTTGTGGAATGTAATAGTTTGACTGTAATATTACAAGAATTTCCCTTTCATTCCCCATCTTTCCCCTGTTCCCTTCCACCTTTATCCTCTCTCTGACTTTACATTTCACTCCTCTTCCTCCCATATGTGGTGCCTTTCTCTCCATTTCTCCTCTAACATTTGTCACTATCTCCACCTATCTGCCCATCAACCTTCCTTGCCTGTGTCCACCTGTCACTTGGCAAACTTGCCCCACAGCTCAACTCTCTCCAACCAAATATCTCCCCTCATACTCCATTAGTCCGAAGAAGGGTACTGACCCAAAGTGTCATCTGTCATTTCCCTCTCTAGATGCTGCCTGCCTCGCTAGGTTCTTCCAGCCTTTCGTTTTTTGCTCAAGGTTCCAGCATCTACAAATCCTAGTTTCACCAATTTCCTTTTCCAGTCCTTGAGGCGGCTGCAGAAACAACTTAGGTGGTGGAAGAGGGTCTGTGGATGTTCCTACCCCAGGTCCTTTGGGAAAGTACTCCTTTTTTGTTACGTGCCCTGTTTTTGGTTCAAATTACATGGTGTATACACACCAGCTGTGGGACTGTATTCATGAATATGTCTATTATTTTGTGACACAGCTCTGCTTAATATTGCTCCATTCAGGTGATAGAAATCAAGACATTTTGTGTTGTATTTTACCATTGGTATCTACAAATTGGAAGGCCTTGCTGGAAGCTGCCTCCATTTTCCTTCTGCAGTCTTCATATGTCATATATAGACCAAAGATAGACAGATAAAACTGGACTAACTTAATGGGTCAGACAGCATCTCTGGAGAAAAGGAATAGGTCGGATTGAGATCTTTCTCCAGACTGAGTCGGGGGAAAGGGAAACAAGAGAGATAAACGGTAATATTGAGAGATATAGAACGAAAGATATGCAAAAATGTAACAATGATAAAGGAAACAGGCCATTATTAGTTGTGGGCTAGGTGAAAATGAGTTACAGACAATGAAACTCACCAGGATGACCACACCATCTCCACGCTGCAACTTGGCAGCCATTGGCCCGTACGTCACTGCAGCAGCATCAGACAATTCCCTGTGAAAACACATAAGGTAATTAGTGATAGGATAGAATTAGGCCATTCGGCCCATCAAGTCTACTCCGCCATTCAATCATGGCTGATCTATCTCTCCCTCCTCTCCTGCCTTCTCCCCATAACCCCTGACACCCGTATTAATCAAGAATCTATCCAAGGTGGGCTTTATAATAAAGGCAGCAACATAGTAATTAGATTTCCCTTAAGGACATTAGTGAAACAATTGTTTTTCCTCTTATCTGGCCATTTCTACCTAAAAAATATCCATTATCGGCCTCCACAGCCTTATGCGGAAAAGATTTCCACCGATACACCACCCACTGACGAAAGACATTCCTCCTCATCTCCTTCCTAAAGGAACATCCTTTATTTCTGGGGCCATGACCTCTAGTCCTAGACTCTCACACTAGTAGAAACATCCTCTCCACTTCCACTCTATCCAAGCTTTTCACTATTCGGTAAGTTTAAATGAGGTCCCCCCTCATTCTTCTAAACTCCAGCGAGTACAGGCCCAGTGGCGTCAAACGCTCATCATATGCTATCATAGCACATCTGAAAGTGGTCCTTCATTTCATATAGTGCAAACTGGTCACCACGTTTTATAACTTAAACTTTCAAAAAAAGACTTTCATTTCTATGGCACTGAACAATGTCTCAACAACACCACAAAATTATTTGTGATGACCTCCTTTGGAATACTACAGAGTAAAATCTTTTGGGTGGAATGAAGCATTGAACAGTAATTAATGTTGATGCATGAATCATCTGGTTGGTTGAATGTTTAACTATTCTGCAGATGGATAAGAACTTCGTAAAACAGGGGCACCATTAGGCATTCCAGAGGATCATAGGTTCAACACTAGTTATCAGGGTTAGTAAGCTGATACAAGACCGAGTCCTAGTGAACTGATAACAGGGATATTCAAAGCATCATCATCAATGCCATTGATACACAGAAAGGAAGCATTGCTTTTAAGAGATTAGCAGCCTGATTGTCTCCTGTGATCTTTCACAGAGGTCATAATTGAGGTGAAGTGAAAGGCCACTGAAGAGGAGTTATATTTAACACAGAAAATAAACCTACAGCTGGCTTCAAAACCGCTCTAGCACAGGTCACCTCTAGTGCTGTTGCCAGGTCAGCTGCATCACTTTAATCACTGGGACTTATTGGGGAGCTCAGACATGGAGCAATTTAAAGAGGCTGGTGGTGGTGGGATGATAGCTGATAAATGCACTGGCATCCCTGCTTATCTGGAGAGAAAACGCACAGCAAAGGCAGATGTCAGTATCCAAATAAACCTCCTTTTGTGCGAGGTGTCACACTGCTTTGAAGTTCACAAATTTGAGACTCTGTGTGGTTGTGACAACGTTGAATTCTGTTTCATTCAGTTTTGTTTAGAAATACGAGGCAATAGGCCAACAAATCTGCATTTCTTCAGAATGTGGGAATGAAACCAGAGCGCCGTGAGAAAACCCACCCGGTCACAGGGAGAATGTGCAAACTCCACACAGACAGCACCCGCACTGAGGATTGAACACAGGTCTCTGGTGCTGTAAGCTAGCAACTCTACCGCTGTGCCACCCTGTAAGTGACAGGACTGCGGGATATAATGAAAATAAAGTTTGATTTTAATATGACTGTCTTTGTAACTAACAGTTCCTGATTCATGTGTAGGAAGGAACTGCTGATGCTGGTTTACACTGAAGAGAGAGGCAAAATGCCAGAGTAACTCAACGGGTCAGACAGCATCTCTGGAGAAAGGGATTAGGGTGACATTTTGGGTCGAGACCCTAGGATTCATGCCACTTTGCCAACCAGACCCTTTGGAGCGATAGGTTGCTCTGTCTACTTGTCCCCAGTTATGGCACTGGGAAGTATCTGCTCCATCGGCATCTGGGAGGGGTTTTTCCTCATTTGCTTCATGGCACAGATTACTATCATTTGCATAATGGTTGCTTACTCGTGCACTCTCTACATGCAGAGTTACATAAATTACAATGCAGAATCTTCACATTTAGTGTCAGCGTAAATCAGCACGTGTTCTACAAATTGCAAAGACCAAAAGCCGCCGGTGGGATTAAAGTTGGCAATGAGACAAACACTTAAATTGGCCGCCGTTCCTGGTTGTCCATGACACATTGAAAGTATTCTCCCACTTGGGTGGGTTGGCTGGAGGGAAGCATGTCCCATATCAAGAGGAAGTTACTGTGGCTGCACATTCCCATCACCCCCTCCCCCAGTCTGCAATCAATGGGCAAAATTTCCATCCTCTATTGTGTGTCTCGTCCCACACTATCATCACACAGCAAGCAGGCCTCAGACTGTCTGAGCGCAGAGGTCAGCCTGACCAGCAGGGTCAAAAGCCTGGTCGAAACTACAGCTGTACAATCAGATTTGCTCCAACTTTTCAGCTGCTTACAATCAAAATCCCCCCCTTGTAAATTGTAGAAATTAACTTGTGATGTGATCTAAGGGTAAAACTTTCCAACTCTTGTTGGTAACTTTTAAAAGCTCCAACTCACTGTTCTCCTTTCACTGTTATTTGTGGAAAAAAGAGAGAGAGAGTGTGTGTGTGAGAGAGTGATCATTGTGGTAATGTGACACCATCTCAGGGGGAAGACAGGGCTAACAAAACAGTACCCAGGGCTGCTCCACCAAATGACTCTGGGGCTACAGTCAGTGTAAAGCCCACGTCAAATCTGCATATTCCTTGTTCAAAGAGTCATGAGGAAATAAAAACAGAAAAACAACGCTCATCAGAGGCCAGGACTAAAATATTCTCAGCTCCTAACCTGGGTTGCTATTTGTCACATGAACTATTTAGAAGCAGTTCTCTCTTATTTATTACTCAATTTGAAGTTTTTTTTTTAAAGTTAGCAACAAGACTTGGACATTTTCACAAGAAGACCAGATCTTTGAAAAATGTTCAACATAAATCTTGGATCAATGTTTCGTTCTGGGACTCGCTAAGTAAGGCTGGAATTGTTTGCTAAAATCATTTCTTTTCTATTAACCTCCTTACATTGATTCAGGCTGTTCTCTAATATGTATCTTAAAACCTATAGTACTTACAGATCTCTGAAAGCTTAGTACCACAGTTATTTTAACATTTAAAGCACTGGTTTTCTTAACAAATGAAGAAATTAAATTAAATTAAATGCCAATTCTTCCATTGTCATATTCTTGTGTCTCCAGCCACCCCAGAGTTATCCGGGATCTCCCTATTCCTCCAGTTCTAGTCTCCAGTGGTCAGGATGAACTTCACAGCAAATTGGAGGAACAGGATCTCACATTTCGCTTGGGCAGCTTACAGACCGGTGGTATGAATATTGATTTATCTAACTTCAGGTAGCCTTGGCATTCCCTCTCTCTCCATCCCTCCCCCACCCAAGTTGCACTAGCCTCTCATTTTCTCCCAACAAACATCTACCAATGGCCTGTTTCCTTTATCATCGTTACTTTTTTGCATATCTTTCATTCTTTGTTCTTTATCTCTATACATCATTGTAGAAATCTCATTTCCCTTATCCCCCTAACCAGTCTGAAGAAGGGCCTCAACCTGAAACATCACCCATTCCTCTCCAGAGATGCTGCCTATCCCGCTGAGTTACTCCAACTTTTTGTGTCTATCTTCGTGTTACCAAACAACATGTGCTGCATGAAAGGTAGCATGGAGCTGTTGGAACACCTCATGTATAGCGTAGGTTCAGTGGGATTTAGAATGCTGTGTAAGCTTACAATGTTTCACATTCTTGGTGATCTGGTGGAAATGGTAGAAAGTTGGGATTTGGTAATGGTGGAGATGTCCAGGCACAGTTATTCCTTCTTTGATACGAGACATTCTTCATTCCAGCCAACCCACCCAGTTTCTTATTATACAGAAGTGTGAAATCTCTTACCTTTAGCTCTCAGGACCGTTTCTTCAGAGAATAGATGTAATCCAGGGTGGAAAATTAGAACCCTGAGCAATTCACATTCATCTTATTCGAGATACCACTATGCATTCATGTTAAAGTTATTGTCTGCGTAGCAGAGTGGCTCTAATAGTCCTTGTCATGGAATCAAAACCCGCTGAGTACAACAGCAGCAACAGCAGCAACAACATGCTGTCTTTAGTTTTGTAGGAGTCATGCGCATCATAATATTTTAAGAAACTTTACACACGTTAAGTCTGGGCTTGCCTGTAATTGCTCTCTGCCTAGACTTTAGAGGCTTTACTAAAAGAGCACAGACCCGATATGTTATGATACAGGGTCAGCAGCATTTAAAAAAGTTATTCAACCCGTGTTAAAACAAATTAAATTTCTTACCAGTAAACCTCTGCTCACTCCCACACCTTGTTTTGGTTTATTGCTATTGTCATGTGCATCAAAATACAGAGAAAAAACTTTGTTTTGTTGACCACCCAGGCAAAAAAGGATTAGAGAATGGCAATAGATGTAATCGATATGAACTTTGGCAAGGCCTTTCACAAGCTCTCCCATGGTAGGCGAGATGGAAGGTTAGATCACATGGAATCCATGATGAGCCAGCCAGTTGGATTCAAAATTGAAGAGGTCAAAGAATAATTGTGGAGAGTCGTTTTTTCGATTGGAGACCTGAGCCCAGTGGAGTTTCGAAGGGGTTGGTGCTGGGTCCACTGTTGTTTGTCATCTACATCATCAATTCAGTTGGCAGTGCAGTGAAAAATGGTAATAAATTGACAGATTACATCAAAATTAGTGATACAGTGGACAGTGAGGAAGGATATCAATGTTTACAACTGGACACCAGCAGGGAAGGAAGGAATGACAAATGGAATTTAATTCCGAATGCACGGCCTCCAGGGGCAGTGTGATTACATTTGGAGGCATCAAGGAAGCATGATTGGAGGAATACAGAGACCTCAGATGTCACTAGGCTGAGCCAGTTTACAGAGAGGAGAAGTTAAGATCAAGGAGGGATTTATCCAAATCCAAATTTATTCAAATGTCGTCACAGAAAGTGTGGATGAGAATCTTATTATTGTGAATTTGCTTAACCAAGACCAAGCAGGGCTTCAAGCTCAAGGTTAGTGGGCAGATGGGACATAATGGAAATTCTGTCTTGGGTAGTAAAATTATGAATGACTTGAACTTTACAAAGGTTAGAATCAGAGCATTCAACCAGGATTACATTGTCTAGAGGTAACAAGATGGAGATGAGTATTTTAGCAATAGCTGAGTTAAGTCAAGTAATATCTCAGATTGCACAGATAGTGGTCAAAACGTCATACATAGACCCAAGCAGCATGTAAACAGGCCCTTGGGCACATTGAGTACACACCAACCACCTGTCTACGCGAATCCTACAATGATCTAATTTTTCAACTACTCCACATTTCCATCAACTCCACCTAGAAGCCACCACTCAACTACAAATTCAGGGCAATTCAGTGTCCATTTAACCTACCAACCCGCACGTCTTTGGAATGTGCGAGGAAACTGAAATACCTGGAGAAAACCTACATGTTCTTGGTTCTTGCTCCTCTAAAATATCCAAAATGGAATTGAAATTGGAAGTGGCGGAGGGTGGACTTTAGCAAAAAAAGGATTCTTGGAGAAGAATCCTTTCACTCACTGTCTGACACTGACTGACTAACACACCCCCTCACTCACCTCCTTCCCACACAGGCCGTGCGAGGCCGCCTGCCGGTTGTTCACCCATTAGTGAGGCACAGCTGGTAGAACTGTTGCCCCACTGCACTGGAGACCCGGGTTCTATCCTGACCTCAACTGCTAACTGTATGGAGTTTGCAAATTCTCCCTGTGATATCCTATGGGTGCTCTGGTTTCATCCCACACACCAAAGACATACAGGTTTGTTGGTTAATTGGCCTCTGTATATGTAGGGAGTGGCTGAGAAAGTCTGCATAGAATTAGTGTGTATGAGTGATCAATGCTCAGCGTGGACTCAGTGGACCGTGGGGCTGGTTTCCATGCTGTATCTAAACTAAACATGCAAACTCTGCATGGATAGCACCCAAGATCAGGAGTGTTCCTGGTTCACCTGGCACTGCACGCTGTACCACTGTCCCACCCTTGATCAATGACAAAAATCTGGTTTACTTTCAGACAAACATCATGGAGCAAGGAGGAGACAGTGGCAAGGGAATGGAAAAAGTATCAGAGAACAAAGCTGTTTAAGAAGGAACTGCAGAAGCTGGAAAATCAAAGGTAGACAAAAATACTGGAGAAACTCAGCGGGTGCGGCAGCATCTATGGAGTGAAGGAAATGGGCAATGTTTCAGGCCGAAACCCTTCTTCAGACTGATGTAAGGGTGGTGGGGGGGGGGGGGGGGGGGGAAGGGGGGGGGGTGGGAAGAAGAAAGGAAGAGGAGGAGCCAGTGGGCTGAGAGAGAGCTGAGAAAGGGAGGAGACAGTAAGGACTAAAGGACTACCTGAAATTAGAGAAGTCAATGTACTTACCGCTGGAGTGCAAACTGCCCAAGCGAAATATGAGAACAAAGCTAATGGCTTCAATCTTCCCAGCATTTAATGAAAGAAAATTACGGAGTTTTTCCTGATAGTCTAGAGATGGAGGGGGCTCAGCAGAACTGGTGAGTTAGCAGATACAGAAAGAAACTGATGAAGGTGTTGTTTCAGGTGGTGTTGCTGAGGGATGGGTCCGTTTTACATTGTAGCTCTTCCAAGGCAGCAACTGGTTGAACCCAGGCTGACGTCCAGCTGCTGCACAGGGTGTAGGCCTTATGCTTAATGAAATGAAGCAAGAGGCATCAAGATTGCTTAATGTGTCACAATGTGGACAGTTTCAACAACATTCCCTCATGGTTGCAACAAGTCTCAGACATTTTACTACTGTATGAGATTGTTCTGTCGTTACATAAATCATTTTGTTTTTAATTGAAGCTAAATACAGTTGGTAACTCACTTAAATGGAATAAATCCCCCATAAAGAGGAGCTGAATAAGATGCTGGTGACTACACGTGTGCCTTCATTCATGCGTTTCCTAATTGGCTTCCATGGCAATGACCTATCACAGCAGGACCTCGGCTTATTGTTATGGAAATCATTATTAGCCAATCAGAAAATTATTATCCTAGCTCAATGAGTTACCATGTCCCCCTGCCCTCTCACACAATGCCGACTTATAAAGCAAATGTGTGAGGATGGAATTATTGTTCAGCTGGCTCCAAACAGAAACATCAGAAACACACAAATGGCAACAAGCTGGGCCAGTGCAGCAACTGAAAACATTCAGATGAAAAACCCAATAGCTACTGGAATTATCACAGCAACACAAAGCAAACTTCTAACTACAAGAGCGGACTTATCTTCCACAGGGAGGGAATTTCCAGTGCTTGGCTGAAAGAAGTCACAGCCTTGTCCCCATTCAAACTCTCCCCCACATTAAATTACTGACCCAGCATGACAGGCACATATGTGGAGCAACGCTCCTGCTCTCACCCTTGTTTTGTTTGATGGAATCTGCACTGCACAATGAGCAGCCGTCTCCATGCCTGACCTGTCAACACTAATTATCTGCTTAGTTTACTTTGACTTTTATTCACCCTCATCTAACTCTGCCGACCTGTTTGTTCCTTCCTTCCCCCACCGACTTTTATTAATTTCTTCCATTTGAGTTCTAATTCAAACAACGGTGGTTTTTACTGGAACCACTTACAGCATTCTGCAGGGGCTATTGTATAGCATTTGGTAAGAAGGATTGACCTGGATGTTCCATCAAGTAACATGCTTATGACGTTAAAGAGGAAAGGGACTGACTGCATTCATGATAAAGTCTGTGCTCTTCCTGCCAGCTCATCTGACCTGTTAATTACCCCCCGAACAGATCACAAGCCGTAGAGTCTGGAACTGGGGACTTGCCCTGGGGATGTTCTCCCAATTAAATTTATGCCTTGTGACGGCTCTCCCTCCAGCCACACCCCCCCCCCCCCTCTCGTAGTGTTAACCGCCACATTTTCAATCTGATCAGGGCCTCCCACCACCCATCCTTCAACTGCTTGACCTGCTAACGTCTGCTAACCTTTGCTAAAATTCTATAGTATACGAGGTCAAAGTGGTGCTCTGTAATTTCCATTGTGAGTCTGGGTTGGGGGTGGGAGATGAGTTAAGGAATGGGGTAGCAATTGTACATATGATAATGTTATGGAAGGCAAAGTATAAAATTATACGTTTCTACTTCATGCTTCTAGTTAATGTGGAGAACGTAATGTTGGAGGTGGAGTACTGTTCAGCAAAAATGTTTGTGAATCTCTCCTCTGTAAAATAGGCTTTGCTCATGAAAATGCAATTGCAAAGTCCTCGAGGGGAAGTTAGGTCACAGCTCGCAGGTGAAGGGTCAGGGGTTAGGGGCCCAAAATGGGTGAGTTAGGTCAGTGATAGATGGAGGGAGTAGGGTTCAGAACTGCAGGATCATGCAGCAAAATTGGGAGGGGTCCTGTTCTCATTTGGGTATCGGAAAGCTTGGAGGTGGAACACAGTTAATTACATGCGATTCAAGGTGAGCTAGCTAATTGGATCCAAAATGTGCTTGGTAACAGGAAACAGGTAGTGTTAGAAGGATTGGAAATATGTGACTTGTGATGGACTACAGTGATTAGCGTTGGGATCTTTGTTGTTTTGTGACAACATGGATAAGATGACGAAGATGACATATGGCATGCTTGCCTTCATAGATCGAGGCATAGAACATAAGAGTTGGAACATCAAAGTGCAACTTTACAAAACACTTGTTAGACTATATGGAGTACTGCATGCAGTTCTGATCACCACTTAATGGGAATGATGTGATAGCGCTGGAGAGTCCATTGGGGATTCATCAGGATGATGACTGGATTGGAAGATTTTAGTCATGGGAGAGATTGGATGAGCTGGGCTTTTTTTTGGACTGAAAGAGGCGGAGGGGTAACCTGTTAGTGGAACATAGATATTTACGAGAGGCACTCCTCTCCCAACTATGAATCAAAAGGGTGGAAATGCAAATATAGAACTGGCAGTGGTGGGTTAGCAGGAAGAGAAATAGGGCATCACATATTGGAAGGTCTCATACCTTTGCCCATGGTGTTATCCCCAGTTATATACGTGGAGGTGTTCCTGGTCAAGCTATTAAAACAGTAAATTATTACTAAATTTAAAAGCAAGAAGCAACCTGCAGATGCTGGAGATCAGGCCGTATCTGCAAAGTAGGAAACAGCATTAATGCTGATAACCTGAAACATTAATTGTGACCTTTCAAAACTTATGGAAGATCATCTTGTTGACGCATTAACTGTTTGCACCTCCTCAAGTGCTGCCTGACATGATTAGTATCCCCAGCATTTCCAGTTATTTGATGACAAGTATAAGGTTTCACTCTCCACAGCCAGCAAAAATAGTGTAAGTGTGCCCGAGGCAGAAGATTAAAAATGAATGAAGGCAATTTGCCAAAAAGATTGGTTCGGCTTTTGTGAATGCATTAGTGTTCAAGCCATAGAAACAGGGCACACCAGAAAGATTTTGTGCATATGTGATTGCAAGAAGTAGTGACGGCCACTAATATTTTCATTTCTTTATATCTTGCGTAAAAGTCCAGGTCCAAAACGGAACTGATGTTGTTGTTGCTCATTTCAAGTACCTGTTCAGGTCCTTTCACAGACTCAACCCTTCAACGAGTACTGTGTGTGTGTGTGTGTGTGTGAGTGTGTGTGTGTGTGTGTGTGTGTGTGTGTGTGTGTGTGTGTGTGTGTGTGTGTGTGTGTGTGTACCATGCATATGGTTTCATTCAAGTGATGCCCAGACTAAGTGCATCCAGGAACCAAAGCCAATCTAGTCCTAGAAATACTTGGTGCCTTTTGTGAGATTCATTCACTTTAACCACAGTCAAAAACCTCAGGCTCCATTTCTGAGCATCTTCTGGAAAGGATTTTGCACTTTGGTACTCCAGCTTTACAGAACTTCATTTCAGATATCTCTACAGTTACCACAACTGTTTCACAACTATCTGATCACTGTCTAGACGAGAACAACATAATCCTTATATCGAGAGGAACAGTTTCTTCTGTCTTCAGCTGTCCACTTGCACAGTGTGAAAGACCTTGATGAATAGGTAAACGAGCACCTTAGTTACTCACACATACATTGTCTCAAAGCAGGTTTTAAGTAGCTTCATGATGCTACTATATCAGCCTACATTTTGCAACCCCATTTTCAGTGCTCGCCATTACCAATAGAGAATAGACCAGTCTGGCATCACGTGCGCTGGGAAACTATAGATAGCCTACTACACAGGAATAAAGACTCTGATATCACTCCTTGGGCACCTATACTGGGAAACAATGGATGGATACCTTGCTCTTCCCAGCCAATACTGCACTCACCTAGAGAACCAAAGCGTGCAAAATTGGACATTTGCACAATAGAACCTTAATAAAGATGAAAGAAAACAGCCCACTCAAATGCAAATGAATTTAAAATGATGTGATGTCTCATTTATGGTCAAACCAGTCTCAAGTGTGGTATCTGTTATTGGAGATTATTCTGCCTTAACTTATCATTCGTTCTATCATTTTGTGTTCTGTATGTGATTGAGGTCGATGTTGAGATGTTTAACCAAGGCTCTTCTTCAAAACAAGTGGTTAAAGAGATGGGCTGTTGCTTGGACTGACCAGGAAGTCAATAGATCCTCCTTCCAACATGATGATGAAAAAGATTTATAATAAATGAAAGTCTGTCAATAAGTGTAATGAACTCCAAGTACAATTCATTTGCTGCTAAATGCATTAATTCATTTATAGAGTAATATCCATTAAACCAATGCGGTGTGATTTTAGCTTAGAGTGGAATTATATTAGGAAATTTGGTTGTCTTTAAAAAAAAAGATTAGAATGCACTCAGATGGGAGAAAGAATTGTTGAATGATGTGGAACACAGCAAGAAGCCCTGTGTCAGGGGAGGTCAGAAGTACAGATTCTGAGCTTCTTAGACCACCCAGTGAAATTGCTAAGTATGTTAATGGAACATAATAAACCGCAACTTAATGTGAAAGTTAAGTCCAAGCTGATAAGAACCCATAGGTTTACATTTAACTGAAATGGACAATTAAAAAAAATCACTTAGGCAGACCTTCCAACTTATTGAAAGGGACTCCCAATCATAGGTTGATGTAATGGACAATGCAAACCCTCATCCTCTACTGTCCATTCCTTGACATCACTGAGCTAAAGGGACCCACATCACTCCAGACTACAACCTTCTTTCTAATACAATGATTCAGGTTGTTTTTATTTTGATACGTCTTATATGAGTGCTTATACAAACCTTTATGGTACTTCCTACTTTCCATTTTGCATCTGCCAAGTCATATTTTTCATGTTGAATTTATGCTTTCAGTTCATTAATTTTGACCATCA
Organism: Okamejei kenojei; assembly: GCA_035221665.1. Classification (NCBI taxonomy): domain Eukaryota; kingdom Metazoa; phylum Chordata; class Chondrichthyes; order Rajiformes; family Rajidae; genus Okamejei; species Okamejei kenojei. The sequence goes on from CM069164.1 coordinate 18,345,156, forward strand.
AAGTCCATGCGTTTATAGTAAGATTACTTATTTGGGTCACACAAATTAACCTGCCCTGATTCTGAAACGTTTCATTCACACATCTTATTTATATTTTCTGGTCTAATCATTTCTCGTTGTTCAATTTTCCCTTTACCTGCGGCACATTCTATTTTCTCTCTCCCTGTGTTTATTTTGGAACTATTATTATTCCACCTTATTGGCTTTGTGAGTTTAAAGTTCATCCATTTTGCCAGGTGGAGCCTGTCCTGAGAACAAAATCCTGACTGCTCCAGAACTTCAACTGGGAAAAACAGGCAGTAGTATGTTTTAAAATATATATTTTTTTTAAACACTCATCTGGAGATATAGACACAAGCAGAATGAATCACATCCAAAAGGAGTTTAAATATCTTTAAGGAATTATCATGAAGATGTTTCCCCCATCCATTAAATGTGCCACGATAATGCATTTTATGGAAAACTTTATTTAAACTGTGCAATCATTCAAAATGCAGACTATTTTACAACAGTTTTAAAACATTTTGGCTTTTAGACTAGTTATATTTTTGGCATGAGTCAGCAAAATTACAGATCAGGCACCTGAGCTCTCAGCAGCATTCACTGTAATGCTATTATAAAATAGGAACACACAGTTTCTCAGTAAAAGTAGTTAAAGACATAAATGAGGTACATTCACAAATCAAGGCAAACGTTTATTCTCCTGCAGCACTGGACAGAAAGTGAAGCTGATCCCCTGAGACAAATAAAATTTGATATAATGCAGATTCACTGTCCAGAGCCGGGATCACAAACACTGCCTTTACAAGATCATTGGCAATTGAAGATAGAAGGCTCAGAACACCTGAGATATATTGGACTGCACCCTCCACTTCTTCCCTTTAGTTCACATCTTATCAATATGCTCCAAATCAAAAAAAACTAACACATTAGTCATTCTCATCACAAATGAATAAAACACAGTAACCAAAAAAAAGCAGTTTACAATGACTTTTCTCCCACCCTTCCTAACTGTTATAACGAGTGGTCACGTGACATACTTCAGTACCCTCCAAGGTGCAAGCAGCAAATGTCACGTAGATACCCGTTACACCAGCCACACAAACGTTAAACATAATTAAAATGAAAATACAATTTCAGACAGTTTAACACATAATTCCAGATTAATGTGCATCAACAAATACTTAACTTAAAAACGAGGCAGTAGTTTTAGTTATATTTTAATTAACATCTCCAATCTCAAAACCGGCAGCAAAATCTCATCAATTGGCCAGCATATTTTCCAGACTTTGCCTTTACTGGTCTTAAAAGGCAGACTACCACCCAAAACTGTGCTTACATTTCCAAATGCATTGAAGTTATCAGGCACCAATAATAGGCCCTCGTAATAAATTTAAAATGTAGACACTTTAATTACTGTAATTACAAAATTTGATTTGCTAGAAATCAATGACAAGTTTCCTTAGCACCAGCAAGTGAGGTCCTTCATAAATATCTTGTTGTACTCTCGAATGAGGTAGTGTAAACACCAGTTTCAACCTATCTGAGGCAGAATTGAAAAGTGTGGAAAAAATGCTGGTGAATCTACAACAATTCCCATGCTTGAAGTACTGTACATTACATGCCAGAAGGTATTTTATAAAGACATTTCCACTGTTTTTTGTTGCAGGGTAATAGAATCAAACAGATTTTAAATATCTGGATTTCCATTATTCACCTGATTCATGTCCTGGACGGGGAATGTGTCTTAGCCAGCTATTACACAAAGCTGGACAGTTACAAGGTGAACAGGGGATGGGGTGGTGTTCATTATTTTACAGTTGCCTTTGTCAAAGGAAAATTTAAATGATTACTGATACTCCCCTCAGCACAAGGTGGAACATGTGCTCTAAGTGGGTGCAACTCCGTAAAATACGGCTTTATGAACACACTTTTCAAACTTTTCAATGGCTCAAATTGAACACCAGACTGCCCAGAGTAGGAAGATGCACAGCAGGAGGGTAACAGTTACACAAGTGTCACCATAATTGAACCTCAGCAACTGCTACCTCAATACTGTGGGAATGAGGAGATAGGACAATGAACAGTGTTTTTAACAAACATTAAGAAAAGTCCATAAAGATTATTATTCTATGACATGGTGTACAGTATTTCAAAATGACTGCAGTCTAGCAGTAAGATGCCAATTTTGATTTGGAATGTTAACCATCATCATCTGTTGCTGCATCAAAATAAGCAAGTCATTAAAACAACATTTAAAAGACACATTCCAGGAGCAAAGAACTAAACTCCTATTGTTGATACACAAAGGTGAACAAAAAATAAATCTTTGGTTTTCACGGACGGCTGATCTAGCTGTATTTGAAAACAAAATATTAATACTGAATTTATTGTTTTTTAAAAATCTTTAGTTGTGCTCCTCTGCTCCCTGAAATTTGTCAAGGCATGAGACCGAACACGTTTATTGCTCAATATTGATTATATTATCTAAAGCTATTACAAGTCCCTTTTTCCCCCACATACTCCAGAGCTGTTGTGGCGTTTTATTTAATAGTTAGGGAAGTAATGCAAACCATGTAACTGTGAACCACAAAAATATGCAGTTTTCTTTGGAGAAGGGCTCAGGCAATCACATGATAGCAATTCAACTGGATTCTTAAAGAGAACGCACAGGCAACTGGAGTATTTTACTTATGTTTGTGTAGAAAAATCTGATATTTCAAAAATATTAGAATTTATGTTCATCACGAAAACATGTCATTTGCCCATTTAAAAATAGCAAATAACGAATGGAGTTTTATAATTTGTTGGATGAAAAGAATCCTCTTATAATCAATAATATGAAACAATTATTGCAATTTGGAGAAGAATGTACTTTTACAAAATTACATCTTGTTGTACAAGAGAATTCTCTACATTTCATTCATCGACACTACTGCAGGTTTTATGAAAAGTGACACAGTTCAGACCTGGAATTCAGATACTACATAGAAACAGTGCCACATCAACATTAAATCTTTGGATATAGTTGCTTATCATTTACCTTTGTATACCGCCTTTACCAACAACACAATGGGATGACACTAATCTGAAAGACAAGTGCTAAACTGACTATAAAACTGATCTACACTATAAAGAGCAGAGTGCAGCTAACCAGAAGTCGTACTCAGTAGTTAGTATTAAGGATCTTTCGTTGAGCCGATATTAGAACATCATTCAAACATTAAAATCTTTGGGATTTGGATAAGACAAAGAATTGGCTTAAGTATTTTTGGACAATAAATCATTGTATATCTATTTACTATAATTCAATTTGTTTCCAGTTAGAGATTGGGTTTTAATAGCATTTGGGCGTTATCACATCAATATAGCTCATTCCCTAAATTAGGTTTCCAATTATTCTAGTGTAATATGGTATTAGAAAATCAATTCCAATTCGAGACACATACACGTCACTACTTCTGATTGATTAGAAACTATTATAAAATTAAGAAATTCAACAGTTAAATGGCCCAAAAAAAATCCTAGAAAAAAAGTTATGTACATTTTCTTTGGTAAGCTTATTTTAAAGTAGTTTTGATATATCGGCATCGCAGAGGTGTGAACATTTACTGGCACACAATTCTAGTGATCTGTTCTAACTCTTAAAAGCTACACAGTAACTATTGTAAAAGCAATAATTCAAACAAGATACCCTGTCAGTACACCACACACGTGTGTGCGGCAGTTCAAATGTAACAAATATTTGATCCCTGAGGTTAGATAAAGAATAACACTAAAATAGGTTTTATAAAGAGGTAGTATCAAACAGGAGGTGCAAGGCGAGAGCACATGAGAGCAGCAGCTTCTATTCCCTCAACATTTTTGGTATCATGAAGCTCCATTTTGTAATGCAAGCAATTCTAAAAACAAATACAAATGAGGCACCTAATGGTGCTCTTTGGATTGGAACTCTGAAGGAGTTATTTCATTTAATACCATTAAGCTGAAGTTGTTTTATAATCAGAAGGTTTATAGAATTGTGCTGGAGATACAGTTATTCAATATCCAAACACAAAGTTATATTATTTTAAAATAACTCTACATCCCTTTCAACTTGATAAAAAATATATATTCCTATTATTTTGAACATGAATTCCTTGAATAGTTTAATCAGACTTAAAACTCCTATAATTAAATGTATTTAGTCTACCGTGATAGGTGTGGATTTTTAGTGGAGGTTTTTTGGTTATGGCTAGCCAATACCACACACTTCAAAGCTGCAGAAAAAATTATAGGAGTCCACTTACTAATTTGAACATGTCACCAAGTGGTACTTGAAAATGCTGGAGTAACTCAGCAGGACAGGCAGCATCTCTGGAGAGAAGGAATGTGTGTCGTTTTGGGTCGAGAACCCGACTCTGAAGAAGGGTCTCCACCCGAAACATCACCCATTCCTTCTCTCCAAAGATGCTGCCTGTCCTGCTGAGTTACTCCAGCATCTTGTGTCTACCGTTGAGTTAAACCAGCATCTGCAGCTCCTTCCTACAAAGTTTATTTCATCTTCAGTTTGAACATTCTCATCAAGTTGAACTTTCTCGGAGTCCCACACTTAGAGAAGATAAACTCACTATACACTCCACAAGATTTTCCTTTGAAAAAAGAAAGTGAATGCAGCAAACCAGAATGCTCAAGCACCATCCCACTGGATGCAATTCTTATTTGAAATGGACCAGTCACATAGTTGCCGAAGCATCTGTTAGAATGCATGAAATCAGAACTCAACAGGCGCAGCACAAGGCTGTGATAGGGGTCAACGCAGGAGGCATGTTTTCCCTAATTTCTGCATCTGCATTGTATTTTCCAGTTTCTAGAACAGGAAGCATCTAGGTAATCATTTCAGTTAACCCTGGCCTGCTTCAATTAGTCTGCTGTGCCTCCCAACAGATAGTCAATGTAACTGGATGTACTCATAGCTCTTCAGCTTCAGATTCAATGGGAATACATTCACTCTGCCTATAGAGCAGAGTTCAGATATCTTTCAAAATTAACATTATGGACAAGCTCAATAAGAACATCAATGAAGCACAAAACTTCAACAGGCGCAAGGCTTCAAACTCATTCAATCCAAAGCATTGCTTCTTTTCTCTAATCAAACCAGCTCTACAATTTTCCCTCGACAGCTTAATGTAAATGCACAGTATAAATGTAGCAGCTGTGCAAAGTAATTTAACATTTCATGGATTGAGATTATGAATTCAAAACCTTCCAATAACTTGACTGGATATCTGACTTTATATTAACAATATAATCAAGACAACTTCAGCTCAAAGGCACTGTGTATATGGCCCCATTTCAGAATCTCACTTGCTCATGTAAACAGATCTTTCGTCAAACACTCTCATGGCAACGTCCTTGCAACCCCTACATCACAGCAGAACACCAACAAACATTTTTTTAAAATCATAACAACACATCTCTGTAAGGAAGTATCATCTATTAGGTAATGGAGTCAAATCCTGTTAAATACTGGAGTTTATCATTAGGTAAAACTGAGGTAGATTTTTTTCAGCAGAAAACCTGAAACAATATTTCTGCTCCAATGATATACCTTTCAAATTAAAATCAAAAGAAATGTAATGGTCCTTTTCACATTTTTTTGACATAGACATTCATGGTGGGTAAAATAAAAAAAATGGAACATTCATAAACCAAGTGTGTAAGAACCTGGAGTGACTAAAAAAAAGACCCAGACTTTCTTTCCAGAGTGTTCTTTGGCTTACTGCACATTTGTCCATTGTACAGATAAATTATTGTGAAACTGGATCTGGTTGCTTAAATTGGAAATTGGTTGTAGGTGTTTTCACTCGTTGGTTTTGAAGACATGTGGCTTGGTCGAGGCAGCGCCAGTAGGTCAGAGGTAGTGGAATGAGAAACATCTTCCTCGGAGGTAGGCTGGACAGGAATGCTGGTGGTTTCCCCCTGGACAGACGATCCCACAAAGGCAGGTGGATCACACGTGACAGAAGAAAGGTGCAGCATTTCCATCTCCTCCCTGGAATCATGCGAATACCTGCCCGAATCTCCAGTTTCGTGGCTTCCATCACTGTTGTGAGAATATTCTGTATCTCCCATGGCGGTAAACACAGCCGGCAATGATGTGGGGGGAATCAGTGCCGAGCCTCCTGATTCCTCACGGCTCAGTCCAGTCAGCTGGTAGGGGCACACGCCAAACCCGTTTCTTCTCACTGGCTGCTAGCAAAAGAATGGTGATTTAGAAACAGTTTCAAATCCCAGACAATGCCCTTGGTTGGAATTAACATTTAACCTTTCCCCCCCCCCCCCCCCATAGAGAACTCAACATATTCAAACTATTGCACAATAAACCAAAATACCTCCATTGGAAAACTAGGACCACACTGTTAGGCTTTATCCATAATTATTTAAAAAAAGACATCAGGCAGGCGGCCAATTGAATACATTTTGGCAAGTATGGGTTTAAATGAGGGAAAATAAATGAATAAATGGGGAGTAATTAAAGGTATTGGTGCCGTCAGTTGTGACTTGCTGCCTAAAACTGCAATTGCAGGATTCATTCATCATGTTGAGTTAATCAGGTCAAGCACTTAAAGTAACCAAAAATAAAACTGATTGTAACTGACAAATCAAGCCCAACAAATTCCAATTCTATTTCTGGCAGGAATTGCTCTCATTATAGATACTGCAGCACGCATCAGCTGATGCAAGAAATTGTCAAACAAGCCCAAATCGCAGTCTATAGAGCCCAACGACTAAAACCAGAGTCTGAGACTACTTCCATCCTATTCAATCTCACCCCATCAACAAATCTTGCATTATCCTTCAATGCAAATGTATGATCATTACTTTAGCACTTGTTCCCAATCATACCTGCTCCTCCTTGAATGTATTTGTTGATCTCTTTTTTCTTCCAAACAAAAAGCATTTTTTGGACTTTTCTTTTCTGTGACCAGAGTTGCTAATGATCAGGTCAGATCCACCCTGTTGTAAAGAGTACATTCACCAAGGTTACTTTATGCTCACTTGCAGCCTGTTGCGCAGAATGTGCTCAAGTTGCACTTTGTGCTGTTGGCTTGGGTCACGACCAGAAATGTCTGCCCATTCCCTCAGCAGATGCTGCCTGACCTGCTGGGCTCCTCCAGTACTTTGTGTTTTCCTCCTTTCAGCTTGCTCTTAAACCATTTACTTAATTTGTTTTCCACTGTTTAGGGACTGAAACTATTTTAGGATTTAACAAGATTACTCATCAGGAGTCAGGATGTAATTCAGCATGGAAACAGGTCCTTTGCCCCAATTTGTCCACCCCGACCAATGTGCCCCATCTACACTAGACCGACCTGCCTGCATTTGTCCCATATCCCTCGACCTTCTGAATTTCATAGTCGGCAGGGCAGTACTCTGCATATCGCCAACTTGGACAATTTTACATTTTTATCAAGCCAGTTAACCAACAAACCTGTACGTCTTTGGAGTGTGGGAGGAAACCGAAGATCTCAGAGAAAACCCACACAGATCACGGGGAGAACGTACAAACTCCATACAGACAGCACCCGTAGTCGGGATCGAACCCGGGTCTCTGGCGCTGCATTTTGCTGCAGGGCAGCAACTCTACCGCTGTGCCACCGTGACTGCCCTCTGCTATCCCATGTTAAATGTTTCTTAAATGTTGTGGTAGTACCTGCCTCATTAGGATTAATGCCTACTTTTACATCACTAGTCCCCTTTTTAAATATAACAAGTTTAACAAAAGTACTCCTAAAATGCTTTTTGTGTTTTCTCCTGCTCAAAATAAGTTTCTATTTGGAAGTTCGAATTTCAGATTGGTATGTAAATTACTCGTCTTCAATTTTCTCTGTTCCTGGTTTCTCTCCTTTTACTTCTCAGCCCCTGAACTATTTACACACATGTCCCCAAGTCATCTGAACTGACCTAATAATAAGTGGCACTCTTCATCTCCACCCCTGGAATGCAAAGGGTGAGCAGACTTTCATTAGACAACACCAAATGAGTTCGCTGCAAAGTACTTTGGAATGTCCTCAGATTGTGCAGACAAGATATAAATGCAAATCATTTTCCATTATTAAGGCCAAAGATGCCTGAAGATGGGAGCACAGATGGATAACGCAATAAAGGAGGCATGTGGGATGCTTGCCTTCATTAGCCGAGATATAAGGCACAAAGAGGTCTTGATTAGGACGCAGCTGAAATGCTGGGAGCAGTTCTGTTCATCAACAATGAGGATATGGATATGGATTGCACTGGAGTGGGCAGAGGAGACTCACCAGGATATCATCTGGGGTGGAACATTTCAGTTAGGAAGAGAGATTGGAGAGGATTAGTTTGGACTGGATAAAACTTAGGGGCTACTTGGTAGAGTTACACAGAAATATGTGAGGCATGGATAGAAACTTTACCTGATGATAGAGATATCTATGACCATAGGAAATAGGTTGAGGTGATTTAGAGGAAACCAGAAGAATGGTTTGCGACTCAGAGGGTGCCTGGAATCTGGAATGTACATCTGGATGTGGTGGTGAAGTCAGAGACTGTCACAGAAACATCTGGATGAGCACTTAAATCATCAAGGAATAGCAGGGTATGATTCAAGTGTTGGTAAATGCAATTAGTCTGGTTAGGTACTCGTTGGCTGATATGATGAGCTGAAGGGCCAGCTTCTTTTCTAAGATAGTACAAACTATTTACTGTCATAAAGAAGTAGTGCCTTGTTTTGGAAGGAGAAGAGGCAAGCAACATAATAACAATATGAATAAAAACAAAAATAAAATTACCTTGGTGTCCAAGAAGGCATTTTCAGGCATCATTGGCATTAAGGTTTCCATATTTTCCCACTGTTCATCCTTACTCTTGGCAAGATGGTTCCCATTGACCAGTGGCCTCGTCACATGTGCTAACTGAACGTTTCCTTGTTGCTCAGCTTTGACAGCACTGGATTTCCTGGACAAACAGAAACATTCACCATTTAAAGGAAACTTCAACAAAAATACTGTCATCATCAGATTGTGCAGGTGCTGAATGTAGTCCCAGTTTATTCACTGAAGCAAGTGGAAATGGCAGAAAGTTAGTAAATGCTACCTTTTTCAAAAGATGACATTTTAGTAAAAATGTTTAAATACAAGTAATAATGAGTCTAGGCGGGGCTGGTGGGTGAAGATTTGCAGCACAGACTGCTGAACATCTCCCACTCACAATTATATTCAAAACATTTAGAATACATTTCAATATAAATCTTTACCCATTATCTTTAACTGTCTGCATGTTGTGCCCAACACTTAAACAATACCTTGCTTTGCTTCTATAAAGGAGGATCAGGATGCAGATGATAATACAAGTCAGGGCAATGCAAACTCCAACGATAATCCCAGTCATTGATTTTTGGTCCAGGTGATAAAATACATCAGAGTTACCTGTGGAACAAGCAAAGTGGTATGTTCATTAGAACCATCGAAACTGGTTAATATGGCTTTGTGCAGAAAAGGTCAGTCACAACTTTTTTGAGCAGGTAACAATGAATGATGAGGATAGGGAAGCAGATGTTGACTATGTTCTAAATATATTATATCCTTTTAGCTTTTGTTATTACTTTATCAGAAATCTCCACCTTTAAATTCATTTTACTGGGGAATAAAAGAACTTGCAGAGTACAGGCTATTCTGCTATAACACAACAGTTGAATTTCTAAGAAACCTCACGTTATATGCAATTGTGTTATAAAAACAATTATGTTAATGGGGGAAAAAAAGGAGCGAGAGTGTTTCACACTCAGATTAACAAACTACTTTTCCTGCAGGATTTTCAAATAAAGATCTTTTTAATAAGTTTATTTTTGTTAGTGGAAGCAAAAAATACTGAAGGCTGCATGTTACTTGTTTAATAGACTATTGCACAAGTGTCAGCAGAAGCAATTGCTTTCAATTTCAGGCACAATCAGTGATGTAACTGACAGACAGTGTTCTAAAGAGACAATGGTGTCTGATTACTGCAGGGAGGTAAAATGCAGGGTTTTTTAACCCCAGCCTGTTTCCTTCCCTCAAGAGTTTTTTATTTTGCTTGCCAAATTCCAAAGTAACTCTTAAGAGGTTCCCCAGATCCTATCAAAATTGCATTATAACCAACTCAGCCCGCGTACCTCAAATAGTGTTCCTTGATTAATCGTGTTATATCCAATTAGCTTTATGGAAACATGCATTGCTGTAGAATGTGGATTAAACAAGCATCTACTCCATACATTCCTAATTCACTGTTTCATCTCACCTCATTATCAACATGAACAACATATTAGAATTAGAATAAATTAAAAGTATCTTGAGCCACAGTGTAAATTGCCCAGTTTATCTTTCTTTGTAGCTCAGCATTTCACTAACAAGGTCGTTTATTTAATTTACTGCAAAATACATCTGGCAGTAAAAGATGCACAAAGTTATATTGGCTTGGACTATGTATTTACCTTTGGCATCTGCACTGCTGAGAGAGTCAGACCACTTTGGCCCTTGACTGAAGTATACAGTCTCTGTAGCAGGGATCACCAGTTCTACAATGTTGGAAAAGGGTCCCTCTCCTACTTCATTTGTTGCAGATATTTGAATGAGGTATACATTTCCTGGATCAAGGTTTTCCAACAAAGTCATAGTAATTGATCCTAAAAACAATCATAACATTAGTGGATTGAAGGCGAAAAACAAAAAAAAAAGAAACAAAGGCATGATCTCGTGAAGCAAGCACAATGCATTATTTCAATATAACAATTTTGAAAATTGCAATGAATACATTTGGCAGGTCAACTTGCACCTGGCACACAAAGTCAGCAGGATGGTGTGGAGTAACAAATTGGATTAAAGTTTGTTCCATGTATGAACACATGTGGAAGAGCCTGCTGAATTATGCAATGCCAGATACATTTCCATTACGTTTGCTGTACAGGAATAATGGACTGGTGCCTGGCTATGAGACCAGGCCTAACCCAACAGGACGTGGCCACAAGTTATGTGCTACCTGTGCCTATGGCAGTGAGAGCCAGGTGCTGATAAGCAACATTTGCACAAGGCAATGAACACCTTCAACACAATAGATTCTTCACTACATGACATTGATTGCTGTAGCTGCCATTGAGTTGACCACTGACCAGGCCTTGTTCATTCATAATCATCAGGCTGCATGAGTTTTCAGCCAGGATGTTGGATCACAAACATGTTGCAGGAAGCTGGGAACATTATGGACCACTTTGGCTGTAATTTACTGCACAATTCTCAGACTCTCTTTTTCACTGATTTCATGAAAGTTTAGTCAAGTAGTTTGCAGCTTCCAGATTTAAAACTGAATACTCAAGAGTTCACACTTGCTGAGTGAAGCTCACCTTCCCGATGGAGCACTTGCCACTCGCCACCAATCCAAGCTTTCCTAGAAGCATACAGGATGGTGTAATGGGTGACAGCGGTGTTGGTGTTTTCTGGGGGCTTCCAAGAAATGAGAGCAGTTCCTTCTTCTATCAACGTGGCTTTGACTCCTGAAGGGGGATTGGTTGGAGCTGCAAGAGAGATTAATAACAGAGTGTCAGATTCATAGAATTCAGAAACAAGATATTTGGCCCAACTCATCCATGTGGACCAAGATGCTCCATCCAAGCTAATCCCATTTGCTTGCGCCTGGTAGATGTCCCTCTAAACCTTTCCTATCCACGTTCTGTCCAAATATATTTTAAAAGTTGTAATTGTACTCGCCTCAAGTTACTTCCACTGGCAGCATGTTCCATATCCCCGGAAACCCTGTGTGTAAAAAATGTACTCCTCTGGTTCCTATTAAATCTTCCCCCACTACCTTAAACCCATGCCCTCTAGTTCTTGATAGGCAGAAAAAGCTGGAGTAACTCAGCGGACAGGCTGCATCTCTGGAGAGAAGGAATGGGTGACGTTTCGTGTCAAGACCCTTCTTCAGACTGGTTAGGGATGAAGGAAATGAGAGATATAGATGATGATGTGGAGAGATAAAGAACAATGAATGAAAGATACGCAAAAAAGAAATGATGATAAAGGAAACAGGCCGTTGTTAGCTGGTGGTGGGGTGAAAATGAGAAGCTAGTGCGACTTGGGTGGGGGAGGGATAGAGAGGGCATGCCGTGGCTACCTGAAGTGAGATAAATCAATATTCATACCACTGGGCTGCAAGTTCCTCCAATTTGCATTTAGCCTCACTCTGACAATGGAGGAGACAGAGGACAGAAAGGTCTGTGCAGGAATGGGAATGAGAATTAATGTGTCCAGCCACCGAACCCTCTAGTTCTTGATTCCTCGATCATGGTAAAAAAAAGACTCATTGTTGGCAAGGATGTGGGACTGATGCATTGATTCTTGAAGTTGCCCTCAAGTCATAGCCTGTTACCCTGAGAAGTATATTTTTCCTTCTATGGCTGTCAATCTGTTAGCCAACATTTGATCTATGTCACTATATTATCCTCAATCTCATGTATTCATAAACACTTGTAGCAGTACAAAATTCGGCAATATTTTGTGGAGTAAGGCCCATAGCATCTGGAATTTCACTGTCTAAACTTTTATTCGTGCAGGGTACTTCTATCCTCGTTTACTTTTGAATCATCCATTTCTTTCAGATAGAATCATAGAAAATAGGTGCAGGAGTAGGCCATTCAATATGATCATGGCTGATCATCCAACTCAGTATCCCGTACCTGCCTTCTCTCCATACCCCCTGATCCCTTTAGCCACAAGGCCCACATCCAACTCCCTCTTAAATAAGCCAATGAAGAACACAGATAGCCACAGATAGAACACAACTCCATTAGGAATGGCCTATTGTTTTCAAAAAGTGTTTCAAATGTGCACATAAAATACCATGATAAACTCATGCCATAGATTGAAATCCCTTCAATGACGGAATATGCCATAACCATATTGGACACCGTGAAAATGAGAGGTTTAAATTCAGGTAAACATTTGTTTCTAAGTAGATGTGATGGGGTTATTTAGGTTCTGAGCTGTGAATAGAGCGTTTTTGTCCTTACCTTCGGGCAAGGTCAGCTGATAAACCACTGGGCTCCAGGGGCTGGAGAGCTGGTCTGCATGAAGCCGCACTGCAAACTCATACTTAGTGAAGGGTTGCAGACCATTCACGAGCATGTGCGTCTCAGAACTGGATAAAAAATTTGAAAAAAAAAAAGGATATCAGATGAGAAATGTATTTCGGGTGGATTTGAAAACGGGATTGAATAAAATGCATTGGTTTGTGCCCTTCTACTTACATGTTAAGTACAACATTATAATAAAATAAATATGAAACAGTTTACTATATGGTATTGTATACTTAGACCACGCAGCTGGTTTGCCCAGGTAAAATCAAATATAGCAAGCCGATAACTAAGGATTAAGGTAACTGATGACAAAGTGTATAGGATGGAACGGCAGATGCCGGTTTAAACCGAAGATAGACACAAAACGCTGGAGTAACTCAGCGGGTCAGATAGCATCTCTGATGAAAAGGAATAAATTATGTTTTGGGTCGAGACCTAGACTGTTTAACTGGAAGAAATTTGCTCAAGAATGACACCTCTTGTAAAAGCAAAAATAACCCATTCATGATTATATTGAATTATACTATTTTTTTTTGGTATATAAATTTTCAAAATAGTTAATTGTCGTTTATTTCCATGTATTTGCAGTAATTCCCTCATTATTCTGATGATAAGCAACACAGGATGACACTTATTGTGGCATGTGTTTCCTGCAGTTTATCAATGGTCCACTTCCATAAAAAGGAAGAATTAGGCTCTCCCCCCCCCCCCCCCCCCCCCCCCCCCCCCCCCCCGTGTGAACTGCATGCTCGAAAAACAAGTAGAAAAAATACTCAGTAGAGATTAAAAAAATAATTGATTTTGGATCAGTGCATCAAGGATAGGGTAACAATTTTGAGAAAAATTAAATAAGTAATCTAAGATCTGAACCATTAACATTTTGCAATAGGCAATCCTGCAACACTACTGACCAAGCCACTTCACTAGGACATGGTGAAAGAAAAGGAGGCTGAGTTACAACACAGCTCATTGCTTGCAATGTGACTTGTTAACTTGTAATAAAAATATTTCAGAATTGTTAAACAAAGAATGGTTTAGTGGCACATCACAATGAAAATCATAAGTAAAAGTTTATGGTGTTTGTCTATAAAACCTCTGTTTAGTTAAAAGCTTCAGCCTGCCTGCAGCTGCCCTTCCCCCTCTGCAACTCTAGAGTAAACAAGTATCTGATCCCAGCTCTATCCAATGAGTCCGAGGTTTCTTTCACATTGCCCGACAACAGATGATACCAGGAAGGTGACCAGCATTTTTGCTATCTGACATCCTTATTTACCTTGAGATAAGATGGGAGAAGTTCTCAATAGTGGATTGGCCCTGCTCACGAGGGGAAGTTGTGGACAGCCACAAGGTGTCACAAACAGACACATTTGTAAAGCCTAGACTTAATTGAAAGCGAATCAGAGCCCAACTGCACTATGAGAAACCATTGTAAATATTGAATGGCTTTGTCAAATAGCTTCACAAGTACAGGGGCAGAGGTTAACTTTGAAGGTAGTTACAGTAATAGCTATGTCAGGAATTATTCAAAGTCTGGCTCTCAACTTAATTTCCAAGATGCTGCAAAAAAAATTTAACAATTTAAAAAAGTGACTTTTCCTGCCACTGGTAATAAACACCATCATTAACACCTAGAGCTGTAGATTTACAGAGAGGAAATCAACTTACGTTTGAAGGTACATGACAAGTGAAGCATTCTGCAGCCCCACAGGGTTACAGCGGACAGTATAGTTGATCACTGGTGCTGCAGTGAAAGCCGGCTTCCCCCATTGTAAGGAAATAGAAGATGAACTATTGGCTTTCGCGTACAAGTGATGAGGAGGGGGTGGTGGAGGCACCATGCGATCTCGAACAGCTGTCAAATAAGAACATACACATTATTCATCTCTAGTAGGTTTTCAAAATGTTTAAATAATGGCGATATGTTGAGAAATTAGAAATGCACTTTGAATTTTTATATGAAGGCCAATACCATAAAATCTATATGCTCTACAGTTTTTTATCAACATGGAAAAGGGATAAGTATTGATGGTTAACAGCTGCATGCAAATTCTGTCCTCAGGGGAAAAGTTGCTATTGAAAGCCCCACATATAGCCAAAATAAATTGAACAAGACTGATCTTCAAAGCATCTGAATATGGAACAACATGTACATTTTTGTCAACATATTAATGATTCTTTTGGAAATGCAAAGGACTGCAGATGCTGGAATCTTGAGCAAAAATAAACAAACTGCTGGAGGAATTCATCGGTTGTATTTTTGTTTAATTATTCCTTTATTGAGTTTGCAAAACAAGGATGTTGGATTCCAAGAATATATGATTAAGCTCTACAGGGGAATTGACGTGTTTAAAGGATGTGCGAGGGGTTTAAAAAGAATAAAACACATTTGGGAAAATTCTGATGTTTCACCAACCAGCTGAGCACTAGAAGTATTGATTGCGAGGCACACAAAGGGCAAAGACCAGGCTCCCCTAGAATTGCTATCCAATTCACCGAGTGACTCAGAGCATAGATCTATAGCTTGCTGAGAATTTGGAATTTTGTGATACGTTCCACTTTTTAGACTGTAGCTGTAGTTCACTCCCATTTTCCTTCACACACAAACTGGTTCAGGAAATTCAGTTTGCTTGGGATGTATTACTGCTGGACGAAAAGATTTTCCCCGCTATTAGGTGTTACTCTTAAACACCAAAATGCACCCATGTCATTTTATGTTCACGCGGTACAGTGAAATCAGT
Source organism: Okamejei kenojei (assembly GCA_035221665.1). NCBI lineage: Eukaryota > Metazoa > Chordata > Chondrichthyes > Rajiformes > Rajidae > Okamejei > Okamejei kenojei. The sequence continues at coordinate 18,361,011 of CM069164.1, forward strand.
GAAAACGTTTTTCAGTGAAATCGCTGAGTTGAAAGGGAACAGGAAATACACTCTGCACGCCCCAAGTCCAGCTGCAAACCTACCCATGTTGCTGACCCCCAACTCCCCCACACACGTGGCCCCAAACTCCTGATCCTCATCCCGGCTGCCCTCTGAGCCCAAGCCTCCTCCATTGAGTGCGCCGGATGCCCAACAACCAAGTTTTACAAGCAATCGGATACTGGATTATTGCAGTTTTACGGCCAATAGTTTGCCTTTATCTGTTGTGCAAGGTCTTGACAGAGTGAGAAAATAGTTTATAAAACCCCAGAGAAAATAAAATCCAATTCCCTATAAATCGGAAATGATTTACGGGAACCAGTGAAACTGTTGAGTGCTTCGGCTGTGACTGACAGGATGTTTTATTTTTAAGACAGCCGCACCTACAGCTTCAGTATTCATGGCTCGTTATTGGCGTTGAAGATTTAGCAGTGGACAACATTCCAGGAATTTTACTTAAAATATACACAACTTCTCAATTATGAAATGAATATTATGAGACAGCGACCACATATTGAGCACTTACACACACATCCTGGGGTGCTCACTGTCTGGTCTGCCTGGTAGCCTTCACCCATTGAATTATATGCCAGTAAACGCATGTGATACTTCCTTCGAGGGTCTAAAAAAAAAATAATAATATCCAGGATTAGTTGATAGTTTTATTGTGATCGCATTCTTCCCCCACACTCCACTTGATTGTCCCTGTACATCCAGTCAGTGTATATCCACACAAATCAAATTACAATTACTCAAATGGATCCTAAACCAGGCAAATGTATAACAATAAAGTGGATGCTAAGAAGTTGAAAAGTGGGAATCTAAATTAAATGGAATTAATAACATTTAAAAAAAAAATTCATGCAGACATGACTGGTGGATGGATGGGTGATCAGGAAAGTTGCAAACAAAATCCCAAAATATTAAATCAATCACAGTCTGAAGAAGGGTTTCGACCCGAAATGTTGCCCATTTCCTTCGCTCCATAGATGCTGCCTCACCCACTGAGTTTCTCCAGCATCGTCTACCCAAAATATTAAAATTCAATAGCATCCTCCCAGAGCAAACAACTACTGCTTTGTTTTCCCTGTCCTAGTTTTGAAAAAATTCCCTTTACTGATACCAAATCCCAATTCGGTGTACAATATCCCTCATTGTTTTGGACTTACTGTGGGCTATGGGCTTTATCTTTACCAGTATTTTTGCTGTAAATGCAGAATGCATCAACTTCAGTTTGTCAAGAATATCATGATTCTTGAAATATTTCAAGCTGATGCAAGTGTGTAAAAAAACACAACAATTCAAACAGTTCAAACAATACTAAAACCAATGGGTTCGTAATCTTTCTGAATGCCATTTGTTTAACATTTGGTTATCTATGTAACCTTCCCCCACCCCCATAAACACTTGATGACATCATGGGTCACTCCTTTTAAGGAATTGGAGATGGCCAAGGGGTTCTTGATGGCTTCTCTCATTCCCACTGCCAGGGGAGATGGTGCATCAAGGACATTTGCACATTACCTGTTTAAGTGTTAGCTAAAAGGCCCAGCCCTACCTCGGACATTGATGGAGCAGGTGAGTTGCTCATCTTCCTCTTCGTAACATTCTCAATCACCCACTCCCCACATCTTCACTGTCAGCATCCTCAACACATCCCATCATCAGTGGTGCACCCGCTACAAAACAATGCCCACCATTTTCCTTCCACATAAATGCTAACTTCACTATGCATCCAATTTGTAATTCCAGTCAAATGATTCAAATGAAAAAAAAAGTGGATGCAAATTCAAAGACTGCATTTGAAGGTACAAATTGGTATCAGTTATTTGCAGCTCCATTGATGCCTGCTGGTTAACGTGACAATGTGTGATCACATCAGCACTAATGTCTCTTCCATTATCATTGCTGATATGAGACATACCACTTATTGCAGCAAAAAAGGCAGAATTGTTGGTCTTGATGCAATCGGTTTGTCCCAGAAATATTCAGTCAGATATTTCTGTAAATAATCCTTTTCCAATCATAATACACTGTTGAGGGTTTCTTGGATTCTGAAGAAAGCCAACTTATTTAAAAATAAAACAAACCAATTACTATTCGCAGCAATCAACATCAAGCTAAGAAGAAACTTTTTTTTTTTTTAAGGTTGCGTACACTTATCTATGATTTTCACTAAGCATTCTTCTGGAGAAAATACAAAATAAAAGCCCTGGTAACTGGTTTAAGGATCCTTTTACAAAACGACTTATCTACATGGGACCCCTGCTGACCTGTTGAGTGCCAGAGGAAGACCACACTAACCATTTATCATACTGTCAAGTAGCTTAAAATGTCTGCTGGCCTGCTGAGTGGTTATCCTGAATCGGTCATCGTTCCATTAAATGGAGACAAGCAAAGGTCTAATGTCAACATAGAATTGCCCTTCCTCAGTGAGAGATATTGCTTACAGCAATGGTTTACACAATGCATCTTAACACAGGGGGCCTCTCTTTGTAAATGCAACCAATTCATCACTCTACAGTATTATAAAGGTTAAGATTTTCTTATCTAAAACTGCAATGCAACATTTTTGGGCATTTTGATTGCCTTCTTGCTCCATGCAATGAAATTTGTACGAATTAAAGTTACCACAATGTCCAGTTCAAAATACCTTACAGAAAATTCAAAATGAATAGTCTCATTAAGTGACCACAAACACAAAAGAGTCAACCTTATTAACCAAATGAGGTCAGTAAAAACCAAGCCCCGATTTTCTCAAATATATTTCAAGTATTCAAATGAATCGATTTAGCAAGTATTGTATGGTTATGTTCATGTTTTTTTAGGTACAGCTGTTTAAGCCTGAAATGGATTATGTAAGTAATAAAAAAACTTCTGCACTCCATTCTTCAACCAAAGCATAACTTTACCCTTTCTCTTTCAAAATGCAATAGTCTTGCAGTTCTAACACAGTTCTGGCAGCTCAGCATAAAGAGAGATGTAGGGTACATGTTCATAAGATTACCAGTGAATGAACACTTTCCAGCAGAGGTCACTAGATAGCAATCTAGAGCACAAAACTAGATGGGGGTTTTTAACTCCCTGGCCAGGGGCACTCAAGATAATTGAAGCCTAGCCCTCCCTCCACACCACTACTCCACTATCATTCAAGATAAGTCAACAATATAGTCTGTGTGGCTCAGCTCCATACCGTGGAGTAATCTTGAACAGATTTCTATGATATATCTATTAGTAATCAGATGTAGAACAATTAGGAAAGGCAGGATCATTGTGTGTTAAATGAGTAACTTCTGAAACTATTTGTGATTCTAATTTGCCCATTCCAAAGGTTTACAGTTACAATTTTACAAAATGAATAAGATAATTAATGATCAATACACGTTTCCACAATGCAAGAAGAGCAGATTCATTCCCATTGTGCAAGGAAAGAAAAATTGGGGAATGCATCATTGGGCAGCTCGCTCTTTCATGGCCTTCGAGCAGACAAAACTTTGTTGTTTTTTTTGACATATGGACTCCAAAGGTCTTAGAGAGGGCAAATGTTCGGAAAAGCTGAAGGCCTGTGCAAATTCCTTTTAGTGAAAAGATTAAATAATTACATTGACAAATTATAGATTCCATAATGCAAAGTACTCATACTTAGCTTTTAGCGCAAATCATCGGATTATTTAAGGATTGTTATTGGCACATGAAGTGGATTGGTTATACATGTCACTGAAGAAAACAACAGTACATTTACAGAAGGAGATTAAAAACAAAACTGCCTATCAACATATCATTATGTGCAAGAATAATATTCAGTTTAAATAGAATATTAGAAGAAGCATCTTCACTATCATTTTAATTCCAGTGTTCAATGAAAATCCTCTACTTTAAGATGTTCCAAACAATTTTTTTTAAATGCATTAGTGAAAAGACCTACAAAAATAAAAACAAAATCTGGCAAAGCCAGTCACTTCCTCCCTGGATGGTGGAGCTCCTATTTCACAGCATTATTTTTGCTGCTGCTATTAATGGATCATCTAAAACAAAAGCACATATTTTGCAGTTTTAATGGTTTCTGGTAACCAGATAACCTGCAGGAGGCTCCGACGCAGAACACTTATAGTGCGTTTAAATAATCCCCATAAAAGCTGAGAGCCACCACTTATCAGGAGATCCACTGCAGACCATAATTTATTATGCACCATCTAACAATGGTAATATTTACCTTAAAATAACAGAGAACCACAGAATTATTGCTGTACTATTGGTGTCTCCACCAAGATTGCAATAACTTGTGTTAACTCTTGCTAGAGTTGGTGTTCCGTCTCCTTATTTCTTTTTATTTTATTTTAATACTACAGCCGACACTTTCAAAGGAATGAACGTTACTTGCAATGGGTTCAAGTGCTCCAACATAGGTTTATTTTAAGGAGAAGCACCAAGTAGCTAGTGGAATTTGTATTGCGTTTCAGTATGATGGGCTTGTTAGAGTAAAACAAGTACAGTTGGAAATGTGCCGTTTGGTATTCACTTCACAGGGAATACTTTACAGATCATCTTGAGTGATGTTGTTTCAGCTCAATGAGTACAAACATTGAAATGAAAGAAACTTGAAATGGTACTAAAGCTTTATTGGTGAAGTTACCTGGTTAGAGGTTTGAATTTGCTTGATCAAGCCCTTGAATTCCAAGCACATAAATGAAGAGATTGAGGGAGTGAAACAGCAATTGTCAGAACAAAGTGCAGTTCCCATATAAGTGGAACATATTGTCAAAGAGTGCAGCCAAAATGAGATGCAGGACTCAAAGCTTATATAGAGTAATTTCAAACTGCACAGTGGTAAAGGACAATTGATAAATGGGAAAATGTGAATGGAATAGGGACAGAACCTCATAGTATCGTAGTTGGACTTTGCTGTACACTTTGCCTACGTAGAACATTTTAAGCAGAAAAATATCTTTGACCATAAATCCATTGGGCAGTGAACACAAGGACACAAGACAGGAGCAAGCCATCAGGTCCTTCAAACCTATGGCACCGTTTAATATGATCATGGCTGATCTATGCAGTCCTCAATTAGAGCGGTCATGGTGGCGCAGCGGCAGAGACCCAGGTTCGATCCCAACCACGGGTGCTGTCTGTACGGAGATTGTACGATCTCTCCATGACCTGTGTGGGTTTTCTCTGAGATATTCTGTTTCCTCCCACGCTCAAAAGACGTACAGGTTTGTAGGTTAATTGGCTTGGTAAATGTAAAAATTGTACCTAGTGGGTGTAGGATTGAGTTAATGTGCGGTCTATGCGGACACGGTGGGTCGAAGGGCCTGTGTCCACACTGTATCTCTGAACTAAACTAAATTCCTCACGTGTCAGTTCTCCACACCCCTCCATTCTTCGATCTATCAAATATTTATCCATCTCCACTTCAAATACATCTACCTGCCATGGTAAAGAATTTCAGAGATTCACCATCCTGTGGTAAAACATTTCTAGACACTTCAATTTTAAATTATTTTGCAGTTATATACTGGTATTGGTTTATTAAGATTGAAGAACTGCCGTATTCTATTGGCATGGATATTATAATTCCTTCAGACCTTAATCATCAGCAAGGTGGCAAGTTGTTCCCAGAGCCAAGTGGCCACAACCAATCTCTGCAAGGCATTGTGTTATTGATGTACTATAACCAAGAATAAATCTGTCACAAAAGACTCTCTTGGATCTTTACAGAAATTTGCTACTATCAGTGCAAACCACTACATTCCCCAAATTGGTGCATGTCACCAACATGTCGACATGTTCAGTAAGTGTGTACAGCTCAAGCATTGGCAATGGATAGCACTAAGAATTTTATTTTATGTATATAATAAAAACAATAAACTTCTACCATTATATCCAAAAGCCATCACAGGATATTTCTAGATGTTAATTCAAGAGTCAAGCATGTTTACTGTTCTATGTACCAAAACAGGACAATGACATTTTCCCCATGCAGCAGCATGATAGGGTTATAAACACTGTACTCAAGAGATTTTTTTTTTTTAATTATTAAAAAAACAATCTCGTGCAAAACAAAAAGCCAAATGCCCCTTGGTTCTACAGTGACCTGAAAATTATTTATCATGAAAAACATAGTCCAACTTAGCTTCATTTTAGACTTGATTAAATGGGCAAAACTCATTTTTAAAATGCTTGGATTACTTCCTTTAAAAAAAAACAACTTATGCGGATGCTGAGCGAATATATTAGATTCGGCAGAATTATTTGTCATTGAAGTAGCAGGTTTGAAAAATGCAGAATGAACCCGCATGCTTCCACACTCCTCAGAGACGTCATTGGAGCATGCTGAATCTCTCAAACTAATGAGGCATCGTCTCAAAGGATTTTTAAAGAGTCTTTAATATTTTAATGCATGTCACAGTTCGTGAGACACAATCTTATACATGATTTGAATTGCCCAGATGCAATCTAAGGCATCAATGCAGCAGGGCAAATTTTAATTGCTTGTACATTTTGTACAAGAAGCCTCAGGGGCCACTAGCTTTTAACGACAACTTGAATAGATTCACACAAGTCATTGGATCACATTATCTATCCACTGTTGAACTCTTCCCAAACAAATTAATGCAAATTAGAGTGGAAATATTAATAGGATAGAAATATAAGATGAAACGGTTTTGACCCAAGCTACTGCCAAATCAACACCATATTAACCGCTCCAACTTAATTAAGACCTGTGGCTTTAGTTGCATCTTTAATTTATCCAACTCCTGCTCAAACAAGCCAATTTAAAATCCCTTCAATAGCCATGTAATATATTCAATGTTTTTTAAGTCTATCATTATTTTTTTAGGCTTCCGGAGTCAGTCTTATATTATGCCTACTTCTTACTGACTATGACCAGTGGAAATCATCTTTCATTAGCTTCTTTCTCAACCGCTTCCAAAGTGCATCTTTCCCCCAGCACCATCCTTCTTTTCAAGCCGGGATCCTCAAAGTGTACACCATCCTCAACTAGGGCTTGAAATAATATCCTTTATTCTTTGCAAGAACCTCTCCCAGCTCTTTATTGAAAAATGAACTCAAGAATCTCAGGTCCTTTCTTTGGCTACATCTACTTGTAAACCAATGTAGATATGCAAGTCAATCCTTGCATCTCTCAAGTCTTCTTCATCAACGATTTTTTTTTAAAGGACTATATTTCCATATTCCATTTTACAAAGTACAACACTTGGCATGAGCCTGGTAGCCATCTGCTCATTCATGGACAGAGCTTTCTTATAAAATATTATATTACAAAATGGTGCTGCCTTGTCCTGAATAAGATGGTTCAACAACCCACCAACACATGAAAAACAGCCAGTGGAAAATAATGGAGGGTAACAGTTACCACGTTGAGATGATATCAGGACATGGTCTTAAGGAATAAGGAAATAAGAGTAAGGAAATGAAGGGGAGAGTGAGGATTAGATTTAGGTTTGTAAACCAATGTAACAAATCTACTTTAACAAAGTGTGAAAAGTTTACTGTTGGGGTCTAAACCTGTGACATTTATGGCTTAATCCAAAGGCAAGAACAATTAATTGGCATAATCACTGAATTGGAAAACAAATAAAACTGCTGGTGTTGGAATCTGAAATAAAACCAAATGCTGGAAGAACTCAGCCAGTCAAGCAGCATCTGTGGAAAGAGAAACCAGTTAACATTAAAGGTCAGGAACTGGGGTGGGAGTGTGAAGGGGTGTTTGTTTTCAAAGCATTGCTGGGGAAGGGGTGAGATGTCAGACAAAACAAGGGACAATAGATCAGATAAGGAGAAATAATTCTAACTATCAAGGAAGCACTTTATAGAAACGAGGTGAGAAAGGAAAATGATAGGATTTAGGAGAAGCTGGTAAATTAATTGTTCATTGCCAGACGGCTGCTAAGTCTCCAGACAGAAGATAAGATGTTGTTCTAGTTTACTTTGGTTTTGGAGGAGGCAGCAGACAGATCGGTCAAAATGAGCATAAGATTGAGATTTAAAGTGACTTGCAACAGGAAGTTGGATCACCCCTGTGGACTGAGTACAGGGGCCTTGTAAAGTGATCATGCAATCTGTGTCTGGTTTCTCCAGTGTAGAAGAGACCCCATTGTGAACAACAAATGCTATGACTGGATTGGAAGTAAAAGTGAATCGCTGCCTCAAATGGACGGGAAGAGGTGAATGGACATACAGTGCCCTCCATAATGTTTGGGACAAAGACCCATCATTTATTTAGGGCACTGTATGTTGCATTGTACCCAGTTGCATGGAAGGTGCCATGGGAAGGGTAACGGTGGTTTAGGATGGTAGAATGGACCAGGGAATCATGAAGACAGCACTCCGTGTGAAATCCAGGAAGGGGAGACCACAGACATTAGAATCTAGAACAAAGATCAAACTACTGCAGGTGTCAGGCAGCCTCTGTGGAGTTGAAGGGAGGGAAGGAAGAGACAAGGAACTGCAGATAGTATTTTTGCTCCAGCATTATGTGTCCCATTGAGGTACTCAAGCACTTTGTGTCCGAGTTGAAGGAATTGTTGATGTTTCAGGTCAAGAGCCCGAATTAGGACAGAGTGTTAAGGGATGGTAGTCAGTAAAAAGGGATGGAAGGAAGGGGTGAAACAGGGTGCGGCAGGTGACAAGCAGAGCCAGCTGAGGTGGGGACTGATGGTGCCAGGTGGGGGAGGGAAGATAGATTTGAGACAGGGGCTGGTGGGAGATAGCTGGAAACAAAGGGAAAAATCTCGCCATCTGCATCAGGATCCCATTATCACATCATCCCATCACCACCCCTTTCTGCAGGGACTACTCCCTACGTGACACTGGTCCATTCATCCCTCCCCAACCAACACTCCCTGCTCCATGGCTTATTTCCCTGCAACCATAGGATGGGCAACACCTGGTCACACACCACCTCCCTCACCACCATCCAAGGACCTAAACAACCTTCCAGTAGAGATGAACAATCGCATGCAACTCCTCCAACCTCCACCACCGCACTCAGTGCTCCCAATGTGGCCTCATCTACATGGGAGAGACCAAGTGCTGGTTCAACTGTTCCTCCAACAGTTTGTTTTCCGTGGTGCGGTCATGGTGGAGTCGATGGAAATTGTAATTGGTAGAACACAGAATGAGAAAGCTGGTAGGGTGCGGGCCCAAGAAACTCCATGTGCTGTGCTGGGAGAAAGGTGTAGGATGGAACTGCGGATGCTGGTTTAAGTGGAAGATGGACACAAAAAGCAGGAGCAACTCAGCGGGTCAGGCAGCATATCTGGAGAAAACGAATAGGTGATGTTTTGGGTCAAGACCCTTCTTCCTCAACCCGAAATATCACCTATTCACCAGAGAAGTTGTCTGACCCGCCTGGTTACTCCAGCCTTTTGTGTCTATCTGGTGAAAGGTGGGTCAGAACAGATGTGCAGGGAGGAAGGGGAGGGGAGCACTATAGAGGAAGTCTATAGTTAATGGAATAAATGCGACAGATGTAGAAACTCGGTGAAATGATTCACTGAATGTGTTGGCTAATGATTTCTTTACTTTCGTTTATTTTAGACATACAGCACGGAAACAGGCCCTTCAGCCCACTGAGTCCATACGGACTAGGGATCACCCTGTACACAAGCACTTCCCTATGCACTACGGACAATTTTACTAAAGCCAATTAACCTACCATTTTCTCCGGAGCATCCGGAGAAAATGTGGTCAAAGGGAGAATGTAGAAACTCTGTACAGACAGCACCAAACTCAGGTCATTGGCGCTGTAAAGCAGTAGTTCTACTGTTGTGCGACTGTGCTGCCCTTGAAGATTTACCTTACAGATATTTCCTTGAAAAAGCATATTAAATGAAACGCAGTATAATATTGGCCATAAAATAATACTGTTGTACAGAGTTATGCCTCACTACTTCAATGATCGGGAGTGACAAAGAAAGTGCAAGCATTTAAAAAAAAAAAAGAAAAATCCAGGTTCTGATTCATCCACACACTAATTGTGTGAAATATGCCATCAGAGATACGGCAAGCAATACAAATTCACCAGCTTTAGTTTTTATTCCCAGCACAAGTCACACACAAGCAGACTGCAATGTTTTCTCCACTACAACCATGACCACACATCAAACAAATATTTCACTAGCTGTGAGAAGCTTTGAGAGGTTCTGAAAGGAATGCAAAACGCATGCCTCTAATGTTTTTTTCACAGCAAGTCCCTGACGTTAGCCAGAGCAAAAGTTTGAATTCTGAAATTGCGCAACACACATCTTGGTTTGGCGAAGGGCAGTTTTTTTTTGGGTGGGGTGAGGAGGCAGTGGGAGCAGAAGGGAAAACCATAAACACTGGGCAGAGCTTCCATTACTGATAATCACTCATTGACTTGTGTTTGATAGTTCAGATATGTTAATGTTGGACAGAGAACAGGTCTGACCTCTTTGACCTCACACTTCACTGTCCCTGCTGCCAAATGGAGAGCAGCTAATTTGGCAGGAGGGTGGAGAAAGGCTGGCACCCACTGATGTGGGTAAGAACCAGGGGTTTCAGGAGCTGGAACGGAAACCAATGGGAGGCTTTGTCGGGTGCGAGTGTGAAAATGCGTTTTCACAACTACTGGCCCACCCAATGTCTGTGGCTGAACCATTGGTTCCGATTTTTGTGACTTTTTCAGCAGCGACTGAATACTGAATGGTTGGTTGCCATTGACCGTAATTCACTGATCAATGCATAGCTAAACACTGAACCTATTTGTCTTCAGTAATGCTCCCAATATGCCCACACAATGCCAGGCAGAAATGTAACCTCTCTTGTAGAAACAATGAACTGTAGATACTGGTTTATGGGAAAAAAAGACAAAGTGCTAGAGTAATTCAGCATCCCTGGAGAACATGGAGAGATCACATTTCGGTTCAGGCCCCTTCTTCCTGCTCAAATGCTGAAGTCAAATAACCATTGACACAGCAGTAGAGTTACTGCCTTACAGCACCAGGGACCCGGGTTCAAAACTGACTAAGGATGTCCCGACTATGTACAGGGTTTGTACGTTCTCCCCAAGGGCGGGCGGCAGTGGTGCAGTGGTAGATTTGCTGCCTTACAATGCCAGAGACCGGGGCTCGATACTGACTACAGGTGCTCGTCTGTACGGAGTTTGTACATTATCCCAGTGATCTGCATGAGATTTCGCCAGGATCTCCGGTTTCCTCCCACACTCCAAAGACGTACAAGGTTTGTAGGCTAATAGACTTTGCAAAAATGTAAATTGTCCCCCGTGTGTGTAGGACAGTGTAAGTGTGCGGCGATCACTGGTCGGCATGGACTTGGTGGGCCGCAGGGCCTGTTTCACGCTGTATCTCAAACTTACACTGTCAAAGCCCCAGAAACAGAAATCTAATGCCAAGTGAAAACATTTATTTAGATATATTTTAAAAGTCACCCTCCTCTATTGACGAACCTTTCACCTCAACACTCCAATCCTCAACAAACTACAGTGGCATGAATAGGAGGTCTAAGTGACGATATAAAAGCCAGCAGTGTAGTGAACATTACACTTTTAGCACTGGCTCAGGAACATCTGGGGGACAACTAAGTGTAATTGGTCATTTAAAAGTTGCACCAACATGTCAGTAAAGCATTGTGGGCCCCTTGCCAAATGCATCATTACCAGCAAATGTTTGCTAACCATTTATTTTCATTGACAAGCTGCAAATAGCTTTGCTTCAAAAGAAAGGCAATTCCCTTCACTGCTAAAAATATTTGCAAATATCGAAAGTTCTTCAAAAGAAACGAGCTCACAGGTCACCAGCGAGGGCACGGGGGGGGGGGGGGGGGGGGGGGGGGGGGAGAGAAAGAGAGAGAGAGAATATGAATCAGAGGTCAAAACAATGGAGAAAATGTTTTTTTTTCCTGAAGGGTCATTCCTTTCGTACTAACCTCCATTTAGTGGTGATAAAGACAAAGGCAAACCTACTGAAAAACCAGACCTCTCAATTCTAAAAAGGTCCCCTCTGGGACCATGCAACAGATAAGGCCTGGCTAGACAAGACAAAAACAGTGCCTACACAAAATTTACAGCCAGTGTCTTTTAACTTTGACTACTTGATACAAGATGGGGCTTATCCTAGTTAGGCACATGAATTTCTGTGAGCCAGGATAAAGTTCTGACTGAAAGCAAAAAGTTAATGCCTTCTGTGCTGTCCAGTTCCTCGCAAGCTCACCGTATATTGTCCTGCAACAGTCTAGTGGCTAGCCTGCTGGGGTGAATAAGTGCCCCAAGCTCATTCTCAGAATACAATAAAGCTGCTGCAATTATGCAGGAAAGAATCCAACCATGCTAGATGGTGACATCTGGGCCATGCCCTTTGACACGCTTAGAATCTGCCTTGACTAAAGCCTGCTTTTGAAGCAATTGGGAGACTGAGATCTGGGGGGACTGTAAAGGGAGTGGCGACACAACAAAGCCAAAATCAAGCTGTATGATGTTACAGAAACCTCCTAAAAGGTAGGTCTTCTGACTCACAACAACCAGACTACAGATATTGTTGCATTTGTGAGATCATCGCATATAAATTCTGATAGTCAGCACCTAAATGTAAGTACAACAAAAACTTTGATCTATTAAAACATACTGAAATATTTCCACATCTTGCATTAAAGTTAATATTGCATGGCTAACTTTAATCAATTGATACCCATAACTGGTTATGTGCCAAATAGATCTAGGAGGTTAAAACTAACATTCAATTCACATTAGCTGCTGCCTACACTCGGTATTCAATAATCAGTTTGAATCAAATTGTCTTTGCATACATGGTGCCTGATATGCAAACTCCCTGATGCTGTGAATCTCAGGGCTGGAAGCGGAATTTAGAGGTAGCTTCACAATACAAACCCTCTTCTAAATTCAAACTATTTATCCTGGATCAACAAACTGAAATTTGCATTCCTAGTGTAAACCAGGTTGGAGAGATTTAATTGCTGCCCCTATTGTAAATCCTTCTACTTCTTCATGGTCACCTGATGTTTATGATTTATTTGTGTAATCCTGCCTATCTCAAGCCTTTGTTCTGCCCCTTTGAAGGCCTTCAGGTCAAACACTCCCCCACCCCACCCCCATCACCCAAAATAAATGGTTCCCTGTCTACTGAACAGTGTTCTTTAGTGGAGGATAAAACTGAATCAAGACAGCATTACCAAAAATCATTAAGGGCGGTCAAGAAGTGACAGAATAATTTGCAAGGATATAGGAAATGTACCTAGTGTATGGTAATTGAGGGCCAGTTAATACTTCAGTATGTAACATAAACCACTGTAAATAAAAGGGAGATTTCTGATTTGTCCAAAACATGCCTTCAGGCCTAAAAATACATATTCTTCCAAATTAAACATGGTCTATTAGTTTTTCATGGGTTAACTACCATTGTGACCTTGTAATAGAAAGAAAACTTACATTTATCGAACTGGTTAAATTAAAACAACTTTGCCCAATGCACAAGACAAGACTATTGAAACAAGTATTCAGACTCAACAACATAACTTAATTAATTGCAATAGATTTCTCCTCAACAGTACCTCTGCCCCGATGCAGCTTTGACTTATTTATTGGTTCAGCATTAATGATTTAGAACCAGTAAGAAATATTTTTTTGTTTATCAGAATCTGTCGAGCATGTACCTATCCCTATCTTTTTATTAATTATATTTTATACAAGAATCATTATTAAAGTTTGAGAAACTTCAAAAACATGCATTCTCAAAAAAAATTGCTTCTGGTATATTGCATTTAAATGGCACGTTTCAAAATAAAAATCATCACTCTACACAATGGTATTGGTCAACTAGTGCAAAAGCAAAATAGTGTTTCTTTCATTTTGCTCTGAATTCGTGGCAGCCAAAGTATCTGTTCAAATGAGTCAGGGGTCATTGCTGTCATCCTATCATATACCTTGCCTGAAAAAAAAAGTACACAAAGTGCTGGAGTAACTCTGTGGGTCAGGCAGCACCCCAGGAGAACATGAATAGGTGACGTTTAGGGTCACAACCCTTCTTCAGACACAGAACTTTCATTTTTCTTGCTTAACTAGTTAAAACTGAGTCTTCATTGTCCATATTCCAATGGACAGAGAAGACTAACTTTCCTGGTGGCCTAGTGGTAAAGTGCCCAAGGCTTGCATTGCCTAATTTCTGTAGAGATTTAACTCCTACCTGGCTCATTGTTTTGCTCTGCATATTGTTTCACCAGATTCAGGGACAGTTTCTTCCCACCTGTCATCAGGCAATTGTACCATTGTACCAACAACTACAGAGCAGAACTGAGCTACTATCTCATTGGAGACCCTCAGACTATCTTTGATCGGACTTTATCACACACAGGATGCGAATCATGTTATTCCCATTATCATCTAACTGTACACTGTGGATGGCTCGATTGTAATCACGTATTGCCTTTATGCTGACTGGTTAGCACGCAACTTTAGCTCGATACACGTGACAATAAACTAAACACAAACTTTGCAAGAACTTGGATTTAAGAGAGCAATTTGGAAGAGCACTGTAGTGTGAAATATTTTTCATAAGCTCATTTCCAAATAAAAAGTGTATCTATTTAATTTTATGTACTCCTTAACATAAAATAGAGAAGTACAGCATAGGAACAGGCCCTTCAGTCCACGATGTCAATGTTGACCACAATGCCAATTACAACTAAATCCAGTAAAGCCAAATGTTCTAGCACGTGGTCTAGATCCCTCCATTTCAAGCCACTGTGTGCCTATCTAAATGTCTTTTAAACGTTGCTCTTGTATCAGCTTCCACCAATTCCCCTCGCTGTGTGTTGCATGCACCTCCGACTCAACGTTTAAAAAAAAATCTTGCCTTAAACATTTCCTTTAAACTCCCTTCACCCTCTCCATTTTAATATCCATGTTTCCCTCTGCCTTGTTCTATCCCCATAAACAATAAACATTCAGAATTATTTCTCAATTGCTTGACAATTTGGTTTTGAAATTATTGATCATCTCCATTTCTAGCAACTTCATGGGCAGCAAGTCCAAGCCATCACCTCTCACTATGTAAAGTTTCTTCCTCACATTCGACACCCCCACCCCCATCTATCATGTATTTTCTGACTTAAATCTGTGCCCCCTCATCCTTATATTATCAGCTAAATAGAACAGCTTCCCTTTCTCGATCTTCCTACACCAGTCATAATTTTGCCTATTACATTTGAGTTTCCCCTAAATCTCCATGGCTCCAAGGCAAATAGACTAATCATAAAGTCCTTCATCCCTAAAATCATTTGAGAAAATCTCCCCCTGACCTTTAAGGACCCTCACATGACATCCTCATGTGTGGCGGCCAACACTGGATAATATATTATAGTTATGGCACAACCAAAGCTTTGTAAAACTTGAAGATAGTTTCCCTGCCTTTGTGCTCAAAACATCTATTAATGAAGCCCCGATGCCATGAGTTTTGCTGAACACCCTTTACATACCACAAGTTTTACGAAGTTTTGGCTGTGTCGCATCAGTCTGAAGGAGGGACCCGACCCAAAACATTACCTATCCACCTTCTCCAGAGATGTCGCCTGGCCTGCTGACTTACTCTAGCACAGTGTCTATTTTTGTAAAGCAGCTACCGCAGTTCCTTGTTTCTACTCTCTAAACCGGGGGTGGGGAACCCTTTCATGTTGGATTGCTGCATTAAGTTAGCTGTAATCTAATAAGGCCACATCAAAGAAACGTAAAATTAGAAATACTTCAAAATGTACATTATTTTGTTAAAATAGCCTTCATGACTTTCTAATGTTTTAATTATGGCCATCAGTCGGGGAGGATTATTTTGTTGAATCTTCTTTTGCTCTTTGGTATTTTAAATACGTTCATTTCAAGATTAAAATAAAAGTAATAAGACGAACAAAAACATATTAACAAAAATAAAAGGATTTGTTCTACAAAATTTGGATTCATTCAAAAGGCCGTACTTAATGGCCTAGAAGGCCGCATGCGGCCATATAGGCCACAGATTCCCCACCCCTGTTCTAAACACTTCTTCCCCATCCCCTCCTCCCTCCTCCGTGAATGAGCCATGCACCATGAATTCCCCAGGCCCTCTGGACCTTGAAAACTCTTTAGAATAATTATACCTCTCCCATCCTCTACCAAAATGCAACATATCACACTTCTCTACATCTGCCGTTGTTTATACATATTCTACCCAGTTTAAATTTATTCGCATTATTCTAATTGTTTACCACATCTCCATAGTTAGGCATCATTGGAACATTTAAAACTTTTTTTTCCCTTATCTTTCAGAAGGTGGATGGATGCATCCCACTTTCATAATTAAAAAATGAATCCTCAAATTATCAATGGAATATCTTATGACAACATTTATCTCACAAATTCTTGACCTAGGGTATCAGGTCTCAACAAGTATATGCAAGATTTCTACAGCAAACACTAATAATTACGGAATGTGAACTTCCAACAGCAAATAAGGAATTTCATCTCACCACAAAAAATAAACAAAGGCAATCCAAAAAAATAATCAGTATTCATAGTCCAAGACAAGGAGCTACTATGAAAATGAGAACTACAGTTAACAAAATTGGTTTGGAAGCATCTGTGCCACGAGCTACGCAACTCAAATGGAACACTGAAAGAATAATAACATTTAGTACCAATTAAAAATGTTACATTCATGCCCACATTTTATTGTTACATGCTATGGTTAAAATAAATTAGCTACCACATTACCCACAAGTAATAGAATACTTTTGCAGTGTCGTCACTCATGTTATGGAGGCAATTGCTGAAGCAACTTTGTGAATTACCAAGTCTGACAAACCACAAACATATAACTAATTTGTTGATTGATAATGTAAAACATTGGCCAGGATACCAGGCGACACACCAGACGATATACCAGGCAATATACCATGTTTTTCCATAGGGCAAAATATGAACTGAGGGGAGGCAAAAAAAAGTTTTTCAAACTGTACAACACAAAGTTATCTCGGACAGTGAGGTACAAGAATGATTCAGGGTATGCTTTTAATTGATAGTGATAAGTAGGAGTTCTGAAGATTCACAGATCATCAATACAACTGCATGAACACCCCTCTTTCAATAGTAGAAGGGCAGGATATGTTTACTATTTAGCGGTAGGCTGGGACAAATTTCTCCCTTTTGTGCTGATTAAGATTTTCATCTTTGAAAAGACAGGCTCGATTCAACTGGAGGATGGTTAGGAACTGTTACATGTTCTGATTTGTCCAAAGCTGACAGTGTAACAGTGCCATCGACACTGTACAGTCAAGGTGGGCCAGCGGTAGAGTTCCTGCCTTTACACCAAATTGCAGCGCCGGACACCCGGGTTCGATCCCGACTACGGACGCTGTCTGTAAGGGCTTTATACATTCTCCCCGTGACCAAGCGTGGGTATTATCAGAGATCTTCGCTTTCCTCCCACATTCCAAAGACATACAGGTTTGTAGGTTAATTGGCTTGATAAATGTAAAAAAAATTGTCCAATATAAAATCGTCCAACTTCCAGGGGACTCTTTATAATAAACCTTCTCTACTTTTAAATAGATTGCTTCCTGACACACAATACTTGCAATATTTTGCAGGGATCATAATTTTGCCATTTTAATGTTTTACAAATTATTACTAATTTTATTATAATGAAGTAGCTTTAAAGTACCTTCTGGGCAAATATCTCAGGCTCGCTCAGTGGTAGAGTTGCCGCCTTACAACAACAGAGACTTAGGTTACACGTGTACACACTTCCTCCCACACTCCAAAGATACACGGGTTTGTAGGAAATTTGGATTTAGTAGAAATGGTAAAATTGTACCTAGTTTAGGACAGTGCTTGTGCACGGGGATGACAGATCGGCTCGGACTCAATGGGCCAAAGGGCCTGTTTCTGTGCTGTATCTTTAACCTAAACTCAAATGCATTAACATTTTAAAACAAATTAATTGAAGAGAAGTTTTGCATTGGAAGGATGTGATCACACAAGAGAGAAATTGGATAGAATGGGTTTTGTTTATCCTGGAATGGAGGAGGCTGAGGGATGACCCGATAAAGATATACAAAATGAGAGTGATAAACAGGGTAGAATGTAAAAATATTTTTCCACTAAAGCTGCTCCAGCTAAAGCACCCACTCAAAGTTTTGCTCCTTGAATTTAGCAGTGCCTTAACGGACATTTTGAAACGGGGAACTTCTTTCAATGATCAATAACTGGCCTTTCAATTTGATTAACTGAACATAAATTATAGCAGTTCAAGCTTCACATTTACACGACCTGTCAATCATGAGCAATGATCAAAAACAATTTTAAAGTTGTTCACAATATCTTTGAAGCAGTCCTGTATAATATTTCTCAACATAAATTACTAATTTATGAAGCTTAGACTATATGTGTCGGATGGAACTGCAGATGCGGGTTTACATTGAAGATAGACACAAAATGCTGGAGTAACTCAGTGGAACAGTCAGCATCTCAGGATAGAAGGAATGGGTGACGTTTCAGGTCGAGACTCGAAATGTCACCCATTCCTTCTATCCAGATTTACTGCCTTGACCTGAAACATCACCTAATCCTTCTAACCAGAGTTGCTGCTTGTTCTGCTAAGTTAAGGGCTTGTCCCACTTTCACGACCTAATTCACAACCTTTTTTTTTACTCAGGGACATTTTTCATCAGGCTAGAAAAAACACCCCGACCTACTTGTTGCCATCAGTACCTACGACTAGCATCATGGCCTGCTACAACCTCATGATGACCATGCTGCGATTATGAGTCACGGGCAAACTCGGCAGAGGTTGTGAATTTGGTCGTGAAAGTGGGAGAGGCCCTTTACGCCAGCATTTGTGTCTTAGCTTTGAATATATGTATCAACAGGTTCCAGGTTTAAAAAAAGCTCTCTGAATTGCTAATAAAAAAGCCACTATTTCCTCATGCTAAATGTATGATATAGTAGCAAATGCAAGTTGCACCTTACTTCCAAAATTCGACTCCAATGGCAAAAAAATTCTGGAAGAGACGGCAAAGGGCAGATGTGACCACCACTGATAGGAAGGAGTGGGTGAAATCCTACTCCAAATAGTCCAAAGTAGCAGTGTTTTGTTTCTTATGTCTGGTCTTTCAAAAAGAGTACAACAGAACGGAGAAGAGGGATCTACGAAATGCAAATCATTACAGACAATTGTATCATTGCAGAAACCATTTATTTCTTCTGATTATCTAGAATGGGTACGTTACAAACAGTTTTCTCGAGAATCTTACAGGAATTTGCACGCGTGTACTTTAAAGCTGCAAAGAGGATTAGTTTCTTCACCAAAACTATCTCTACAATTTTCTGATTATGTCCACATCTATTTACTGACGTTAACTATTCACTTCCGTTCATAAAGTGACACGCAAAAATGCGGGCGATTACTGAAGGTTTAGAATAACACGAGTACTTGAAGGGCATTAACATACATTAGCCGACTGGCATTTAAGTCACTTCAAAGAAAAGTGCATTGAACTAATCATTTACAAAAGATAAATATGGCAAGCCATTAACCATGTTTACAAATCATTCTAATATTTACTTATATCATTACTTGCTCATCTGCAGGTCTTATCTTTCATTTATTCAAACAAAATTGTGCATTTTGACTGATAATTAATCAGATAAATTTTGGCCTTTTTTGATCTCACTGCACTGCGATAAAACCTCGAACAATATTAGTTTGGAGATGTTCCTTCATTAACTAAATGTTACCTTTGGATTTGTCACAAACACGTGGCGTCACTTTTGGAGAAAAGGGCCTTGATGATGCATTTATCTACAAACCGCCACAATACACAATACCAGATCTTGCATTATTTTCAAAGAACGGCTACTATTGTTTGACCATGCAAACTCCGATGATGGCTACCATAACGTTTGTTTATTCGCAAGCACCTTAAAGCCAATGACATAGAACTTTTGAACATTATCCCTGTTGTAATTTAAGAATTATAGCAGCTAATCTGTACAGAGCAAAGTCCCGTGAACAGTAAAGGAAGAGTTAGTTTTTCCCCTAAAAGGTAAACCAGCATTAGTAGAGATACCACAAGGAACCAGGTCCTTCGGCCCACAAAGTCCATGCTGTCCTTTAATCATCCATCTATCTATCAATCTATATCTAATCTTATATATGTTATTATATATTTGTATTATTTATATTATATTACTAAAACTCTCATCTTGTTTCTATATTTCTGCGAAGGCTACAGTCTACAGCCAGGCCGGGATGAGTACGAGAACCAGGCCCTGGTGCTGCTCTACGACCGATAGATGATGCCGAGTTTAGCTGGGGTTGCCCCCTGGGTTATTCACACACCACCCCCACCCCCCCACCCCGGGTTATTCACACCCCTCCCGCACCCCCATCCCCCTGCTGCCTCAAAAAGGCACCCAACACCCCCCTCCCTCTCTGCACCTACTCCCCTGTGATGCTGCGAACACTCCCTACCCATCAATCTCTACCCCACTCCCTCAATGCACCAGCACAGTGGGGGGGGGGGGGGGGGGAGGGGGGCTATGCGTGAGTGGATAGGGCGGGGGATGGGGGAAAAGGAGCAAATGAATAATATTAATAATATCGTGTGCATGTGCGTGTGCGTGACGCCACAGGCCACATTGAGGGGACGGAACCCAACGGGTCCCACTTGGTCTAGTATATTACTAAAACTCTCATCTTGTTTCTATATTTGTACGTAACTATATTTGTGCAAAAACAGTACACTATAATGCTACAATTTTTTCACCACCATACTCAGCATTGTCGTGTGATCTCTATTAAACAATTTTCGTTCAGATTTACGGTATATTTTACGTTACTGACATTTAAAAAACTTTTTTTTAAAACTTGCCCTGCCCATCACCAGTGCCCCGTTAAAAATAAAACATCTTGAGTTTCATTGTCGGGGGTGGGTAGGGGGGGTTCATTTGGGGAAAAAAAAAGTGATTTTCATGGGGTGGGATAAGGGGGAGGGTTCCATTTACATTGGGATTTTAAAAATGTGCGGTTTTCACTGTGTGGGGTGGGATCGGGGGAGGTGAGCAGAATCAGGGGGATACAGGGAGAGGAGGGGGTAGGGAGAGGAGTGGGGGTAGGGAGGTAAGGGGGTGACTGAGAATAGGGGAAAGGAGAGGGAGGGAGGTGTGGGAGGTAGTGGGGAAGGGGAGGAGAGGGGAAAGAAGGGGGGTGAAGAGGAGGGGGAGGGAGTGCTGGGGGATTAGAGGGAATGGAGGAGGATAGGTGTAGGAAGAGGGATGGCGAGGTAATGGGGAAGGGGAATAGGGAGGATGGGAGGAAGCAGAGGAGGATTGGTGGAGGGTGGGGAGAGGGAGGAAGGAGGGGAATAGGGGACTGAAGAGGGAGAGTCAGATGCGATCACGTTCATCTTATATTTTACACTTTAAAATGTTGCAGTGGCGCTCCCTCTTGCCGGCTGCATGACTCGCGTCACAACGGGAACCCGTCAGCCGCACTGCGCAGTTTGCTGGAATACTGCGTTGGGGGAGCGGGGCCCAACGGGTCCCACTTGGTCCAGTTCACACTAATTCTATGTTATTGCACTTTCTCAACTGCTCCCGACATATTAGGAACAATTTTGCAAACGGCAATTGGTGAACAAAACCTGCATGATTTTGGCACACGAGACGAAACAGGAGCATCTGATTGGGAACCTATGCGGTCACAGGGTAAACATGCAAACTCCACATAGATAGCACCCAAGGTCAGGATTGAACCCAGGTCTCTGGCACTGCGAGGTAGCAGTTCTATTGGTGCACCCAAGATATAGATATTGACCAGGCTGATGGAGAGAATTCCCCTCCTCCATGTAACCATCTAACCTCCTCAGGTCTAGATCCAATAGATGCCCCATCCAGCAGTGTAAAGTCAACATAGATTGTGTATTCAAGTCCCTGGACCAGGAACTGAATAACAAGAAGCATTGAGGAAGGTGGTTTTACTTGAGTAAGGTAGACACCTTGGCGGCACTATATCTTACACATTTTTTGATGCTAAATCAAATGGCACCACAAACAGAACTGAATAATCTAATCGGCTAAAAATGTGAAAAATAACATTGCGGACAATAAAATTATTTTTTTTAATCATTAAACCTGCATCTGTTCCTTCAATTTACATACAAATAAATATAATTTTATAAATTAATTCTTTGAAATGTATCATTGATTTGAATAACTGAATTCAAAATATCTAGGGTAAATTCAGATAATTTCACTTCAATGCCTAAAATAATTAATATTTCACTCTAAACCCTGTACCTTCCATTTCTCGTTCCCCCTTCCCCACCCCTCGAGTGAATCTATTTCAGTGATACAGCTATTTCATTTATACTTGACCCTCATAACCAACAGCACAGCTAAATTAATTAAAGCTTTCAATCTTGAATAAAGTGTACCTCTCCTAAATTAATGTGGTAAATTATTGGTAATGGTTACAATCAGAGAATTGCACCACAAACATTGCAATCCCGAGATCTTTGGGCTCACAGCCACAAATACATTATGTTTATCATTATCTGTTCCTCTTTAGCCGTAACCTTTTAGCTCATGGTCCTACGATAACTGATTGTATTTAAGAGTTGTCATTCCATTATAAATTTAGTGCTTCCTGAGATAAGATTTTTCAATAGCTTTCTCTTTAGCTCTAACAGCGAGCCACTCTTGTCTATAAACAGAATACATGCATGCCTTTTCAGCAATTAAGAAAGTCAAAAGCCTCTTACTTGGTAAGAAGAGCCTCTTACTTCTCCTTCTAGTGCGGTGAAGCGCTAACAGCTGACGGTCCCCGGCCCGTTGGGGAACGGGTTCCTCAGGAGTTGGAGCAGAGTTGAGCTAGAGTTAGCGTTTCTTCTCCGCGCTGGCTTTAAGCCTGGGGTCGCCACTGCTCCGGGCCGGTGTCCCGTCAGTCCAGGGCTGTCGGTTAATCCGGCGGGACAGGCAAGAGTTGTGCTGGAGTTAGCGTTTCTACTCCGCGCTGGCTGTATTCCTGGGGCCACCCCAACTCCGAGCCGGTGTCCCTGTCAGTCCGGGGTGATCCTGGACATCTCTGGCCGCTCCCGGACGGGACACTCGGGAGGGGACGGGGACAGTCCAGTAGCAATTCAACAGCGCAGAGACCCGGGTTCCATCCTGACTACGGATGGAACGCAGGTCTGTATACATGCAGCAGCTCAGCTGCCGAGAATTCCTCCCCGCCGGTCCAGTATCTCCCCATCTCCCACTCGCATCTGCCCTCTCTCTCTCTCTCTCTCTCTCGCTGTTACACCCCATTCTCCCACTACCTGGCACTCCGTTCCTCAGATTGAATATATTTTTACACATAAATTATGAATAAAGATAAAAATGTATACAGTTAATACAGCCATCTCTTTGTTTGCTTTTTTTAAAAATCACGAATGACTTGACAAATCCCATGATTCCTTGCGTTTTTCGGAATACTGAACTCACTTATTGGCCGCTATAAATTATCTCTCTTCCGTAAGCAAGAAGAGGAATCTGGGATTAAACTGATGGGAACATAGGAACCAGAAAATAGGTGCAGGAGGCGGCGATTTGTCCCTTCGAATCTGCACCGCCATTCAATGTGATCATGGCTGAATGTAAGGAGAATAGGTTACTTGGAAAATTAGCGGGCGAATAAAGCTACTCTGTAAGTGTGCACAGAGTAGCCACTTCAGGCCATCAAGTCTCTGCCATGGGGGAGTATGAGAAAACATGAACCACATGCACATTTATGCCAAATCATTATCCCCCAATCACTATTAAATGTGAAATTTTCAAGATTATCCTATGAAAATTATACATTCCACAAAATACTAGTGCGTTCAACAATAATCAAAAATGTTTTTAGATAGAATACAATGATATGGGAATTAATAAAAGTGCTGATGCATGGATTATTTCAGTTCAGTAAAAGAATATTTTTATTTAAAAGCTATTTGTTGTCACTTCAATAGGATGATCTTTTTAAAAAAATGCTAGCCAAAAGAGCAACAGCATTAACTATAACTTTACGTTCAAATAATTTTTAAAAATCCAGAACTCATTGTGAAAAACACATACCTCGATACTTTTTGAACTGAGCTTTCAGAAGCCTGTCATAGTGGTTTGTGTCTCATAGTAAAATGGCACACTTCTGTACAGGTGTTCTTAACTTTATTACGCTTTCACACCTTGTTAACGCACAGCAACTATTTAAACACAAACAGCTAGTAAAAGACTCCATTTCCTACCAATTTGCCTCCCCTTTTCATAGTACTTAGTCCAATTTGGGTTGTCTTTCAGGCCCACCCTGGCCTGTATAATTTTATTGCACCCCAGGAGACCATCATTAAAGCAACCTTCCCATGCACGGGTAGAAAATACTGGGGGGGGGGGGGGGGGGGGGGGGGGGGGAAATTAGCTCCACTCCAACTCTTACTCAGCTCTTGTTGTTCCCTCCCACTGAAAACTGATCGCAAAACTCTGTATTGGCAAACTAAATCTGGACCAAACTTAGTGCAGTGTAACTCATAATTAGCTATTAAAAACACACCTCTAACTGCAGCATTTGCTTTCTTATGTGTTTTCTCCATTAACTCTCCTGCATCCAAAAGCAACTGCTCACACTTGAGTATCTCCTGCACCTAATTTCTATGTTTCTATGTTTCTATCTTTTACCAGCCTTGGCAAAGCTTAATTCTGAAAGTGACGTTCCTCGTGTGGGCTTCCTTTTCCTATTTGTTGTCATCAGTCGGGCATCAGAGCCAAAACCAATTCTTACAATTATGTCAGCCTAATTTTCCAGCAGCGGTCATTATGCAGCAGATCAGGAGAGTCAAACTTAAATGTGTATTCCACAGATATCTGAAGGGTAAAGTTACAACCCATTATTTAGGCCACTCCATTAAATAAACAGTTTATGCTGTTGTTCTTTGGGCAAGCTCGATTTAAGTTTTTTAAATTTCGATCATCCTATTGAAGTGAAAACAAATATTCTTTAAATTAAAATATAATTATTTTATTAAACTGAAATAATTCATTGCATCAGCACTTTTATTAATCTCCATATCATTGTATGGGTCATTTTGGTAACTGGACCCAAGGAAAATACATTGTCCTCAGTGGGAGTGTAAAATGGTCACAGGACAAGGATTTAAGGGATTCAATTAAAGATTGCATAAATTAGGAATTTCTTGGTTGGCTTTTTGTAGGTTAAGAACTCATAGGAGCAAAACTTTCAAGATAACATGACAGAAAACGACAAATTAATTTTACTGGCTGGAGGATCTAAAACTAGAGGTTATAGTTTAAAAATGAGTTATGCTTTTCTGAGTGGAGTTAGGAAGTACTTGTACATGTAAACGATGATGACAGTTTGGAACAATCTTTCATTGAATTGATTGATTGAAACATTATTACGTTTGGGGGTAAAGATTCCTCTTCACAGCATATAACGTAATATTCAGCAGTAAAACAGTAGCATGTGAAAATAATGGTATTTTTAAATAGAAATGATTTGCACATGTAATACCTTTCCTCTTCAGTTAGTTTTATCAAGTGAAGTGTGTTTTGAAACAAGATATCTAAATCTATTTTTAAAATAATACAGCTGAAATCCGAATAATGCACACCCTGCCCAATAGTTTAGTTTAAAAATACAGCACGGAAACGGGCACCGGTGGGCTGAAGGGCACATTAACACTATCATACATACACTAGGGACAACTTTCATTTCTACCACACCAATCAACCTACAAACCTGTATGTCTCTGGAGTGTGGGAGGACCAAAGATCTCGGAGAAAACCCACATGGCCACGGGGCAAATGTACACACTCCATACAGACAGCACCACATTCGGGATTGAACCCGGGTCTCTGGCGCTCAAAGCAATGTAAGGCAGCAACTCAACTGCTGCGCCACCCCTAGATTTTGGGGAGGGGGTTTTATTCAATAATTTCATTCAACATCAGTTTACTATTTCCACATTTTTGGAAGTCCCATTGCATAGAAATACAACAATCTCACACATTTGGATCCCATTGTTATCCACTTGGTCAATAATCTCAGCCCATGGAACATCTGAGATAGGCCCTTATTGCTCGATGAGGTTGCAATTAAACTCGCGACAATCAATGCTATTATTGCAAATGTCACGGCCGATCAAGCATTTTTCATAAAATGGATTAGAACTGCAAAACAGTTGTATTTATAAATGGGCATAGTCTGCAAGAACAGAGACAGAACTTATCTCAACCACCAGCAAGAGAAACTCCTAGGGTTCCAGAGGTCAACAGGCAGTGACTCGAGCAAGTGCCTGAAGCAATCCATTCCATTTAACCCCCACCTGGAATTTTGTGAAAAGACTGAGGGAACAAACTGATTTTGCATATAATAAACCAGCTTAGATTTTATACACAGAAGGCAGATTCCCAATAAAACAGTTTATCCAAGGTAAAATCAACAATTTATAGTAGGGGGGAAAACCCCACTCAAATAAGGTCACAAACAATTTAAACAATTATCAATAAATATAGCAAATTTGGCAACTTGCTCTTCGATTCTGGTGACCATTCTGAATTCTGACCATTCTGGTGACAAAAGCAGAAACTAACTGAATATTAACTTTGACCCGTTATTATCAGACAGGGAAGTGAGGAAGCTAAAGGACATGAATGCTTTATTTATTTTTTAGCCATTTAATTTTTGTGTTTTCATAATTATCTTTTCTTGTTTTTAATAATTTTCTAACATGATAATCGCACCACTTTGCTGCTGATCCATTTAAATTACAACTCCAACATCTATATTTTAAAGTTTTACACATTCGAATGTTACCATGTGAAGGAAAAACTTTTAAAAATTTGGACAGCCTTTTATTGACAGGTTTATTTTAATTCTTTTGATTTGAAACTATCTTAACATTAACAGCGTGAAGAAATGAACCAGGTGAAAAGGAGTCAGGTGATGGAGGTGTGATATGAAATGAAGGTCTAGGTACAAATGCATTAATTTTAGCTTGTAATATTAAATTAAACTTGTAGCTGTTTTATTTCTGCTACGAGACAGACATCAAGAGGAAATAAAGCAACAAAAAAGATGCTGGAACAGGAACAGAGCCCAATCAATGACTAGGTTCAGTTCCACACTCGCCGTTCATTATCCTGGATAGTATTTTGCCTGGTTAAATGGTCAGCTGCCAGCCACCTGCTATGGCTGGAATGGCCACAGATGGTCAGTTGTCCAGTTAGTAGTTAAGAATGTGCTGTTGTTCCCACATCACATGGGGATTGGGGCCATTGACAGGGATACGTGCATCTCAGCTCATCACCAAGCAACAGTCAGGGGCCACAGCCAAACAGCGACCGAGGTCAGTCTTAATAATTCTGCAGTGACTTATGCCAACAGATCACTCAGACTAAGGATTTCAAATGTAATAACATTTGGGCATTCTTGTTCCTTTTTGTTACTAAAGGAAACAATTCTAAGTCTTGGCTACAGAGGATAAAGTCATAATAAATGCAGTTCTAACAATATATTCAAAATATATTGAAATAGACTTGGGGATTTAAATTTACTGTTAGCAATAAAACTGGAGTTGCTGAAATTCACAAACTAACAAACATTTTGAACCCGGAGTAATCCTAGCCTCCATAACTAAGTATACCCAGAGTGAATAAGTGGTCTGGTGGATATTTCTGATACACCAACTATGAGGCATGAATTTTGTATTTTTTCATATTTATCTTCCAAATGTTTGAAAAAAAGATTTTGGAAATTGGATCATTATAATGATGCGAAAAGTTTTGTCACACACATGGATACTGGCTAGACTGCACGCAGAAAGCTGTGCCTAACTAGTGCAGAATCAAATTTTAGTTTGCACAATTGATATGGCATAATCAGACAGAAGCCAGAAATAGGTATATACATGGCTCTGCACAAAGTAGGTTTCAGATCATTTCAGGAGGTCTGGAGGCAAAAATGCAGAACAACTGTGTTAAGGGATCGTGTTGACAGAGAAGGTTGTGTCAATAATTCACAACAGAAAGAAAAATCTCTCCAGGAAGGTCCAACGTAAACAATGCAAGGCAACACAAGAGGTCCCCTTTCTATGCAATATTTTTGTGATGCTAGATTTAAAGAGAAATGAACTTATTTTCACTTGTAATTTCTATGCTTAAAATAATTTTTTTTAAAAAGGGCTCATTCACAATTTTAAACAGCGGTATATACAAAAGGAAAGAGACTCTTTGACTCCATGCCGGTTACTGAGGTGGCAAATTCTTGTACCACACAGAAGAATGAATAGATAATGTTCTGACTCAAATCCTGTTACTATTAATAGAATCAAAGGAAAGGATTTAGAAGTTCTGGGCAAATTCACTAAGTAAATTCCAAACTACCCATTCTGAAAAGTACATAAAGAAAATGTTGAATTTCTAGCCTTTACAATTGTACATTATACAACATTATGCACATGATTTATTCAAACTGTGCTTGTGCTTTCAGAACAGACATGACGTTTATTTTGTTCCGACCCATTTGAAGAAAGCTAGCCATTTCAACCATTTTTTTTTCCCTTAAGATTAGCGAAATAATTTAAGTTTCTCATTTCTGAATGTTGGCTAGGTTTCCCAGAACAAAACTATCAAGACTTTCTTCCTCAGAACCTTTGAGTACCCTGTGTCAAGCAACTTGTTTGGCGTTAATAAACTTTACTCTGCAGCTGATCCGCGGGGAAAATTAAATTACACCCTTCCCCCACCCTTGGGGACTCCCTGCACAAATTAAGGAAAATATACTATAAACAGAGTAACAGGCTGTGGGGATGAGAACAAGATTTCAAACCTCCAGCAGAGTGTATAAAACAAAACTCAACATGCATATTTCTGGAAAATAATTGCGTTAAGCCATTCCTTACCATTAGTAGCATATGAGGACTTTGAATTTGTGGAGACAAAGGCACTAACATATAAAGTGTCTACACAGTAAGATGGCTACTCCTCAAGCCCATGCGCAATATCTGAACATTACGTACCGAGCCCGCTGATGGTGTAGTGGGAATTCTGCATGCCAAGTGTGATCGGCCCAGTTTCCTGCTGGCTCTCCTCCCTGTAGAAGAGTCTGTAGCCCTGGATCTGCACGTCGTTTTCCTCCGCTTGTTTCCACTTTACTGTAATTGTCGTGCAGTTGAATGGCTCTAAACGCAACTCTGGGGCCAAGGGAACTGCGCAAATGGAATAACATGCGTATTATTTAAGCCCTTTCATTTTTATTTTCCTATTAGAATGTATTATTTCTAAAATACAACATTAAATATGATCCTTTATCTTTCTTCATGCTTTAATCTATACTTTGTTAATTCTCATGCCATCCTCCTCCAACCCCTCCTCTTTACTGCAACACCCTATGTAACTCTAATACAACAAATTTATTTATTCTGTTAAGATTTCAATATCTTGAGTTTCACAATGTATCACAATTTCCTTTCATTACAGAATGTTATGGGTAAATGCAAGTATCATTGTTAACATGTTATTTTGTTCATACAAAGTTTACTGTCAGATTAAAATAATAAGTTTACTGCATACTTTTTTCGGACTATTCTGGACTAAAAAAAGGCAACCCATACATTACTA
Source organism: Okamejei kenojei (assembly GCA_035221665.1). Classification (NCBI taxonomy): domain Eukaryota; kingdom Metazoa; phylum Chordata; class Chondrichthyes; order Rajiformes; family Rajidae; genus Okamejei; species Okamejei kenojei. The sequence goes on from CM069164.1 coordinate 18,390,754, forward strand.
TTACCACCATAGTTTCTATAGTCCCCTGTGCTAATATTTGGGTTCAGCTGCAATAGAAGTTGATCTTAAAATAAATGTACTTCTTCAAAGAATTTAATTGTCACATTTTACATTCCAATAGCCAAAGTTATGTTCTCAATCTGCAATTTAGGGGGTTTTAAAAATTGCCTAGTGTTTTAAAATCTCTACTTTGTGCCTTTTTCTGAACAAGTCATGGTTTTTGAGCTGAGAAAAGATCAAAATGGAGTTTTTTTTTAAAGTGCTGGAGTAAAAGGCAGAGGGATGACAGATAGGAGGCTACACAAAAGCAAGACAAAAAAACACGAGTGTAAGCAGAACTCAGGATGCACTTTTTCCAAGTCTCGCTTTTCTTCTTTTAAGGGAAGGAATGCCGTCCACCCTGCTGTTGACTGCCCTAATCTGATGAAAACAACAGGCCTGGAGCCCCACAGGGATGTGGCCTGCTCCATGCCTGACAGCTCCGAGATTGATGGTTTAAGATAGCAGGCACCAGAATGAAATACTGGTGCTTTGACTGTTTATTTGGCTGTATCAGCAAACGTAAACACACCCCATCTCTTCGTTTGTGACCAAACTGAATTATTCTTAGATGGATACCATTTACTAAAATCAAAAGTAAACAGTAAGATATTCTTCCCCTCATCTTCCCATTAAACACAGCCTCGTCTTTACTATCAGTGATAGTAGACTAATGCAAACCCTCATGATCCATTGATTTGGGGCCCATCCTAATGTTACTGGCACAAGGGCAAAGGTCGCTAGGGGAACAGCAGCAACATCTTAACAAGATTATTCTGACAATCTCTTATGAACAACAGGCAGATCACCAGATGCTCTACTTTGGGTTACAAAATCATAATGCAACAACATTTAGCATTTTGATTAAAAATAGGCATCGTAATAACCTAACCCAAACTGTCAGCCTAAATACTTCCTATAGATCAAGTTACTTCCATCCTCCTGCACCTCATAATACAACTCAAAACCTGTTCTCCACTGAAATCCTGAAGTCCATAGTTTCATCAGTGGTACCATTTTAAAATAAACATTGCTATCGAATCCAAGTTGTATCCTCTAATAAGCCTCACCTTATGACTTACAATATTATCCTGTAGCACTTTGCGCACTCGTTACAAAAGGTAAAAAAATAAATTAAATAAAAAATATTTATGGCTCTCACGATTTAATTGCAATTCTCAATCCGAGTCATTTACAGGAAAAAACACTTTAAAGTTCTATTATGTACCTTCATTAACAGATATGCCCGTAGACATAGTTTTTTTGATCAAGCTATTTCACTTTTAATGCTCTGACAATTGACTTAGACATGCATTTACTGAGGTGCTCTGGCCGTTTTAACTGCCTGGTATTGATTCCATAATGAACGCTGCCTGACCCAGGGAGAATGATTTGGTGGCCAGCAGGCTTTTGCTAGGCACGTCACATCAGGAGCTCATGGCAAACACCTCCAGCAACAAGCTTCAGTTGCAATTTAGATCCAGAGACTAAAAGGAAATGTGCCTCAGCAGAACACCTTTTAAGGCCTGATTCACGTTTTACATATTGAATTCAAAATATTTTTGGATGCACCTGCTCACAACTTTACATTCTCTCCAAAATATTAAAGTCACCAAAATAAATCAAAAGTGAACAAGATTGTGACTTGGGGAATGGAAGCACCAGCAAGCCCTCCTATACTACCCCCACCCCACCCTAGCCCCTCAACCCAGCCCCCAGTTTGAAGGACCCATCACGTTGCAAATTACCCTGTTATTGAATCTGTTTCATCTAGTTCAAAGTGCCCTTATTTCTCACTGAGATCTAGCAAGGATTACATTGCAGTTCCACAGCACACATTTGCATAGAGATAAGTTAAGTCAACAGAACTGAAATTCCTTTGTCCCGGGATCACAAAATGGCACTGATGGATGGCGAAGAGAAGTGTGGTCCTAGCAGTGTCCCCAGTCTGATAAAGGGGAGGGGGATGCAATGAGAGTTTCCATAACAGTGGTGATGAATGAGGCAGAATGAAGCACTGCAATGTAAACATCACATGGTGATTTCTTTACTTTGTCTCAAAATTGGAAGTTTAACAAAGAAAGATATATCACCGATGCTTTTCCTTGTGGGTAGGGGCAGATTTTTGGTTTGGGAGATTATATAAAAATAATTCATCCTTCTCAAGTCTACAGGCTAGTTTCACTTGCATTTATTTCCCCAAACTAATCTCAAATTAATTAAGAAGAATTGAATTAAGAATCTGCATTAAACAAAACTTAAATTCAGTGAAAGCATCAAGACAGTTCTGTAATAGTTCAGTGGATCACAAGAAATTTACAAGTATTTCCAATTAAATTTATTGAAATGGCAACACTGTGAAAGAAACTCCCTCAGGAACATTCAATCCAAACTTAGGTGTTTGCACTAAATTCTGAAAGGCAGCTAGACATCATTCGCCAGAGGAATGTACAAACCCCCATATCAGCTTATTTACAAGAACCTTTTGGTTTCCACTCTTCTACCCCAAAGACAATGATCTGTTGGGGTAGAAGAGGCAGGGAGAAATAAGGAAGCCATACCCAAGCAGTCACTGTTCAACTGAGATGGCAATTGTTTCTAAAACACACAAGGATCTCATAGCCAAGCTCAAAATATTTTATTCCAGATACATGCAACACATATGCACTAAATCCGGGTGTTACCAATGGCCAGAATTAAGGAGGAATCCTGACCTTTTCTCATCTTGATCCAAAAGGGACCAATGCAAATGAAATGCCTTGTGAATGGAATCTGCACTTTTCTGTTGAGTATCCTTCAAAACCATGTTATCTTTATTGACCGACCCAACAGAGAAAGTCTTCATGTACTGATCAAAACTAAATGGATTCTGGAATAAGGTAGATTATCAAGGCTCCTACAATGCTATCAGCAGTCAAGATAAGATTTATTCGTGTTGATCATATGTACAATTCAAACTTGTGTTTGGCACAGTCACGATTGGAAGATAGATAAGTGAACTCAGATTGCTAAGGAGCCAGGCAATTATAAAAGACTAAATTGCACTTCCAAATGGAAAACAGATTCATTGGTTGGCAAAGGATTTGCGACTCATTATTCCTCTGTAGACACTGGGCCCTGATGATGGCCAATACTGGAGAACACGCTGTCATACTGCGAGAGGATTGGGGGGGGACGTAGTGAGATGGCGGAGGCTGAAAAAAAGACTTTATCTGGGTTCTGGATTAAGATCAGAACTGAGTATCTAGAACTTGTTGAATTTAAGCCTTCCTGTTTTTCTTTTTAAATAAATGGTACGACAGTATCTGTAATATAATTTGGGAATAAATGGTGTGTGAAAAGTAAGTTCTCTTCCCCAACTCTACCAAAGAGAAAGACCTTGCATTTTTTAAAGGAAACGGCCATGCTCTCCCCATACCAAAGGTATCTACTAAAATGTTACATTTCAGCATAAGTATTTATTATCTGAACTACATAGGGAGAGCCTTAGAATATTCAAGTTAGTTTTACCCCACCATGCAGACTTTCAATTGAGATATTAATAAAACCCACAGTAAAAAAACAAAGTAAAAAGTGGCTGGGAGCAAGATCCATGCCTGCTTAGGAAAGTATTGAATGCACACCAAATCAAAAAAGGTAGAAAAACACTGAATTATTGCTGATCTGTTATAATTATTATATTCAGAGACATGTACTGGTAAATAGTGCACATTCTTTTTTCAGAAAAATGTAACTAATTGGAATTCCAAGTCGAATTATCTCTTACACGACTGGATGTGATCACGAATATTATAAATTTGCAGTGTTCAATCTTTCAAACCATACACAGCATTGCAGATTGCCAGAATATCCTGTCATTATAGATATGGATTTTAAAAATCCAGTATTCTAAGTTCAGTACCTGATGATAAAACCTGTGTTACAGATTGTTAATAAAATGCTAACCCGTTGGGATGCCTGATATTTCTCTTCTCTTTCTCTAACACAATGGATTACCTTTGACACTGGTAGCTTTTGGGGTTCTGTGGGATGTCCAGATTGAAGATTCTCCCCAGCCGACCTTGGTTGCTGCAGAGATTCGTACAAGGTAAGTGCTGTCAGGTTCGACGTCTTCAAGCAGGTGGTCCGATATGGCTCCTGGGAGCTCCACCAAGTGGACAGCGCGCTCTGTGCTTTTACGATAGTGAATGCGATAGGCAATAATACGACCTCTCCTGAACTTGGCTGGAATGGGAAGCCACGAGATCAGGATGTCGGTTGGGCTACGACTGGTCAAACTGATTTCTGGCACTCTTAGAGGGACTGCATCGGAAAGAATCAGGAAAGTAAATGATATTTAGAAGATGTCCATGTAAAAGTGATTATATTATTTAGCAACATTACATTTGGGTGGCAAGAGAATCAAATTACTTCAGCTGCAATCATTGTGAATGAAACCTATCGCTGCCAAACTCACTAAAGGTAAGCTGTAGTAATACATACATGTTTAATCCTCTTTCAAAAGTCAGTGGAATCAAATTTTAGAAGCAGCATTCAACTATTATACTCCATAGTACCATGTGCATAGCATGCAAGAGGATTAATCTGTACTACTGGACTGAGTAAACATAATTTAACACAGCATTTTAAAATAAGTTCTTAACCTGATCATTCAAGTGAATGCCGAGATGTGTTTCTCCATGCATGCTTGTTTTATCATGTAGACAGTATTTACTCTGTTCGATTTCAAGTATCATCATATTCAATGCAACATAACTTGTGAAAAAACAACACCAGCTACAGTTGATAGACTAATAGAAGGATTAAGCTACGATTAGGTTTAACCTTATTCGTTCATTGTGCCACTCTTGTATATATTAACAACTTGTTTCAGAAATTCTAATACTATTTTCTCTGGTAGAATGAGAGTTTGAAGATGGAAGGTGCATGCATTTTTTTAAAATGAATTACTGCAAAATAAAAATGATCTGCACAACTCCCATATATCACAGGTGGGAGTGGATAAATTAAGCTCCAATTAAAATAAGACTAGGTATTGGTAAAAAAACTTCAAGCATCTCATCCAATTTTAGGATCAGATGGTTCCCGATTTTATTTGAAATAAACTACACCTGTGACTCACTGCCAGAATAAATCATTGTTGTAATGCCCAGATGTTACATAACCAAGAACTTTCCACACTTTTAGTTGGAAGAAATTGATAGATTTGGTTTGACAAAGGGATGGTAAATCTGTGGAATTCAGTGTCACAGAAGGCTGTGTAGACAAACTCAATTCATATTTTAAAGGCAGCGATAGATAGATTCTTGACTAGTACAGGCAATAGGGGTTATGGGGAGAAAGCAGGAGATTGGGGTTAAGATTGAATAGCTTTTTATACCATCTTCCAAGGTGTGCTGAGTCACATGTTCTGACATTCGACTGGCTCCCATGGGCATGTAGGCAACAATATAGAATGTGTAGTTGCTGGCTGGTTCTAAATCATCAATAATGTAACGAGTTGTATCATTCCCAATAACCACTTGATATTCCTCATTATTTAAACCTGGAGAAAGAAAATACTCTTGTTAATTTGTGAACCAACAATAAGCAACCTCAGCAACACATTTACGGCTGCAGTTCTTCTGCAGAAGGCACGCAAACAAAAAAAAGACACAAATCTGTCTAAATATCTCTTAAAATTTGTTATATTTCCCTGTCTTTTCATTTAATTTCACAGCAAACAATACTTTTCCCTATTGCCACAATAATAATGCAATTCTTATTAGAAGTCGATCTTCCAGTCATCAGCTTCATCATTCATTTGCTTCTTAAAGCAAGGCAGAGCATTTTAATACAGCCAAAAGCAAAATTATTCCCAATTACATTTTCCCACATTGATGAATAAGCTTGAAAGCCGCTTAATTTGCAAAACCCAGGAGCCCCATACACAAGTAGTAATTACTGGCTAATAATGAATTTCAGAAGTCCTGATTTCTGACCTATGGAACAAAATCCTTGAAGGAAAATTAAAGAGTCTTGTTACCCTTCTGAATGCTTCAACAGAACTCATGCTGGGGCTTAACGAAATAACTATAATGGAACACAAAGCAACCATTCGACTGCTAGCTGCACTCTGTAGCCAACACTTTAATGCCTTCAGAAAACTGGTGGTGCTGCCTGAACACACTTCACCACACACTTTAATTATACCTTCCTGCATTTCTATACTCTCTGTTCTATGAACTCATAATAAACACCTTTCCCTTGAGAAGGTAAACCTTCCACCCAATTTTAATCATCTCAACAGATCACATTGTTTGTGCAGAAAAGGCTGCTATTCCCATTTGATTAGAGGGGCTATTCTCTTGTAGTGACCTCTGCCCAGCAACAGAATATTAACAACAGATGGTCATCTTCTCACATTCCAATGAGACACCAGGAAGGGAGAATGTCCAAGCACAAACAACCAACAAAATGATGATACTTGTAGATTAACTTTAAAACAACCTACTTGGAATATGTACAAACTGATGCTTCTCCTCAAGTTCTGGTTTAGATGTACCTTGTCGGTTTACAGCGTTAAATATTCACAGACATACAAAGATAGAGACATACACAAACACACAAACCGAGAGAGGGAAGCACACTCACTCGCACAGACCGAGAGAGAGAGAGAGAGAGAGGCACACACACAGAGGCAAAGGGACAGACAGAGAGAGCAGCACAGAAGGAGATAATTTTATTTAAATGCTTCGAACTCTGTGTTGGCTGAAGGAGAGAAACTAGCTTAAAGAGCCTGTCCCACTGTACGAGGTAATTCAAGAGTTTCCCCCCCATTCGAACTCGGATAATTACGGTAATAGCCGCTTGTAGGTACTCGGGGCTCTCGTGGACATTTTTCAACATGTTGAAAAAACTTCACGAGCTTACCGCATTTCCCGAGTACCTGCCGTTAGCGTTACGAGCCGCTAAGAGACGTCCCGAGCTCCGATGTACCCGCTATGTACATTCTACGTACTCACCACGAGTTTGATTTTTTTTTTTAACTCAGGAGAGCTCTTGGGTAAACTCGTATAGTGGGACAGGCCCTTAAGCAACATCGGCTCCGAGTGCCAGAACGATATTCAAGGCTCACCTTCAGCTTTCATGTAATGGACAGAGTATGCAATTACTTTATCGGAATTGTACATGGGCCTTTGCCAAGACAAAAGAATCCCTGAACTCGACACAGTTTCAGCCTGGATGTTTCGAGGTGCACTTGGTCTGTCTTCAGACATTATAACAATCAACCTGGCCACTGAAAGAACTGATCCTTGTTCATTTTCAGCCACACACTGGTAAATGGCATCATCTTCAGGAATTATCTGGTTTATCACCAATTTGCTTGAAATAAAAAGAATAATTTGTTTTATTAACCAAATTATCAACGATAACAAAACTGACAATATTTATTGTAAATAACTAAGTTCAGTTCTTCACCAATTTATATTTGAAAGTTTTAAAAAGAGATCATACCTCGGATATTAATATTTGGAATTGTACAGAAGAAAATTATAACAATGTGACTGATTTACTACCCACACAAGTCTACTAACCACATGAACTTAATTTGTACAAAAATATTTAATTTCAGTCTGAAAATGGTTCAATTCAGTTCAAGCAAGCTGCTTTCAATGAAGACCCTCTCAAATGTGGCCCTTTAGTGCAGCTCTTCACAAAGTCAACTTGGAACTCCTTGGCGGGATGACACCAGCCTTCATCCTGTAAACAACAACCCACAGGGATAATACTCTACTTTTAGTTTATGGCAACGGTCCATAAGTTGCAAAGCGAGCTGGTTCATGCAACTTTATTGGTTATCTGCACTGTACAGATAAGTGGCTCCATCTGAGGTTTCTCAGCCTATCATTGATTACATTCATTGTGCTGGTCAGGCTTGCATCAGCAAGTCTAGCCTACAAAGCCATAAACAAGCTCTTTTAATATGGCAATATATCATAATTAAGGCCAGAAACTCATGCACACAAATTGGTTATTACTCGGAGAATGGTTATATTTTAACCACATTGGAATGCAAAACTTCTTAACATCCATGTTCATCTGGGTTGTCAAAGATGTTTATGATTTACCATCTCAACACGTTTACCATAAAAATCTGTCAACACGAGCTGTACCACAACACCTACAAGAAGGTTGCCTGATTCGTGTCATTTCTTATCAGCGATGGCTTGTCTGTGCAAAATTACCTCTTTAAGATAACTGACATATTTTAACAGAGAACTCCAACAATACAGGCAACCGTGTTCCCATTAAAAATAGCTGACTGACCCAAGTTTCCTAAACTGGACGAGAAAGTTCAGAATCAGGAGTTGGGAAGCAGTGCTCTGCGTGTACTTTGTCCACTCCCAGTTCTGCAACAGTCATCCTTGCTCCAAGCCTGATCCCATTCACATCCACCATCAACAGTCAAATGCAGGAAGTGTAGACTATTCTTCTTTTTGATCCCAGAACATAATTTCAACCACACCACCCCAGCAGACAGGAGTGAATGTTCCTGGAACCCACTGAGGCTTTGGCTCTCCTAACATGTGGCATGTTTAGCAAGCAAAATATCCATGACTTTAACTGAAGTTTGACACTCTGGGCACAACTATAATTTGATTCCTTCAGCTTTCTTTAGTTTTCACAAAGCCAAGGATGCATTTGGCATCATTTAGTTGTGACGTACTGAAAAGAATACTGCATTATAAAGGAGCACCTGGTCACTGCAAACCATGCTGAACAATTCCTGCTGACAATCAACAATCGTGCACAAATTAACAGAGCTTTATGTTCCTTAATATCAACGTTGCTACCATCCAGAGCCTGTGAGGATCGGACTTTGAGTTTCCGATTCATATTTCAATTAAACATATGGGTTTGTATTGGATGGGACCCATACCGTTCTGGTCAAGCTCATTCACATCCTCACTTCATCCACACGAGATTTTACCACCAAGGGAGGAATACATTTTAGATCAAGTATATATATCTCCCAGGCCTGATCAGATAAATCTGAGGACACTGTGGGAAGCCGGAGAAGAAATTGCATGAGCCCTGGCTGAGGTATATGAATCATCATTAGACATGCGTGAAGTACCGGTAGACTGAAGTATGGCTAATTTTGTGCCTCAGAAGGGCTGTAAGGAAATGCTTTGGAACTATAGTCCAGAGAGCCTAACATCTGTGGTAGGCAAGATACTGGAAAGGATTTCAAGGTATAAGATATATATGCACTTGGATAGATAGGGGCTGATTAGCAATAGTCAGCATAGTTTTGTACACACGAGACCATGTCATACAAATCTGATTTAGTTTTTTGAAGAAGTAACCAAAAAGGTTTACAAGGGCAAAGTGATAGACATCATCTACATGGACTTCAGCAAGACATTTGATAAAGTTCTGCATAGAAGTCTTCCCTAGAAGGTTAGATAACACAAAATCCTGGGAGAGCTAGCCGACTAGATAGAGAATTGGCTTCATGGAAGAAAGCTGAGGGTGAAGGTAGAAGGTTGTTTTCAGACTGGAGGCCCTAGACTAGGTGGGCTTCAGGGATTGGTGCTGGGGCCATTGGCGTTTATGGCTCACGTTAACGATTTAGATGAGGATGCACATGCATGATTAGTAAGTTTGCAGATGACACTAAAGTGGGTGGTATCGTAGATAGCGAAGATGGTTATCAAAAATTACAACAGGATCTTGATCAGCTGGGTTGAGGAATGGTTAATGGAGTTTAATGTAGATAAGTGCGAGGTGATACATTTTGGGAAGTCAAACCAAGGCAGGACCCTGAGGAGTATTGCAGAGCAGTAGGATCTTGGAGTGCAGATACATAGTTCCCTGAAATAGGCATTACAGGTAGATAGGATAGTTAAAAAAGCTTTTGGTAGTATGTCCTTCTCCTTCTTCAGTCACGGTATTGAATATTGTTATGATATAGTTATACAAGATGTTGGTGAGGCAGCATTTGGAGCACTATGTTCTGTTTTGGTCACCCTACTAGAGAACGATGTCATTAATCTGGAAAAAGCACAGAAAATATTTACGAGGATGTTGCCAGGACTCAAGGGTCTGAACTATAGGTCACCCTACTAGAGAACGATGTCATTAATCTGGAAAAAGCACAGAAAATATTTACGAGGATGTTGCCAGGACTCGAGGGTCTGAACTATAGGGAGAGGTTGGGCAGGCTTGGACATTATATCATTGTAGCGCAGGAAGTTGAGAGGTGATCGTATATAGAGGTGTATAAAATCATGGGTGAATGCTCAGATTTTTTAGACAGAGTAGCAGAATCAAGAACCCGAGGACAGGTTTAAACAGAGAGGAGAAAGTTTTAATGGGAACCTGAGGGGCAACTTTTTCCCACTCAGAGGGTGGAAGGCATTTGGAATGAGCTAAGGAGGTAGTTGAGGCCGGTATAACAACATTTAAGACATTTGAGCAGGGATATGGATCCAAAAGGTTTAGCGGGATAAGGGCCAAACATGGGCAGATGGGACTTGCGTAGATGGGGAATTTTGGCGTGGACAAATTGGGCCTAAGGGCATGTTTCTGTGCTAGATGACCATCATAATTTGTATATACATATATAAAAGTCAAGCAGTTCTGGTAAAAATTGTCACTCAAATTTGGCTTAAAAGAGTTTTAATTTTTACATCCCAGAATATTTTTAATCAAGACAGTCGACTTTCTAGTTAAACCGTTGTTCATGAAGTTTAACTAACCAAACTATTGCATAAGCAGCTACACTTCAGGCAAAAAACAAAATAGTAGACATTTTTCAAACGCAATAACATCATGAAAAAAAAATTATTCCATTAGCAAGATTTTTAAAACATAAAAGCCAACCTGCTATACTGGACCTTGATACGTCCATTGGAATGAATCCGTTGTCCGTTCTTCAGCCAACTAATTTTTGGTGTCGGAATACCTTCCGCCTGACACATAAACCTGGCTGTACCAGCACGCGGGCGTGTCAGACTCTCGGGCCACTCGACAAAGGAAGGTGGTGCTGCAAACAACATGGAAAACATCTTTGAGACCTTTCTTTTGCTCTGGAAAAAGTGTCGCGGGTCTCACTCAAAAAAATCTAACAATCAAAAATACACATTTTGGGGGAAAGGAGGGGGTGATGGGGAGTGCTGAAGAATTTGCTTAAGTATGATGAGCCAGTGATGAACTGACACAGGCAAAAGGTAAAAGTAGCAAGAAAAGGGAATGTAACTTATTTTTTTAAATGGAGGGGGCTTTTGGAGAAGCTCAAACCATTCCCACCTGATCATTATTGTGCATCTAACTATGCTAAACCACGCTGAAGTTTTTAACGCTGTTACCTTGTGCCCAAATTAAATAAGTGTTTCACCTTGCACAGTAGTAGCATTCTTCATTTTTATAATGTTCACTAACAAATAAAATGTGTAAAAAAAAAACAAAAACTATAAATTGCCTCTATTGATACCTTATCTTTCACATCCAAATCAGAAACACAAATGGATCAAAAATAAACAAAAGGGAACACATGAGTGGTTAAACATGTATCAAGGACAATGCTAATGAACAAGATTCTGGTGTTTTGTTTCAATATAGGTTTCGTGTTTTCTTTTCATCATCTACCAAAGCCTTTCACACAAACCAAGGTAATTCAGTAGCTTCTGTTAGTTATGATCCCACTACTCACCAGTCCCTTATGGAATGTCCACTGTGTTCATCCACATTCTTTCATGGATACCAGCTCCATTTCATTACCTTTTAAAAAGCTTTGCTCTTTTTGTAAATAACAGTAAACAAAATACCATTCCTGTCAACTTGGCTTGGATGGCTGTGCCCTCATTTCTGAGACTGAGCACATAACTAGAGCAATGCATTTGTGCGGTACTAAAGGGAGTACTGTACAGTAAAAGCACTCTCTCTTCAGGTTCTCTAATGGATGCATGACACTATCTTATCTGAAGTGAAGTAGGGAGCTTTCCCAGGCCAATACCCCTCCTGCAACCAATCACACCAAAAATATTAATTGACTATTCTTCATGACGTCCTGACACAATTTCCCTATATCCATAAAGCAATGGTGACGCCAAACCAATTCTCTGCACGTAAAAGGATATTTCTGAGAGACTGGTTCAATGTTGTTATATGTAGAGGCTAAACATTGTATAATTTTTGAGTTACTTAAATTATGAGCATACTTATATTGTTAAGTTCAAGTTCAAAAGAAAATTGGTAAGCACCTTTAAAAAAAAAAAAAAAAAAAAATTAATTTACGTAAAACTAGAATCTTTATCATGGTGTGTTTGTTATCTTACCCAGCACTGTAAGCATAGCTGTTGCAACAGTGTAGTTGCGTGTGCCAGGTGTGGTGGCCCGACAGACATATATTCCAGCATGTTGAACCTTCACATCCGATATCATCAGATTCCCATTCCCCAGAACACGAGTATTGAAGACATCAATAGACCTGTGATCTGTTTGGAAATTTATATGCACGAACCATTAAAATGTGATCATTTAGATGGAAATCAAACTATAATAGCAATTATGAAATGTTAAACACATTTAGAAACATAGAAAATAGGTGCAGGAGTAGGCCATTCGGCCCTTCGAGCCAGCAACACCATTCAATATGATCATGGCTGATCATCTAAAATGAGTACCTCCGTTCCAGCTTTTTCCCCCCATGTCCCGATTCCTTTAGCCCCAAGAGCTAAATCTAATTCTTGAAAACATCCATTGAATTGGTCTCCACTGCCTTCTATGGCAGAGAATTCCACAGATTTGCAACTCACTGGGAGTTTAAAGTGATCAGCATGGAAAATAAAGCATATTTTAATATCATTGCCTCATAAATATTGATACGTGGTCACATTTGTTTTTCAAGTCACAATATTTTAGGCAAAAGAATTAAAACAAACCAATGGAGGAACTCAGTGGGTCAGGCAGCACCTGTAGAGAGAAATAGCCAGACAACATTTTAGGTCAGGATTCTTTTTCAGACCCGAATCATCTGTCCATTTCCTTCCACAGATGCTGCCTGATCCATTGCATTGCACCGTGTTTTTTTACACAAGATCCCAGCAATCTTGTTCTTGTTCGTGATTAGTACAGGTGTCAGGGGTTATGGGGAGAAGGAGGGAGCGATAGCTTAGCCAAGATTGAATGGGGGAGTTGACTTGATGGGCCAAATGGCCTCATTCTACTCCTATTCCTTATGACCTTAAGACCAATGCAGTCTCTCGTGTCCCACAGTACTCCAAGCTAATTTAACCATTGATGTTATGATTTTTAAATATTGGCAGGGAAAGTAACAGAACAAAGAGGGCCCCGGAGTGGGAAGGCATTGAGAATAGAGAGGGACCTGGCATGGAGAAGGAAGAGGGACCATTGGGACTATACTGAATACTTTTGTGACTTTGTCAACATACATAGAAACTCTTTGCATACTTGTGTATTGTATGCAAAACCAAAAAAAAAATTACTGTCCTGAGAATCTGTGACAATAATGTATCAATCAATCAATCGAAAGACAGGAAATGGAAACTCACCAAAACGACTCCAGGACACGAGGGGCTTGGGCGAACCAATGGCTACACATTCCAGCATTGCTGTTTGATGGACAGGCACGGTGATATTTTGGGGACCTGCAATTATCACTGGTTTCTGCAATGACTTTGGCTCCCATGCTGTCAGTGACAAATCAATGATAAGTGATCCATGGCAGTCATAGGATATTTCCCATAGAATTCCACACCCCACCAAAGCAAAGTTAAAAGAAAACTTGTTAAAATTGAAATAGGTGTTAAGGAGATTTTTTTTTTAAAAAACAACCACTAATTCATGAAAATGACAAAGTAGCATCAAGATCCCCAGGAAATGGCAAAAGAACCAATCCAAATCAAGTACCATGAGTGATCTTACATAAAACGTCCTCCTTTTTCATTTTAATATAATGGAACCACAATTTTTTTTTTTTTTTTTTAAACTAGTGTTAACAGCAAGTAACATTATCAAAATTCAAGTACCAACTTGAACAATAAATCGGGTAGCCCCGTTGGCAATTTGATCATAGCTATGGAAAATTGGTCACTTTAATTTGGACAGAAATTGGACAGAAATATTTCAAATGTCATTAGAAAAGGGAATAGTGCCGGAGGATTGGCGTACTGCGCATGTTGTTCCATTGTTTAAAAAGGGTTCAAAGAATAAATCTAGCAATTATAGACCTATTAGTTTGACGTCAGTGGTGGGCAAATTAATGGAAAGGATACTTAGAGATAATATATATAAGCATCTGGATAAAGAGGGTCTGATCAGGAACAGTCAACATGGATTTGTGCCTGGAAGGTCATGTTTGACAAACCTTCTTGAATTTTTTGAAGCGGTAACTAGGGAAATTGATGAGGGTAAAGCAGTGGATGTTGTCTATATAGATTTCAGTAAGGCCTTTGACAAGGTTCCCCATGGAAGGTTGGTTAAGAAGGTTCAATCTTTGGGTGTTAATGGCGGAGTAGCAAGATGGATTCAACAGTGGCTGAATGGGAGATGTCAGAGAGTAATGGTGGATGGCTGTTTGTCAGGTTGGAAGCCGGTGACCAGTGGGGTGCCTCAGGGATCTGTGTTGGGTCCACTGTTGTTTGTCATGTACATCAATGATCTGGATGATGGGGTGGAAAATTGGATAAGTAAGTATGCAGATGATACTAAGATAGGTGGTGTTGTGGATAATGAAGTCGATTTTCAAAGTCTACAGAGAGATTTGGGCCATTTGGAAAAGTGGGCTGAAAGATGGCAGATGGAGTTTAATGCTGTTAAGTGTGAAGTGCTACATCTTGGCAGGACAAATCAAAATAGGACGTACATGGTAAATGGTAGGGAATTGAGGAATGCTGTGGAACAGAGGGATCTAGGAATAACTGTGCATAGTTCCCTGAAGGTGGAATCGCATGTAGATAGGGTGGTAAAGAAAGCCTTTGGTGGGCTGGCCTTTATAAATCAGAGCATTGAATATAGGAATAAGGAAGTAATGTTAAAATTGTACAAGGCATTGGTAAGACCAATTCTGGAGTATGGTGTACAATTTTGGTCGCCTAGTTATAGGAAGGATGTCAACAAAATAGAGAGAGTACAGAGGAGATTTACTAGAATGTTGCCAGGGTTCCAGCAACTCTGTTACAGAGAAAGGTTGAACAAGTTAGGTCTTTATTCTTTGGAGCGCAGAAGGTTAAGGGGGGACTTGATTGAGGTCTTTAAAATGATGAAAGGGATAGACAGAGTTGACGTGGATACGTTTTTTCCCATTGAGGGTAGGGAAGATTCAAACAAGAGGGCATGACATGAGAATTAAGGGACAGAAGTTTGGGGTAACGTGAGGCGGAACTTCTTTACTCAGAGGGTGGTGGCTGTGTGGAATGAGCTTCCAGCAGAAGTGGTGGAGGCAGGATCGATTTTAACATTTAAAAGTAAAGTGGATAGGTATATGGACGTGAAGGGAATGGAGGGGTATGGAGGGAATGGAGCAGGTAGATGGGACTAGGGGAAAACAAATGGTCGGCACGGACTGGAAGGGCCGAGAGGGCGTGTTTCCGTGCTGTAATTGTTATATGGTTATATGGTTATATGGTTAATTGTCTGAAAAAAAACTCTTGTGCAGGTTCTAAGCGCTATTTCCTTCCAAATCAGAGAGGGAGCCAATTCCACCTTAAACACAACATTCCACCTATTTCAGTAAGACCATAATTGTCAATAGTTTTGGAAATTTGACTGAAAACCAATGACATCGTAAATGTGTTTGGCATTAGCAGGCCAGGGCTATGCTGACGAGTCCCACTACCATATTCTTAACACATCTATGGTTAAATATAACTTGCACTCATCTATTGAATCGCTGCCTGGCACATAATGCACATGCAGACTTATAGAAAGATGGAACAATTATCTTCAGATATAAAGTTCAACGGGAAATCTAATAGGAACCAATTACTAGAAACTATGTTGGAAGAAAGACATCTCAATCATTTACCTGGAACAACAGTTAAAATGGCTTCCGCACTTCTCCGCCTATTTGCGATGTTGGTCGCCACACAACGATACTGACCGGTGTGTTGTTTATCAACATCATAGATCTGAAGGACTCCCGTCGGTAGCACGGTTATCCTGAGAAGAGGAATTTAGTCTTCTAAAACAAGTCACTGAACATGCAGGTTTACACAACAAACCAGTACAATGTAATGACAATGGCAATGATTCAGGCTACTGAGCAAAATTTCATTTTATTAACAATAGAAATGGCAGCATGGTGGCTCAGCGGTAGAGTTGCTGCCTTACAGTGCTTGTAGCGGTAGAGACCCGGGTTTGAACCAGACTACGGGTGCAGTCTGTACGGAGTTTGTACGTTCTTCCCGTGACCACGTGGGGTTTTCTCAGAGAATCTTCGGTTTCCTCCCACACTCCAAAGACGTACAGGTTTGCAGGTTGATTGGCTTGGTATAAGTGTAAATTGTCCGTAGTGCGTATAAGGATAGTGTTAATGTGCGGGGTCGGTGCGGACACGGTGGGTCGAAGGGCCTGTATCACTAAACTAAAAAACTAAACTGAAATAGAAACAAAAGAAAAATTGGGCAGAAGTAGTATAATTATTATATTCAAATTATGTTACTCCAGTCTAATTGTTCAAAAATTCTGTTGGTTTGTCATTTGGTTCCTTCATTTTTCTAGAGAGCAGCTCGGGGTCCCGAGTGCAAGCAGAGACGGGTGGACAAACAGAGCACATGGCAAAGCTGGGGTTGGGGTCCAGCACACACACCAGGGGGTCAGACACATGGGCAGGATTACAGCCAGAGCCCAGGGACTAAAGTGTTTGTTTATTTTAACAAGCAAAAATTTACAGCCTGCAACTCATTAAAAGTTCACTAAAAAGTTTTTACAAATACCACTGTGCAATGTGCAAAAGAGTGAAATTAAAACACATTGGTGCATTAGTAGAATTAACATCCAATTGGCCAGTCAGCCCTGCACCAACAGTCCAGAGAACAACAATTAATTTGAGTTTTACTGTACATTACAGTAGCTTTAATTATGCAGATTTTGCTTTTCACAATTTGATGGGAAATTGAAGATTTCCCACGAATAATACCTGTCAGAAGCGAGGGGTAGTGTTGTCCGGTTGAATTCCCAGGTTATGATTGGTGGTGGATTTGCATGAATCTTACAGATAAACCGAGCCACTTCTCCTTCCCTCACGACCGTGGGCACCGGCTGAACCTCAAACGGAGACATGCCTGAAACAAAAGCAACATCCCGTTTACAAATTCAGTCACAACAAGAAATGAAACCTCTGAGAAAACTAAAATCTCTGCATTTGTAGGAAGGTGCAAAAATGATTTCCTGATAACCCCCACCCAGATCATAATACAATGAGAACCAAAAAGGTTGATTTTTGAAATGATTCAGTTGGATTACAAAGTTTATACGAACACATCTCAGAAATTATTTTTCACGTAAAGTTCAAAATCACTCCCCTCCAACTCTGAAGCAATGTTTACAGCTGGTTACAGTATCCGAGCATTCACAAAGCGTGCTCTCACACAAACGGTTAATCAAAACAGGTGTTTAAGTGAATGATTTTAAAAAGAGCGGATCTGGGAAACATATCTCAAGCAGTTTAAGAACTAAGAATTCCCTTTTCTAATCCTACCTGCGGTACTCAAGGATTTGGCTTCAACACAATTACTTGTCCAATAATGTTGATATTATATGTTTATATTACATATATTAATTAATAATTCACTTGAAATTAAATTTCATGGCCTTTTTAAAAACACAAGATTATGCATTTATATACAACCTCTGAATGAAACCCATCCATACTTCCGAACAAGTACCCCCCCCCCCCCCCCCACCCCTCCGTCAGACAAAATTTCCATCCTGTGAGATTTCTATGTCAAAAAGAGATCTAAAACTTATTTGAAACCAAGATGACTAATGTTCCTCCAACTTTCTATTACCACTGTAAACTGCATACAGACATGAGCAGACATTATTTCTACAAACAGGCTTCTGTAACATAGTCTACCACTGTAAAACTGAACACATGCAAAATATCTTGACAGATATGTTTGCTGTGAAATCTAAATAAGTCCTGTAGTAGCTTGCTCATTTTGTTGACATGATGGACTGCACTAATGTGAGACTGACTTATCCATTACAAGTGGTAACCATCTCACAGATGTTTTTGCCAGAAGCAATTGAAAGGATCCTGGTGAGGAGAGTCATTTCTCACACTCCAGGACCTGAAAGGAACTCCAAACTCTTTCAGGATTGCAGAGTTACAAATGACAAAACTTCCCTCAGGATAAATGATCTTTCTGAGCCTTACCACACAACCCATACAAGCGTGTTACTAACCCCAACAACATTAGGGCTCATAAAAATTTCACACCTCTGCAAAATTTGTACCTCATCAATATGTACAGAGGAATTAATTCTAAGTTTCTGCATAAAGAGAGACACGTTTTATAGATCAATACAAACTCTTAAGGATTAAAGAAACTCAAAATCTAATCAATGGGTAAAAAGTACAGATTGCGACCAGTTAATAATCAACCAACCCGTGGGGGGGGGGCAATAAATGTCAGAAATCAATCATCCGTCTTGGTGAAAAGGTGCACACAATTTACCAGAGGAAAAAACCTAAAAACAATCATTCCTGAATCAGCACTGCCAAAAAAAAGTTTCAACAGAAATACAGTTACAGCATCTTTTGCAAGGCAGCTTTACCCAAGAGCCCAGAGAATTTGTCCTACAAGTATCCACACTAATAAAAGTGAGAAAGATCCTTAGTATGTGGTAAATTTATGAGGGGAGCAATTACTGGTCAATATAATTGAACTCAATACTCATGGGTGAAGACAGAAAGAGTTGAGCCAGGATTCCTATTCCCAGTCTCCATGCAGGGACCATGCTGGATGCATATCTACACAACAAACGCTGAAACAGAAATAATTGTGATGCTTCACAGGCTGAACAGTTTATTGACATTCACTATGAAAACACACACACATGAACAATTGCCCCTTTGGTGGAGATGCTCGAGGGTGAAACGTTTCTGAGCAGCTTTTACCCCAAATACAAAATGTCCATTATGAGGATGAAGCATTGACAAAAACAACTTCATGACATAACATCTAAACAGTATCAATCAAATGCAACACCTGTCTACTTACCTCCCCCCTCGACTCCCTCCAAGGATCCCGACAGCCTTTCAAGGCGAGGCAAGGGTTCACTCGCACTCCTACCAACCTCATCTACTAAATCCGATGTTCCAGGTGTCAACTCCTGTACATCAGCGAGACCAACCGCAGGCTCGGCGATCGTTTTGCTGAACACCTCCGCTCAGTCCGCCTTAATCTACCTGAATTCCCGGTTGCTCAGCATTTTAACTCTCTCCCCTCCCTTCTCTCCCCGCTTTCCCTCTCTCCCCATCCCCTCCCCCTTCCCAGTTCTCCCACCTGTCTTACTGTCTCCGACTACATTCTATTTCTGCCCCGCCCCCTCCCGACATCAGTCTGAGGGGTCCCGACCCGAAACTTCACCCATTCCTTCTCTCCAAAGATGCTTCCTGTCCTGTTGAGTTACTCCAGCATTTTGTGTCTACCTTCAATTTAAACCAGCATCTACAGTTCTTTCCTACCAATCAATAAAAAATACATCTTCGCAGTCATAGTTGGGTTCAGCAAAATGATAAGATAGCTCAGTGCAAGATGAGTATATCAGAAATATACTCGCCAATTCAAAGTTAAACTTGCCAGAATCAAAGTTGAAAACCAAATCGGTCATTAAAATAAAAGTGTTTATTTTAACAGAAAATTTATGGAGGAAACTTAATGGCTTTTCACACTTTTAGGGTTGCGAATGCACCCAATTTTACTGTGAATGTAAAATGCAACTCTTGCTTTTGTCTTAGCACAATGCCACTGAAGCACCATTGCTTAAACAAGTCTCTTGTCAGATTCCCTTATATAACACAATTAGCTTCCTGTGAGATGAAAGCCAAGAACTAGCCAATACTAATCAGATTTACAATCAGTTAAGGTTGTCCATATGTAGCAGCATTTTACACTGCCATTGTGAAAGGACCGTGCGTAGATTCACCTATCCATTACAGGGTTTGCTCATATGCTCCAGAACAGCAGCTGTTGAACGAGATGTACGGCACAGAAATCAATAAAAGATTTCAATGAGGAATGAGATACTACTTTCACAACAAACACTCTGAATTAGAACATTAACAGATAACTATTACAGTGGGTAATTCGAGCAGGTCAAGCCAAAGCTATTCTGCATTTACAAAGAAAAAAAGCCCCAATTTGACCAACATGAAGTATACAAAGCTTTGCAATATGCATACAAATTACATACAATACTTCCTCATCCTCAATTTAAACAAATTTAGCATTAATCTATGAAATGGACCATGGAACGCAAAAACGAAATTGCTTTTTGTCAGACTGCAGGAAAAGTAAAAAGGAATGCAAGAAATTTTAGTCATCGCAAAACTTCACTTTTTCGAAAACTTCATATTTGGTTGTATCCTTCTGGATTGTATTCAGTTACTCCTTATTACTGAGTTTTAGCCAGAAATATTTGTTCACGACCCTGAAATGGGACTCGACTGATTCAAAGGTAAGGAGGCTGTCCCACTGCGGCGACCTAATCCGCGAGTTCTGGCGACTTTGCCCTCGACTCATACTCGCAGCATGGTTGACACGAGATCCTAGGAGGTCTTTGTAACTCTCCTTCATGCTCGAGAGTAGTACCCGCGTACTCGAGGCCTCAGCTAGGTCGCGGCGTATTTTTCAACATGTTGAAAAATGCCCGCGAGTAAAAAAAGGTTGCCATGGTAAAAAAAACGACAATTTCTTTACTTGTAGGTTCAGTCGAAGTAGGTCGTGGTAGGTCGGCATGTTAGTCGTACGTAATCAAGGGTGGTCGAAGGTAATCGTAGATAGTCTTCAACATAGACGAAGGGAGGTCGAAGGTGGTAGTCTTCGGAGTCCAATTTTCCCGAAGCTAGTCTTCAATATCGCTGAAGGAGGTCTTCTACATAGTCGAAGGAGGTCTTCAACATGACATTTTTTCAAATTCTTCTAAACTCACCAATTAGGTTGTCGCAGTGGAACAGCCCCTTAAGAATGTCGTGAGAGGCAAACTAACAATGAGCTGATTATTAAAAGGTTTGACACGAGTACCAACAGCAAGGTAATATGCCAGGCTCCCCACCATCATCATTGGCTTAAAACTAAATAATAGATATGAGCCCTAATCAGTCACCAAATGAAACAATTTGATTAGGTAAACATTTGCCACAAAAACTCCATGGGTTTCTGGAGTTGCCATCTTCGGGCTAGGACAGATACAGAATTCAAAATCCTCTGATGACAATTTAGAGACAACACATTGTTAGTAGACCTACCAGGAGCTTGCCTTTTAGAAAAGCAGTCCCTAGCTATCAGAAACCTTTGAGACTTCTACACAAGCTGAATCACTGCCAGGCAGATGAGGGCACTAGGATGCATGCATGAGCTATTCAGCCCTTCAGTCCTGTTCCACCAGTCAACAGCAAGCAAGTAATTTAGTATAGATTTTTCTGTTCAAAAACAAATTTCCCTTTTTGGATGCAGCAGTTGAGAGAAAAATTAGAAATAAACAACCTTTAAGATTGCAAGTTGCACCACAATGGCTGGTAGAAGACTTACATTTGGACATACATTTTACATCTTAGGATGCAAATGTAAACAATAAAATCCCACGGAAAATAATTTAAGCTTATTTAATGTACGAGGCACAGCAAGAAAAGTGCAATGCAAAAAATTGTTTTCTTCAGGAGTTTAAAAAACACTCAGTGCACAGTATTCAGAGTGTGTGACTTGGTTCACATCTCCTGGCTTTGTTGATAATTAGACCCCTTTAAGAGACACGTACATGGTGCTCTGGAACAGATGGCGGTGGTGCAGCAAAGATAGCGGGCAACCGATCTGGAGAAAAACAATTAGTTTTCTGGCAGAAAGGTTAAGACATTGGGATTGGAGAAGTATGATGAAACATGTAATAAGGTGTTTGCCCTGAGCACTGATTCCGAAATTCAGTTCCACTGATTTCAACAGAAGCAAAAATTGATAAGTGGGGTTATGTTTACTAAGTGAGCCTGCCTATGTTTACTACACTATACCACGCATTTATGACTAGGAAATTATTTCTACCACATGCTATGTTAGATTGACTAATATAAAATGACCTTGCTTAAAAAGATATCCCCAATTCTATATTTAGTAATAAAATATGATTTTATAGAACATCATATAATGTATGCTATACTGACACACTCCCATTGAAATCGGGGTGATAAGCACAGCAGGCAGTAAGGAGCAATGCATCTTTATTGCTTGTTGGGAAGACACTACCCCATCCTGCTCACTCACTACAGTCCACTTAATTTCCCCCTTCAGCTAGTTGTAGTGATTTCATTTTGAATGTTACTGTTCAATTTCTTTCCACTATCCTATCAGGCAGCACATTCATTATAAGAGAACAACAGTTTTATCCCACATAACTTGTACAACTTCAAGATTTTTTGCCAGTTACCTTCACTCTATGTCTTCTCTGAATAACAGCTGAAATCAGACAATACATTTACATCCGCAAAATAATGAAAACAAATCTTAAGTTAAGATCTAATTTTTTCTAACTGTGCAATTTTACTCCATCAAGAAAACCCATGACCAATGTTATTCAATTATATTGTTTAGGAGCATTTAAAAGTGGTTATATAAAGTAATAATATTCATGTTAAATTCAGTGAGAGCATCCAGTTTCATCTTCAAGGTTGAAACTGCAATATGATTTCAGTCTGATGTCAGAGTTCTCAGTTCTCATCAAACTGTTACATTGTTACACCAGCTGCAAAACTGACAATGGGACTCATTTCATTATAAAAAACAACTTTTAAGATCTACTTGAGCCCCTTTGATTTTACCACAATGAATAAATATCCAACCTGTGCCACAAGAGATTAGAATGGGAAAATGAGACACCCAGGGCAATGTTTACAACGATAAATTAATCTTCTGCACCTTCCATTGCCATGAGTTGAATACATTTGCATACAACTCAGTGCATCTATTGCAGTTTAAAACAAATTCTCAAAATGTGTGATAAAGCAGGTGGTAGTTTGGGAATCTAGTGAAACGTTTAGGAATCCAAAAAAAGGGTCAGTTTCTGATTATGGATCTTTCATGTAATGCAATTGTAGTTTTTAATCCATATTAATTGGATCAATTACAGGAAACTATTCATGAGGTTTGATTTAATTTTCTGTCAATACACTGTCATATAATACAATATCAAAAACAATAGGGAAATACAGGCCATGTTTTGGGTTGGGACCCTTCTTCAGACTGGGGGAGAAGTTGGTAAAGAGGTGAGGGTAACTGGCAGATGAGTGGAGTAGAGCAAGTGACAAAGGGCTACAGGCAAAAAGGAGACAAATGGGTATCAGATAAGGAAAGGAGTAGTGAAATGTAGTCAGAGAGGGATATGGGTGGAAGGAACAGTGGGATGGAGAAAGAGCAGGGATAAAAAGCTAATATGGGACGGGAATAGAAGGGCAGAGGGGAAAGGAGTAGGGTAGCTGGGGTGGTGGGAGACAGTGTGTGTGGGACAGAGGACACAGATGGTGTATTACAAGAAATTAGAATTCAATGTTCATACCATTGGGTTGAAGGCTACCCCAAGCAGAAAGTGCTTGTTTCTACCATGGATTCTGCGGCCCCTCCTCTAAAACTAACCATACCGCTCCCGGTGCAGGGGAAACATGGGTTAGTGGAAGGGGGAGGAGGTCATGGGTAATTGTATGCTATCAGAGCAAATATATATGCTGTTCTCCCGGTAATGTGGCCACACTCAGGCAATGGACGCAGCCTGGAAGGTCGGTATCACAATAGGAAGGGGAGTTAAAACGGTTAGCAACCTTAAGATGCAGCAGACCTTGGCGGACAGTGCAAATGTTTGATGAATGGTTGCCTAGTCTATCCTAGCTCTGCTAGTATAAAGGAGCTCACATCCGGAGCAGAGTGCGCAGTAGACATGGTTGGAGGTGGTGCACATGAACTTCTGTCTCACATGGAAGGGCAGCTGGGGTTCCTGGATGGAAGCGAGAGAGAGGAGTAGGGACAGGTGTCACAGGGGAAAGCCTGGGGAAGGGATTAACGAACCGCAGAGTTGTGGAGGGAGTGGTCTCTGTGGAAAGTCAAAAAGGTTGGGATGGAAAGATGTGAATGGCAGTGGGAATGGCACAGAATGTGGTGGGAGAAAGTGTTGGATGCGGAGACTGGTGGGGGTGAAAGGTCTATCCCTAGTTCGATCTTGGGGGGGGGGGGGGGGGAGACTGTGAGCGGGACTAGGTAGACACAGGTGAGGGATTCATCCACAATAGCAGGGGAGAAACCATAGGGATGTCACAGGACAGCTTGAATTTCCTGTCCATCTTTAATTGACCCCAAACTGAGGAGGATCAACCAGGTAGCTGTATCTGGAAACACTACTCCAGTGCCTTAACTGCTAGGTTACCATACCACACCATGGCAGCTTGCATCCGACCTCTACTCACATTTCCAGTGGATCTAATGACAGGCATCCATGTCGACATGTTCTGCCACCCAATTCAACGACCAACTTACAGCACAGTGAATAATGGACTGGCTATTGACCAGCATTTGCCTTTCAATGTAATGCAATGTAAAGTCACACGGTTGAAGTTTGCATTCAAATTCCACACAAATCCTACTTACCCTTCAAGTCAACAATATATTAAGGTTACTAAACCAGTGCCTCATTCTCCACAGATTGACTGATAGCAGTCAGTAAAACAAATATGTTTGAAATGTCAAATAATCTGGAAATAGTTTATACCTCACTGCATAATTAGATTATGCAGGGAAACATTCTTCTTCTTCTTCTTATAGGAATATAATTTGAGGGAAACATGGGACAAAAAATAAATAAATAAGCAAGACATTAGAAATGCTGCTAGTTCCAAATTACTCCTCAAAATACTGTTTGTGGGACTGAGAATTAGCCACATATGTTTACTTAATACAAGGCTAATTCTTGGGTCTACAATCAGTTTTAAAATAAAACAGGAAGAACTAAAGCCAAAACAATAAAGCTATATAAATGGACAATAAAAATAAAATGACTATTGAATTATTTCTGAAAAGCTCTGCGAGAGGCAAATTGGATTACTATTCAATTACTGTCAAAAGATATGGGGGAAATAATAAAACAAAATTTGATTTCTGATATCCGACATCTGTTCGCCTGTTCTGAACAATGCACACTGCCATTGTCCTTTAATTACAGTCCGATTACTTTGCCAATTCACAGGACTGCACAAAGTTATGAATAGTCAATACGAGAAACATTTCAACCTTAATTAATACAAAGTAACCTATGCTACTTATTACCACCAACTGGTCGGAAGGCGTACGATGGTCAAATTTTCTTTATGGAACTTTACAAATTTTAAAACTTAGATTAAAATGTCCAAATTTGTTCCACGAGTTATAAAATATTAGGAACTACAATAATTAAAAACTGTAAAAAGTAGGTTTCTTAGCACCTTCTCACATCTGTTTTCATGTATCATTGTTGATGCTCCAGAAACATTTATAAAAAAAAGTAACGCAGCGAGGGTTCTCAGTTACAAGATGCCAACCAAAGCGACTCTTCAATAGGCTTTGTAGTCAAAACTTATTCTGCTTTTTAACCTTTTTTAGTTTGATCTTTTATCTGTCACTTACAAGTGCAACTAACTCGATAAGAAACCCTTCACACTGGATCCATTCCCCTTCACTTCTGTAATCAAATAGGTGCCCGTGCTCATCCACACAAGAACTCATTAAACCACCCACAAAGAGGTCAGTCCCCTCTAATGACATTCAAGGCCCTGGTGAAGGATCCCTTTTAAAACATTGTTCCTACAAAGGGTTATATTCTTACAAGATGAATTATTCTGTTATTGCTGCAAAACAAAAATTGCAAGATCTATTATTTATTAATTTTCTGAACGTGAAAAACATTTATGCAAATTATATATTAATATTATTGTTAAAGTAACTGACAAGTCCTTTGGTATTGGGTGTAGCTGTAATTATAAATATTGGACAGGCAATCCGCACTAAGTTTGCTCAATTTAGTTGATCGTTGAACGATCAGAAGCAGCGAACATGCATCTTAAAGCGCATCAGAACAATCAATATAAATAAACACTGAAAGAGACAAAAATACACATGTAGGCCACAAAAATCTAAGAGGCCCACAATACGCACCGGTACAATAATTGTCTTCCAAACAGACGCATCTGTGGGAAGCAATATTCACCTTCAACTCTTCCCTCTCCAAATATTTTTGAAAGCTAGTAGTCATGTGTCCCATTTAGACTTTAAAACTGATGGTATTACAGACAGACATTTGTACATAATTGCCAGTGTTGGTCATCTCCAATGGGACAAGCTTGTCCTGCTGCTCTCATCCGAGTAACAACCACAACTGTTCCCTTTGTCCAAGGAAGGCTTTGGCAGAATGGCTCAGACAAGCAATAGTAGTAACAAACACAGTGGCCAGGGTGTGCTGGTGATGGAGAGGGTGAACATTTTAACTGATGGGTGGATTGCTGAGCTTTCAGGCTGCCTTGTCCTGAATGGGTGTCTATCTCATGTACATTGCTAGATCCATACTCTTCCAGGCAAATGGCAAGTATTCCATCATGCTCCCGACCTCTTATGTTTTCTTGTAGCCACAGCACTGTGGCTGGTCCAGATGACTTGGGAGTCAAGAATGCTTCTGGAAATGTTGATGGCAAGAGATTCAGCATGATATACAGGCAATGCTGTTGAATGGTCAGATTCACTCGTTGATAACTATCACAGCCTGGCCTTTTCAGTATTTATGCTACCTGTCACTTATCAGTTCATGCCCGAACACTGGCCGAGTCTCGCAGCATGCAGGATCAGACCGCTTCACTTTCAGAGGAATCCCAAATGGAATAGAATGGTACACAAACATTCCCACTTCTGATGCACGTTTGGATAGAAGGTCATTGATGCCGTTGACACTAGCTCCGATTTGGATGAGGCTGCCCTGAAAAATGCTCCTAGTGTGATGTAAAAGAGATGCAATAATTGACCAACAAACCAACACTGCCCAAGAGGAAAACAACTTCAATCTATGCTTTTTCTTTTTCTTTTGATGACTTGTGACGCATTCAGCCAATGCTTCCTTGCTGTCACTTTCACTTCACTGGTGGTATTCAATCGTAGAGGTCATCGGCCGAACGGTTCTGGCAAAATTGAGATTGGGCATCAATGATAATCTATCTAACTATTAAGGAGTAAATGTTGCTTGAGAGCTCTGTCAATGACACTGTCCACCACGATTAGTGATTGATTAGCCCTCTCGGAGTCCGTGCGACCATTTGTTTCCCTAGTCCCATCTACCTGCACTCAGACCATACCCCTCCACTTAATGTTAAAATCGATCCTGCCTCCACCACTTCTGCTGGAAGCTGATTCCACACGGATTGGATTTGTTCTCTTTGTAAAAAAAACATTATTAGGCAGAATACTGCTGCAGTTTTCATTGACGATCCAGAACCGAGGAAAACAATACGCTGGCTATTTTTTTATATGCTAAATGCCCCAGTACGCGTAATAATAAAGAACCATTGAACCAATTATAGCCCTATGTGGCAGGTTTGCCAAAACAATCCCCACATCACAGATTTTAAGTAGAGTTGGTTCGTATCCAAGCACGCCCTTCTATGCTCCCCATGGAGCAGGTGCGGCTGCCCCAGCTTACTGGGAATATGCGATGGGCTGCACCATGAGGTTACAGGTTGAGGTGATGGACATTTTTACTGCTGCTGATGGCCCTCATTGTCCCATGGATGCCCAGTTATTATATAAAGGCTGTTTCAACAGTTCCGAATTCTGATTCTTCATAGAAAAAAAAGAGCAGATATCACCACCCTTTAAGTAAACAAGAAAAAACAACTTCAATGTCTATTATAAAAGCAAAGAAGTCATTGCAATCCATTCGAATTGAAGACAGACACATAAAATGGCATATTTCATTTTTTACAGCATCCATACTGTGCTGTGTTGTTGTACCTATTAACCACCATCAGAACAGCTTTTGTGCACACAGTTTGATGGATGCGACCCACAGCTAAATGTTTACAGAACTAAGTAGCTTTAAGCAGGATGTCGATAAGAATAAGTGTCTCCCAAGCTATCCAAGCAAAGACAAACACCAAGGCCAAACTCAAATATAGGTTACATGACTTATGGATCACTTTGGGCTCTCGTTTATCAAACAGGTAAAAAGAAAATCTGTTTGAAAATTGTTATTTATGAAACACTTCCCTATTAGCTTACGTAAGCTGAACTTTAAAACCATCTATAAGAAAATTCAATATTAGCTCTTTTGTTACTGAAATGCCAAATAAACTGCACTCGGGCTGAGCGGGGGAAATAGAGGAGTTGTTGAAAGGATAAGTACGTATGCTAAATAATTGGTAAAGATTTGCTAACATTTTATAAATAATGTACAAGGCAAAGTTAATACAAATCATTTCCATTTAATAGAAAAAAATGTTTTTCTTGCTTTATGGTACACTCATATATACAAATATTCTTTGTTATAATAATACCTCTCTGCTGATTGATCAAGTCCAGTTCCTATTTTCACATCACAATGTAATCCTTTTTGCAAGATGTTTCATGTCACAAATTAGCCGAGCATTTAAAAATATATCAGCAATACATTTTTGTATACATCTCTCCCCCCTCTCATACCAACTGAAAAGAATTTGCTAGCAGATTCACAAATATTTACAGTTGTTGAAGTGTTTCATCCATAAAGGAACATAATCCTTTGCCGCCATAATGCATTTTGGCATTGAATATTCCTCCTTTGCACATTTTAGGGCAATATTCCAATGAATCAAATAATTTTATTATGGTTTGGTAATGCTGGGTCATCCAGCTCTACAGAATAAAATGTTCAGGCTATTATAACTACTTTATCATCTATTATCAGGCCAGGAGGTACACAAGCCTGAAGCCCCACAATGCCAGGCTCTGGGACTGCTACTTTCCTCAAACTATCAGGCTCTTGAACCAAAGATAGACGCAGAATGCTGGAGTAACTCAGCAGGTCTGGCTGCATCTCTGGAGAAAGGAATAGGTGGCATCTCAGGTCGAGACCCTTGGTCAGCTGCAGCAGGGTCTCAATCCGAAACGTCACCCATTCCTTTCTCCAGATCCGCTGAGTTACTCCCACATTTTGTGTCTATCTTCGGTGTAAATAAGCATCTGTAGCCCCTTCCTACACAGGTTCATGAACCAGCTGCACAACCCTAATCACACTTTGGCTATGAGATACTAAAAGAGCACCTCTTTCACTGCCATGGATTTGTTTTTGGTTTGCACCAATGTCTTGTGTTTCTCCCCCCCCCCCCCCCCCCATAGTATTTCCATGAGTTTAATTATAGCTAGTTTTAGAGAAAACATTGAAGTGGTCAATTAACTAATTATAGACAAGTGGCGACCGGGCGATATGATTGGGGAGTTACACAGTCTAAAGAATATATACTATTCAACAATATGGGGCAGCTTTATTCTGATAGTTGTTTCCTGGTCCATATTCCATTCACATGATTTTTTAAAATCTGGTTTTGTGGTGAATCTTTGGGTGGGCTTGTAGAAATCTACTGCATTAATATCAATAAATAAATCCTCTGATCATGCATTAAAGAACAGATTGTCAGTAGCTATATACACCCAGGGACATTTTATATCATTAAATATACAGTAGCTCAAAATACAGCGTTGCTACAGGGCAAACCAAAACCATGCTATGCGCAACCCAACCTGCTCTAAAGTCCCTCTTGACAATCACTGCTATGTTCACTGACCTGCACTGACTTAAAGATGGGGTGGTGGGGGGAATTGGTTTATGGAAACAGCGTAACACATGGATCGCCTGTATTGCATTAACTCTGATACATAATCAAGTTGATTCATTAAGGAAACTCCAGTGCTATCATATCAATAATGCATATTGAAATTGATCAGTAACCACCACCACTCCCTGAAGCAAATCGTTTAATTTCATACTGCAGTTAAGCATTGTTCTGACTCTATGATAATTTAGGACCGACGGTGGAATATTATTAAAATAAGCAGCAGCTTGAAAACCAAAGCTGAACACATTGGCAAAGCCACAATCATTCAAGTGACAGTTTGGAATGCTGCCAAAAATTTCACTGACCCAAACCTCTGGTAATAACCTCTATAATGGATTTCATTTCCAAGACATAACCCTTCAATCAACACAGTAATCCACTTTGTGGTTTACAAATCAAAACAGTTAAAACACAGTCGTTACTTCCTACAGCTGTCAAAATCTATTACTGTGCTATTTAGTTCTTTTCAGGATTCTCTCCCTGTTACCCGTCCTTACAGAGTAGGGAACAAAATTGCAGATGTAGAAAGAGGATTCGGTTTCACTCGATCACTTTTACACAAATTGACATCAATTTCCAGAAAACCATTCACAAAAGGAAGTAAAACTCAAAAGGTGTAGCAATGCACTTGCTTTTGATACTTGTATAACTGAAGCTGATCATTTCTTCAACTGAACCTCCCTACTCTCAGAAGCAGAATAGGCATGATACACTATGACAAAAAAAGTTTTAAAAACTGCATTTTAACAGAGGCAATTTGATTAAAATAGAACTTTTGTTCTCCGATTTAACAAATGCATCTTTCCATAAAATCTTTAAACGTTCAAACAAATTTTCTTTTCCAGTTTTAAATGTCATACTACGATCTGTCTCGGAGGTGTTATTGTACCAAACGATACAATCAGTCCAAGGCATCCCCTGGTGTGGTCTTATTTTGTATTTCTGACATAAGCAGTATTTGGGTTTTCCGTCACCAGACTCTCCTTGAAAAGTTAACACGGATTCAAAGCAGAGACACTGCAACATAAAGGGACGCTTGCATCCTTTGTTTTTAACACTGCTGATCCCTTCAATTAAGCGAGTTCAAATCCAAGGCAAAATTGCTATCAACACCTTGCACTTTTCTGCATCTTCCATTTCACACAAAAGCTTGTGTAAATATCCGAGTTTTGAATTCTAAATGAGTAAGTCAAATGTCTTAAGTTCAGGGTTGTTGCTGAATTATAATTTCCTCCGACTTATACCAAACATTGATGTAGAACATTGACGTACTTATATCTTACTCAAAAAAAAAATGTAGAAGCTTCCTCAATGTTGAATATAACTACACCATTTCAAACAGCAGTTAATCTTCCTTGCATTTAAATTACATAATAACTGCCTACAATTTTGTTGTCTATAATGCTCAGAACATTTTTTTCTATGATTATGAATATTCATTTATGATAGGTAGATCATCTCTGGGTTAGTTTTCCACAAACACTGTTCCACAAATGATTACCTCAATAATTAGATTAGATGATCATCTTGTCAATTGTTTAGTTTCAAATTGGATGTATAACAAGAAAGGGCACCCTTTTATATATGTCTCATCTAGTATTACATAATTAAAAGGGTAGTTTGCATCTGTTCAATTGAAACAAGCAAATTTTCTCTCAAATGATTGCGTATAGACTTGTTGCTACAGGCAATCCACCCACTCTTGAAAAACAAAATGGCAGATTAATGGCTTTCACCACGGATATTAGCAAGTAAATGTATACCCTTCATCACGAGCTGCTTCAACACAAAGAGCTACCCACAGATCGGTTAGTGCCTCTTTCATTGTTCATCAGATCAGCCCATCTTTAGAAGCTTTATCTTTTATCCTTTAACAGGACCAATATCTTTGAATTTTTCTACTGTGGTTCCCCACTATCCAGTGGCACCGGTCGGATTAGCAAGCAGTCAGCTCAGTGGCTTTAAAATGGTGATTAAAAACCAATAGACAAGGGGGTCCAGAGAAAAATATCTGCTCATCCGATCTGAGACATTCTCCGTTCTGTTCTCGAGCCCAGTTGAATAGTATCTGTGCTAACTTAGGCTAAGTGAAATATCTAAAGTATTCAACAGTGTTTGTATTTTGAAGCCATGCACCAACGTTTATCTGTTCATGGGATACATGTGTGAAATGGAAGGAGGAAGCAAGTGCAAGGGAAGCCAAGCAAGGAGGGGATTAAAGCAGCGTTGGAATTTCACATGCATGAAAAGGTACACTAATTCTATTTTATCTAGCCTGATTGTTCAGCTGTGGCAGTTCAATTCAAAAAAGCCCTCTGCATCTGAAAACATTTTGTAACTGTTCCGACCAAGGAGCACTTACAAACGCAAGAACTTCCTGTCAACAGAACAATTACTCACAAGGATTCTCAAATAAGAGGGGAGCAGAAACAGCAAAACCTGCAGATCACACACGAATTTGAAGCTTGTGCAGAAAACCAATTAACAAATGGAGTTAACTCTGCATTCATATCTCCATATTTTTCTATTCTCATTTGAATATGCCATGTCTTTTTTCCAAAATGATAATATCAAAATCTATTTTTCTTCAGTTTTATTTTTCTTCCATTTGTTACTTTGTTGTAAACGTCTGCCCATTGTTCCATTTTTCTTTATTGCCATCACTTTAATTCTCCATCTGCCATCACATTTGCAGTGAACGCACAACTTATCTCCACACGTGGAAATAAAATATATATTTGCCAACTTAAAAAAAAAACTATGCAATTTCAAGCTATTTATAAATATTAGATTTAAGACACTGCATTACTGCGTGCAAGTTAGGAAATAGGGAGTGAAATTAATTGATATCAACAGCACAACACAATGCAACATTAGATTGGAGCTATTGTCAATATCGCTCTTACATTCTTGACCGGGTCCAGTTTCATGCCTATAAATTTTCACCATCATAAGCTACACTTATTCAGCTCAGCTGATCTAGCCACATCATATCCATGCCAGACACCCAGCCTGAATCAGGCTTAGCCTTGGCAAGACATTGGCCAGTTAACATTCAAAAATGCTCTTAAAACCAGCTTGAGGAAATCCCCACCTGATTTTAAGGATCCCTAGCCAAAAGTATGCCTGGATAGAGTGGATGTGGAGAGGAAGTTTCCAGCAGTGGGAGAATCTTGGACCAGAGGTCATAGCTTCAGAATTAGGAAGATAAAGAGAAATGTCTTCAGTCGGAGGGTGGGAAAAGCCCTGTCTCACTGTACGAGTTCATTCAAGGGCTCTCCCGAGTTTAAAAAAATCTAACTCGTGGTAAGCACATAGAATGAACGTAGCAGGTACGTCGGAGCTCGGGTACGTCTCTTAGCGGCTCGTAACGCTAACGGCAGGTACTCGGGAAACGCAGTAAACTTGGGAAGACTCATGAAGATTTTTCAACATGTTGAAAAATGTCCACGAGATCCCCGAGTACTTACGAGCGGCCATTACCATAAATCTCTGAGTTCGAATCAGGGCAAACTCGGGAGAACTCTTGAATGAACTCGTACAGTGGGACAGGGCTTTGAATCTGCGGAGACCGTCAATGGATATTTTTAAGGCAGAGTTAGATCGATTCTTTATTATTACAGGTGCCAGCAGTGATGGGGAGAAGGCAGGAGAATGGGGTTAAGAAGGAAAGATAGATCAATCACGATTGACTGGCAGAGTAGACTTGAATTGCGCACCAGCAGGTCCATGCTTCAGGAATGTAGAACTGCAACCAGAGGAAATGTATCAGCTCCTAGAATAACCATCTGATCGCCGAGCATCCCCTGTAGCAAAGTGTGTGGATCTCACAGAGGCCTCAGCAATCATAGAGTCAGGATGCTTGATGTTGCCCACGGAACACATGGTGAAAAAGGTTTAGATGTGATTATCTGAGCTAATAGGGGCAGTAGAGGCGGGTTAACTTTTATGGGGAGGAGAAGCCAATCGAAGATGAACAAGGGCGTGCAGGAGGGAGAAACTATGCTGTAATTGTGAGAAACAAAACATCGCAGACAACCTCCTTCACACTCACAGGCACCATACCCACCAATTTTGGTGTCATCTACAGACTTAGGAATCATGCCGTCTACATTCACAACAAATCATTGATATCACAAACAAGAGGTCCCAGCAGCAATCCACCTCTGGTTATAGAGCTCCAATCTGAAAAATAGCTCTCCACTACCACATTCTGCCACTCCTGGTTACCAAATGTGTTAATCTTCCAGACCATCCTACCATGCAGAACCTAGTCAAAGGCCTCACTAAATTCCGTATAGAAAATGTCTGACGTGCTGCCCTCCAGCTCGTTGGTCATTTCCAAACTCAAGATTGAGGCAAAATTTTCCCCCATGCACAGGACCATCCCCAATCAGTCCTCACACTTCCAAATGCTAATAAGTTCAATCTCTCAGAATCCAACCCAATAGCTTTCGCACCACTAATGCCAAGCTCACCATCCTGTGGTTCTGGTTTGTCCCTGCTGTTCTCCTTCAATGAAAGCCACAACATTAGCTACTCTCCAGTCTCCTGGAACCTCACCTGCAGCAAACAAAAATACAAAGATATCTACCAGAGCCCTGCAATCTCCTTCTTTGTTTCTTACATCATCGTAGGATGCACCTGGTAGGTCTCTGGGACTTATCCCCCTTTATGAATGAAGTTTATTGGCCAAGTATGTACACATACAAGGAATTTGCTTGTTGCTCGGCTCGCAAGTAACAACATGACATAGTGACAATTGAGAATGACACAAAACATTAATAAAAAAACATTATCATTTAAACATGTGAATGAAATAAAATACCACAGCAAAGGAGGCTACAGATTTTTGGTTATTGAGTAGAGCTGGTTTCAAGACCTCCAATACCATCCGCTTCATAATGTTGATGTGCTCCAGGATACATATCACTGTTCCTTCCCCGGAACTCACCAGCTTCAATCCCTTTCTCCAGTGAATATAAATAGCTATTCATAAAAGACCCATTTGTCCTGGCTCCACACATAGATCAACACACTGATCCTTAAAGGGATCTACTCCGTCCCTAGCTATTGTTTTTTAAAACTCTGAATCCACTTTTAGGATTCTCCTTAATTTGCCAGAATTTTATCAAGGCCTATTTTGCCCTCCTAATGTTTTCCTTAAGTGTACTCCTACTTCTCTTGTACTCCTCAGGGAACTCACTTGTTCACAGCGGCTTATATTTGGATCTGGAATATGCTGACACTGAATTATTTGTCTCATTTTTAAAAGCCTCTTCAGTGTCCTGGTCTATTTTGCCGAATGATACAAAAGGAGCGCCAAAATCCAATTAAATGGAGGGAAAAATAACCTGCATTTTTGCACCTAGTCACATTCTAGATACTTACTTTAAAAAAAAATAAACATAAGTTTAGACATTACTTTCCGGTACCAGGATCAGTCTCAGACCCAAAGACAGAGTCAAACTACCAGCTACCAAACGCACAGCCAAATCACAATTACTTAGTGAAATAGAAGATGGCCCACACTCTGAACCAAAACACGAAGAGGAACCATTTCTTCAAGATGGAACATCTGATCAACACAGGTGGCATTCTGTTTTAATTACCAGAGTATTATACTTTTATGAAGCATTTGGGAATAAATTTTGTTTTGAACAACTCGCTATCAGCCTTTGTGCTAAATTTTTATTTTATTTAATGCACACCACAGGTAAGGATAGCGCATCAAATTAAATTCCATTCAGCAGGAAAAAGAATGATGAGCGCGTGGAACAATCACCTGGGTTAATAATCCTTCCATGTGGATTTAAATGATACTAATGTTTGGATGGTCTTCAATTATTTATGAGTGAGACTAATCAAAAGTTGAAAGATGAGATTCAGCAAGATATGCGTTTTGTATAGAAGTCCGCAGGTTATCAAATAGTAGACCACTGATTGATCCTGCACAGCATCCAACATGATGCCCTCTCAATATCTCCCAGTGATTTTTTAATCTCCCAAGAGAATATGGTTCCATCACTTCAGAACTGGTGTAATCTAAAATGTCATTAAAATTTTGATCACAACGAGAACTATACTTCACAACACAATGATTTGATATTTGCTGCCAGCATATTTTCTTCAGTGTTTGAAGGCTGCAAGTGCATTACAATCCCAGAGCAAAGGTGTGATTCACTGAAGCAGCATGAGGAACACTGCAGTCAGGAAGCAGCAGGGGTGGGTGGGAGATATAAGAACTCAGTTGGCTGGAGCTGTACTGAGCCAGCCCAAGAATTTGGACAAGGAAAGAGGTCAATCATCTGGGCTCTGGCCTCCAGTGGCAGGAGTTCCTGAACGAAACGAGCCAATCATCGTCAGTTATTTTATCATCAACTCTTCCTCCATCTGATCAGAAGCGAGATGATTTATGTAATGTTCCATTCTATTCATAACTTCGCAGATTATGGTATGGTACATGGCTGCATTTTATTAAGATCGACAGACAACGTTATTTAATTTAGGTCTGGAATTTAGAAGGATGAGAAGGAAACTTATTGAAACATATAAGATTAAGGGAGTGGACACGCTAGAGGCAGGAAACATGTTCCTGATCTTGGGGGACCAGGGGCCACAGTTTAAGAAAAAGGGGTTGGCCTTTTAGAACGGAGATGATGAAAACCTTTTTCACCCTGAGAGTTGTGAATCTGTGGAATTCTCTGCCTCAGAAGGCAGTGGAAGCCAATTCTCTGGATGTTTTCAAGAGAGAGTTAGATAGAGCTCTTAAAGATAGCAGATTCAGAGGATATGGGGAGAAGGCAGGAACGGGGTACTGAATGTGGATGATCAAGCATGATCGCAGTGAATGGCGGTGCTGGCTCGAAGGGCCGAATGGCCTACTCCTGCACCTATTGTCTATTGGAATCACCAGTGGAAAACAACATGCAGGACAGAGATGAGGTTGACATTTTCCAAAACAAGAAAGTTTAAGCACATCTACTTGATATTCAATGATAATACTGTCACCAGGCTCCCACCAAAACCTTCTAGAATTTAACAAAACCTAAAATATTAAAAATGGGCCAGGAACTTAAAAATCAAACTCCGGAATGAGACATTCTCCAGTAAATGACTCGCTCCCAAACTCTCCAAATTAATTGAACATGCTTCTCTTAAGTGAAAGACTACAACTCTAAAAAGAGCCATGAAGCTCAACAACATCAAGAATAAAGTTGTGCATCGGAATGGCACTCATACACTTGTAAATGTGGGACTGTTGTCTGTACAAAACAGCACAGTAGCTCATCCAGGCTTCATGGCGGTATTTCAAAACATCACCTTGCCACCTAGAAGATCAGGGAAATCCGTGCATTGGAGTACCAGCACCACCTGATCTGGAAACACGTCTCAATTCCTTTAGTGTTGCGGGGTGTGAATTCTGGACACTCCTATGCCACTATGCTTGGGAGGGTTTTCATCAAAAAGAATGTAGTTATTCAAACAGCTCATCATCACCTTCCCAATGCAATGAATAATGGACCCGAAATGCGGCCTTGCAACAGTGTCCAAATTCTGTAATAAACTTTTTTAAATAAAAAGAACATTCAACTGAGCACATCATGCTCTCAGCTCGTATGAACCCTGATCATGGGAAAAGTCTCTAATTGGACACGAGTGAAGGCCAGGAATGGAGATTAGATGAGCATTTAGACCACAATTATAGCATCAAAGTAAAAAACATCAACTCTACAGTTGTTAATCAAGGGCATATTTAAACCACACATAAGATCTTAAGAACATAGGTTTCAGAACACATCTAGTAACATTCCTCATACTCTCAACCTTGAATCAGTGTTATCTAAACTAAGGTGGCTTCAGATGGTGACTGCCAGCTATGGTGAGCCTTAAAGTCACTTTTGTTTATTCCCACAGATTTAACTGCATGGTGTAGTCTAAAGCTACTGCTGGAGTTTGGGAGGTCAGATGAGATGATTAAAGCATATTTGTATTTTCCACTTCTTTACTTAAAAAAGGCCAACAAAAAAATGCTACTTCGATTGCAAGATAAACATGAAGATATGACTTCTCGGTGAAAGCTCTGGTTCCAGTTCGTGGGTGCTCTCTAATTGGACAGGCACCATACCTTCTGTATTGATGACATTTGGCCTGTTTTCTGCCAGTCAAGCGTTGAATCACTTTTCTGCCATTTTGGATTTTCTGAATGTCATCCGTCATCTAATTGTCAGTGATCTTTGAAGCCCTACATTTCTCTCAGCACCCTGAAATTGTACCTGCGGAGAGAATATAGAGGCCTGTCCAAAACCCTCCCCCGTCCATCCCTCTACGTGTAAAGCACAGGATAGAGACCTTTAATCAACTTCAAAGAAAATTCCTTGTTGCTGCACGACAGCAGCTTCTCACCAAGCAGGTATCAAATCAGTGCAGGCCCCGGGGGTAGGAGAGGGATGTCATTACAGAACAACTTCACAGATATAAGTCAGGATGAAGATTCACACTGATGAAAGATAGAAGTCAAGAGTGTTTTATTGTGAAACACCCCAGATAGACCAAGGGAATTCTTACTCGCAACAGCACAGAAGTAAACATGCAGAGCTTATTTGAAGTGATTCAAACATTCAGCAAGTGTACCATAGAAAGTTCATCAATTATGATAATGACTACAGTTTGTTTGTTTGCTTGCTTGTTTTCAAGTACTCATTTTAATATTTATGAGCTATATTTAGAGTACTAAGATTTCCTATCTAAAAATAGGCATTTCTGTACCATGGCTGACCACTAACTCAACTACTTTCATCATTTGGTTTCTTCAAAATCTATTGCCAACTTTGTGTTTTGCACCACAGAATGAAATCACTGAGAGATGGAAAACTGTGTTCAGACTAGGTTTATCAGAATTTACAAATATATACTTTGGATTTCTTTTAACCCCAAAGCTGTTTGCAATGTGGTCAAAATTAGCATAGTTTGCAGAAATATTTTACAGAAACCTTTCAGAGATAATTGTTTAGCAAATTCCATCTGCAATGAGAAAGGATTTAACCATCTGCCCCTTCCGCTGTTCCTGCCCTATCACCTCTGCCCTCCACAAATCCTTGAAGCAATGCTTAGTAAACCAAAGTCAGAGCTG
Source organism: Okamejei kenojei (assembly GCA_035221665.1). NCBI lineage: Eukaryota > Metazoa > Chordata > Chondrichthyes > Rajiformes > Rajidae > Okamejei > Okamejei kenojei. The sequence goes on from CM069164.1 coordinate 18,430,023, forward strand.
TTTCGCAGACCTTATTACACAGGTCTTCCATGCTTCCAAATATCTGCCAATCAATCACAAATATGGCCACAGCTCCACTTGGATTCTTAAGGCACACTGTCCATATCACAGGTTTTCCTTCATTTCCTTTGCAGAAAAACATTAGAAGCTCTCATGCCAAAATGATCCAATTGATTACGTAAACCTAAACATTTTGCTGAACAATATTCTTCGATGGCTTTCATTCTTTGAAAACGGCAAAGAGCATCGCTTAAGACTTTCAACAGAGAAAACGGTAGTTAATTTTTCCCATTGAAACTCTACTGCTAATTTGCTCAATTGTTCTGTAACCCGAGAAGCTGAAATACTGAGCAAAGCAACAGAGTAAACAAGAGGTCATTTAGCAGGTCAGCACAGAACAAAGGTTTCCTCAGAGATGTCATATGCAATCTCATTATTCTTCTTTCAATAGTGGAAGGCCATCCTGCCCATTTCTTGAAAGTTCGTGCTTCAGTAGCTCTCAAAAGGTATAGCCTAAAGAAAAATACTGTGTCCTGAACCCAAAAAGGCCAAGTAACACACAATCACAGAACCACTATCTCATCTTCACTGGCAAATCAGAAGGGGACCAAGCCCCTTTTAAATTTCCCCACTGTACAGAAATAATTAAATAACCCAGCAAGAGCCGTGGCTGTATAAGGAAGATAGTTCCTCGTGCCAGAGAAAGACAGTTTTACATGCAATATTCCTCACATCATGAACTGCAAAAACTGATGTTTCTGCAGTTTGAAAAAAATAAAGTGCACGAGCAACTTAGCAGGTCAGGCAGAATCTCTGGAGAACATGGATAGATGACATTTCAGGTCAGGGCCCTTCTTCAGACTTCTACAGTTGTATTCCTTCACTATTATCTATCAAACAAACATTCATATCTTGGCACATAGGAGGCCAATAAAACTAGCAACTAATCAAGAATTCCTTTGATTGGTTCCTTCCCTGTGAAAGCAGGAAGTGACCCAATAAGCCACGTTAAGTTGCATCAAAGCAGTTCTACTTGTGTGGCTGATGTGCACTCATTCAAGCAAATGCACTGCTTTCATGCAGTCTGGCCTGTTCTTCAGGGCCTGTATGTAATTGCTGGAGCTATTCATACAGTGCACGAGTTCCAAGTGACTATAAATATAATTCAAAATTAATAAGAATCCCCACAACACCATGAAGAAAGCAACCCATTTTTTAATTTATTTTTTTCTTTTGGCAATTAATCCTTTGATGTATTAAGAATATTCCTAAGAATCCACTGGCCAAAAATAACCACACAATGCAAAATTGGTGAGATTTTTTGGATGTCAAAGTTTTGAGTACATGAAATGATTCATCCAAACGATAAAATGAAGAAAGTTTGCCCCAGAAATTATTCTATACAGTACAACTGTTATTGGGGCTCCAGAATAGAAAGCAATTAAGATCAAAAGTTTCGGGTCGAGACCCTTCTTCAGCCAGGTGAAGAAGGGTCTCGACCCGAAACGTCGCCTATCTCCTTCGTTCCTTAGATGCTGCTGCACCCGCTGAGTTTCTCCAGCCTTTTGTGTACCCTCGATTCTCCAGCATCTGCAGTTCCTTCTTTAACTCAATTATTTCCTTGGCCTTTCTTGTGCATAGTTCGGTAACACATGGAGCAATCCAGACAAGTACAGTACCTTCAAAAGCCATCTAAATCAACAGGCGTTGCTCACACAGAATTCTTTTGAACATGCATAGCTTGCAAACTGCATAGATCTCACATGTAATGTATGCAAAATGTGTATGTGACATGAATTAAGTTAATTGATCAATCACTTATCTGCTTCATTACCATAGAGTTCAACACCAGAATCCTCTTTCAGAGGATGCACATGCTTTCATTGCTTGGTCTGTCCAACAGGGCATGCATGTTGTTGCCTCACCTTCCCTCAAGATACAGGGAAAGACCCTACTTTTGAGTTTAATAGGCCCAATTACATACCCCATTCAGGTTGGATACATTTTGCTGAAACAGTCAGATCCTGCTCATAAATACAAAAACTGGAGTAACTCAGCTGGTCAGGCAGCATCTCTGGGGAAAAAGGATGGGTGCCGTTTTGGGTCGGGACCCTTCTTCGGTCATGTTGGGTTGTAAAAAGGTGAACACATATTTACCTCAGGGACAGAGGTGCTGATGGACATTTGCTAAGGACACACGAGAAAATTGACTGGTATGCAATGTCATTTTTCCAGTGGATTCCGTCTCAGTGTGACATGGAAAGCAAGGGAAATGTGGCTGTTATTCAGGGCTTGGAGTGCATTGTTTCAGGTTTGCCTCTGTGCTCTGAGATCTGCCGAAGGGGAATATGAGCCTTCCCTGGTCTTGGGATGCATCTTCTGGCTATTTATACCACGTTTGTCTTGGTGCATGTGATAGTGCGATCCAAAGGCAGGCGAGACCTCCCCCACATTGTCCCGGCATGCCCGTGCTTTGTCTATTGTCTGTTTCAAGTTCACAACAGAGCCATAGTCGAGTGTCAAGGAACCTCTTCTTGACCATGGATGGCAATTCAGACTCATGTACAAAATATCTAGCCCAGATACTATGTTAGGTCAGGCAGGGTGAAAAGATACAAAATTGTAAAACCACAGAACACCAGGTTCAGGAACACCTTCTTCCTGCTGTTATCAGACCATTGACCAATCCTCCAAAAAGAGAATACTGGAATAACTCAGCAGATCAAGCAGCATCTGTGGAGGCAAAAGATGCAAGTCAGCATCCCAGGTTGATATCCTGTATCAAGACTTAAAGTGAAGAGGAAAGGTTACCAGTGTATAGCAGTACAAGGGTGGGGGAAGGATAGAGGCTGGTGGAACCAGAAGGGGGAGAGGATAATAGATGGAGCCAGATTAAAGGCAGAGGAGGAGGTGGTGAAAGGATGGGAAAAGTAACGAAAGGGAGGAGAACACCGCAGTGACAGGACAGCATTTGAGAGAGGACAACGCCAGGGAATTTGGAAAATGTGCATAATAAAGTTTTTGGATTCAGAACCAAAAATATAAAAGAGTAGGGGAAACAAGTGAATCATTGACCAATTCCTGGTTGAATGTGATGAATACACCATCGTTCTAAACAAGAAAGGCCTGGTGCTTGACCAATAGAAAGTAGGTGGGTTGTCTATCTCCATATTTAAACATCTCAAAAGTTCAGAGAAATTGGTTAATGAGTTTAGGAAGGAGGGAGCAGAGTTGATAAGAGTGGTGAATCAGTATATTTCCTGTCCCTGATCACTTCCAGTAACATCTGCTGGATAAGACTCAGCTGTAATGCTTTCAGGGTAGAGGCAGTTTACTGACAGGGTCTCAGTTCCCAAGCACCGGCCAGCTCATTCACTCAATGGCCAACTACAACACTTGCGCAAGCACAAGCCATCACCATCAATTCGTGCATGAGAAATAAAGCTTGATAATATTTTACCAAAAATCTCAGCCATTGTAAACAAAATATTCCCACCGGTTCTGCTTTGATGATGGAACAGCAATGAATCCTATCTCAGGTGCAGCAGAATTAGGGTAACAACTTCTTTCAATGCTTGCTTGCAGTTGGGGTGATTCCAACTGCTGCTGTTGTTCAACAAACCTTGTCAGAAATTGATGACATTAAGCAAGGCAACATCTGCCTTAGTCATTATACCGTCTGGATTCAAATACTGTTGACACTGGCCAGAGCAGACTTGGCACCCATGAAATTGCACATCAGCATGGAGTTGGAGCCTTTAGAGACAAGAGGAAGGGGAAAGGACCATTTAATTTGCAATTAATGTAGATATACTGCATTTCTGAATGGGAGAGGAAGGGGTACAGTAAACACAATAATACAAATACTTTACGACATGTTTGTTTTAAAAAATACATTGTCAATCCAAAGCCAAAAGTACACCATGTTTAACATCATTATGCAGAACTGAAGCTCCCCAAGTCAGATATAGAAAGTGTTATTCATTTAGTCCCATTTCCCCTGCTCTTGCCCATACTTCTACAATTCAATCTTTCAGATAATCACCTTTTCAAAGTTCTTTGAAGAAATTATTTCAAAAATGAGATCAATTAATACCAAGACAAATGAGATACAGAATCTGAAATGTTTCAAACCCAGATAGTTATAAACTTGTTTGCAAATAATGGCGTGTGTTAAGGACATTCTAATATTTGTATCCACTACAATATAGATTTAACTTCAATACAGTATTATGGCAGGAAAGTCAAAACACCAATAATCTGCTAACCCACCATTCAGAAATCTCAATGCTTTGGCACCAAGATCATTGGTAAGATCTGCCACACGTTTTTCCAACTTGAATGTGCTCTCTTTAACCTTACTGGGTAGACTGGAGAATTTCTATCATAATGTGCAGCATCTAAGAAAGCATGTTGGTGGATTAATTTGGGGTGGGGTGGGGGGGGGGGGGGTGGGAGTGGGGTGGACGTTAGAGGAACAACATCCAATAGTTCAGAAAACATGCCACTCTCCCGCCAAAGTGTTGGGGGCACCAGATGATCAAAGTTTTACTGTACCACCGTGTTAGAAACGCTGCCCCTTCAAATGAGACTTGAAACAGAGGTTGGAGCAGATCCTGTGCTATTACTTTGAGGAAGGGGAATTATTCCCTGGTGTTTCGCAATCAGCATCACAAAGACAGCAGAGCTGGTAATTACCGCACAGATTTGTGTGGGAGCTTGTCCAGCGAAATTGGCTGATATGTTTCCAACAATACGACAGTGATTATATTTCAAAAGTACTTCACTGGCTGTAGAGTGTTTAACACATCCTGAATAGACACAAAATTGAACTAATAACATCGAGTCACTCTTTTTCAGCAGCCTTGAAAGTATGGAGATTTGCACCTTCAGGCAAATTGGTTATGATTTAACAAGCATTTAGATAGCACCAAAATCAACTGTGTCAGCTGGACAATCTTGTTCTCCATCCTAAATACACAAAATGCTGGAGTTACTCAGTAGGTCAGAGCGTCTCTGGAGAAAAGGAATAGGTGATGTTTCAGGTCGAGACCCTTCCTCAGAATGTAGCTGTTCAGTCTGAAGAACGGTCTTGACCCGAAAGGTCATCTAGTCCTTCTCTCCGTAGATGCTGCCTGACCTGCTGAATTTCTTCAGCATTTTGCATCCATTTCAGTCAACCAGCATCTGGAGCTCCTTCCTACACATTGTTCTCCATCCTGTCAGCTAGCGTTCATCCCATCCCCACTCCTCAACTTACAATGTTCACATATTTCCAGTTGGAATGAAAATTAATTGCTTCCCTCTATTCAGATGCTGCCAGACTTGCTAAATATCCCAGTATCTTGCCTAATCAACTCGCCTTCCACTGCACTCCATGATCAAATATTTCCCATTTCACTTCCGACTTGACAGGCAAGAATATTTCTTCTTGATTCAACAAGTTGATTCGCATAACCACAATGAATTAAGATAGTCTAGGATGCAATGATGGTTGAAATAAAAAATATACCATCCCAATAAACCTTGAAAGTAGTGTGGAACTGGAAGTTTGCATCAGTCTTATACAATATGCAGGAATGAACATTCAATCTTCTATCAAAAATATTTGGGAACATGCCATGAAAAGACATGAAAAGACAAAAATTGCAGAGCCAATGAAATTTCGTTTAGAATGTAAAAACTGTACGTAAACTAATTAAAAAAACATTTTTTATTCATATCCAGGAAGTTACAACTCAACAAATTTAAACTCTAAACTCACTTTCATGACACATTGTTACTCAATCAACCTGCTGGGAACATAGTGGATTGTGGATTGAAGAGAAATTAATATCTCATCTATCCCTGCTGCTGGCTAATATAGTGGCCAGGCAAGGAATCTGGAGAAGGAAAAGCTAATCTGTGTTTTCTCTAGTCCAACATTGCGGGGCAGCTGTGGGAGTTGCATCGATACAGAGAAGATTTGGATGTTGTGTCCTTCACCTATTAAAACTAATAAAGAACCATATCCCAGCAAAATGAGGAAGAGAAGAGAGGCCACAGAAATTGGTGAAAGATTTTGCCAAAATACATTGTAAAAAGTCCTCCCACTGTTACCCTGCAACCAGAAGTGTTTACGCAATTCGGTAAATCAGCTCCAGCAATTATTGAAAAACACTTTAAAAGTCAAAAAAAGTTTGATTTTTTTAGGATAAGAACATATTATAGATCATATTTCATCCAGAGTTGCCCGTCATGTTCACTCAGAGAAAGGCAGGTTAACTGGTTTGATCTGCCTTTTAATGCTCATTAGGTCCACTAGATGGAAAACCCAGCTTCTCTTTCTTCAGCAGCTCATACGTTTTGCTTGAGTGAAACCTACATCAGAGAGAAAGAAACTATCTGCTGCCACAGTACTTCATAGCTGACAAATGACACTGCTGATGGATTGTTCCTTAAATCCAAAACCAGTGCTCTCAGCAGTAATATGTCAGGCCCCCTGGAAAATGGAAACCAAGTGGATAAGCAAGTGGCAGGAAATGGAATCCTCAAAATAAGCAATTCGGTTTGACAGTGAATACTTACATTTTTTTTTTAAGTTTCATAAATTGCTCGTGCTCAAAGGCAATCTACTGAGAACGACCCAATAAGTGTTCTTCAATCGAAAGTTTCTCTTTAAATAAAAAGTACTTAAATGAGAAATTAATCATTGACAACTGTCCATTTTTAACCGGTGAATAAGTAGCACATAGTGCCATTGACGTTTATTCAGGCTTAACAAAAAGGAGGAAAAAAAGGCCACTTGCTTATCTACCATCTGTGAAAATCAATATACATCAGCATTAGTTTGGACACTAGGCAAAACATCAGCTTCATCAATGCTACAAGAAACCACATTTGTGATCATTTAACACAAGTTTCTAAAGTAAAATCCCAAAATGAAAATGAAATGGTCTATTGATAGCACATATATGGTTAACTCACATCCACAGACGCAAAAAGAAAAATATAATTTTAGCTATAAATCATTTTTTCACCAAAAGGGCAGAAAGACTAGAAGATTTATCTACAGTATTTCGAAGGATTAAGCCATCGTTAAATTACACGTTTAGTTCAATTGGATTACATTGACTGAACTAGCTTTTGTATTTTTACTTAGAACTCTGAAAAGTATTTGAGTTTTTTTTTTGTTTTGTTTATTCTGCAATTATGTGACTTGATGAGTAAGAATTCCAAGCTAATAAAGTCAAACTCTTGATTACTTAGCAAATTTTTAAGCAGTTTCACTGACTGCATTCTGCATTTCTGTAGGATATGCAAACACTGACCATGATAATGTTCTTACACCACCAAAGACGGCAAATAAAGCTAGTTATGGTTCTTTGTGCGGAGGTGGCCCTCCAGTGATTTGCCAGTGTAGTCGTTCTTTACATGAAACGAGTGTCTGTGAGCAATTTGGTAATGAGACCCATTGCACTCTGCCCTCAGTGACATCTGCTAAATTCACAATATAAAAGGCATAAATGTGCAGCAGTCAGTTTCCGAAAATCTATTCCACTTAAGCCAACGGAACTGCATTTCTGAAGCAAATTTCAACAAACATGCCCTCCACATTGCATAGCTGAGGATGAACTTCTTCCCCAAGTTTCTAACAATTCATGTCCTCTAATGTATAGATTATCGAATAGGAACAGATATTCAGTGGATTTTGCCGACTCACATTCCAGCCCCAGCCACTTGGGGAACATTCAGACCATTTGTAATTGCTCAGATACTTCAGTTGAGATCAACAAAGCATCAAAATCCCAGAGTTTAATCCAGTATCACATTGCACTGCACTCAACTGCATCAAATATTTGTAGTTAATAATAATTTTATTGAAGATTTGTTAAAAGTTTATAAATCAAGGATTCAGAAAAATGCAAGGAATATCTTCTCCATATTTAACAACTTAGTTTTAAGTATAAATTTTAATTAATAAAAGTATCCCAAGATACAAAGCCTCATTAGACAAGAATAACTTAGATGACAGGAGACTGTAGATGCTATAAGCAAAACAAAAGTGCTGGAAGAACTCAGTGGGTCAGGCGGCATCTCCGGAGGGAAAAGGACAAGACAGCGGGCCGGGCCGAGACCTTTATTCTGAAACCTAAAGGGCCCTGACCTGCAAAGTTGTTCATCCTTTTCCCTTATCAGATGCTGCCTGGCCTGCTGAGTTCCAACAGCACTTTGTTTTTTTTTAAATATAAGGAAGTCAACAAAATAGAGAGAGTACAGAGGAGATTTACTAGAATGTTGCCTGGGTTCCAGCAACTAAGTTACAGAGAAAGGTTGAACAAGTTAGGTCTTTATTCTTTGGAGCGCAGAAGGTTAAGGGGGGACTTGATTGAGGTCTTTAAAATGATGAAAGGGATAGACAGAGTTAACGTGGATACGTTTTTCCCATTGAGGGTAGGGAAGATTCAAACAAGAGGGCATGACATGAGAATTAAGGGACAGAGGTTTCGGGGTAACGTGAGGGGGAACTTCTTTACTCAGAGGGTGGTGGCTGTGTGGAATGAGCTTCCAGCAGAAGTGGTGGAGGCAGGATCGATTTTAACATTTAAGAGTAAAGTGGATAGGTATATGGACGTGAAGGGAATGGAGGGGTATGGTCTGAGTGCAGGTAGATGGGACTAGGGGAAAACAAATGGTCGGCACGGACTGGAAGGGCCGAGAGGGCCTGTTTCCGTGCTGTAATTGTTATATGGTTATATGGAAGTCAGGCAGAGAGGATGAATGGATAGAACTCTGGTGTTTGGGTTGTGGCAGCCAATGAAACCACAACAGTGGTGCTTAAGTGGCCAAACCTACAGAAGCATCGATTTTCAGGAGATATCTCAGGAGATTTAGAGCTGGAGGAAGGATAGGGAGAGACAAATTCAAATCAAGAGGTGTAGATGCTGGAGATCTGAAATAAAACAGGAAAAAAGGTGTAACACTCAACAGAAGAGTCGACCTCTTTGCGGAGAAACGAGAGTTTAGGGTTTAGGACCAAAACCAATCTGTCTTTCCCCAGTGTTTTCCAATTCAGATGAAGGATCGTTGATCTTAACCAATAACTATTTTCACAGAAGCAGTCTGACCTGCTGAGTATTTACAGCATCTTGGGGTTTTTGTTTCATTTTGGGGGGAACCCAGTAGTCAGTTAGAGAATACACTCATTTACACATTAATCACATTTTCATTCTCCCCACATCCTCATCAACATATACACAGAAACCAAATACACAGAGCTTTAGAAAATGATTTTAACATCAAATATAATTTGATGATTTCAATTATCACACGACCAATGGTAGGTTTTTCTATGATCAGAATTGTTTTTTTTTTAAACTTATTTTACTTTGAAAATGTTCAAATTCTTATTATTTTAATGCATCCATTCTAATTAACAAAGTTAACAGTTGTTCACCGAGGCAGTCCAATACTTGGGCTCGCACATTTCCAGTATTGCAAGCGGGTCTGATCAAATTCCGCAATGGACAAAGACCAGAATACTGACTCTTGGCACCCGTCTTTCTTTATGAACACCACAAACTAAAGTTCAGTCCATGCACTGCAAAAGCTCAAACTACTGCCTTTTTCTGGCTCCAACGGAGTTCATTTTGCAGTGGAATGTTGCTTGGTCCTCCACAAATCAGAGCCGATTCAAAAGGGTCATTTTATCACTTCATATGCAAATAGCCATAAACCTACTCCACGCTGTGATCAAGGGAAATGGAGAGTGCCAGGCAGACAGAAGAGAACACCAACTACATGAACAGCCAGGCAGGATATCTTTTTGCTGGTTAGTGCGTCTACTCAGATCCCATCTAACCTGAAGTATCAATGCAGCTAGAATTACTTTGAGCAAACACAAACTACCCAAAGGAGTGGGTTTCGATCTGGGCCTCAATGTTTAAGAATGAGCTAATAAAACAGAGTTAGCTGAAAATTAAAATTTCAACACAAGCAAAAAAACATATCAAGCATTTTTTTTATTTAAAGTGGATGTTTCCCAAAATGGATTCCTTCCAAAGGGTGCTCAAATTAATGAATGTGCTAATAGAATAAACTAAATTAATCAGGGAAAGATGCAGCTGATCATTTGTTGCTAAGGTGGTTAGCAAAACCTGCTAGAGTTCACTGACCACTGGCAAAGGATAACAAAAGCCAATTCTCCAATGAATAGCCTGGCCTCAGAGTCTAGGGTCACAGGGGTAGCCCCTGCAAAGGCTTTGTGGCAGCTTCTAAATGTTCAAGTTATTGTGTTGACCATCCTATCACTTTAAGATGTCAATGCTTTGCCACAGGGACAAGGCAATGACTTTCCTACAGCTCTTTTGTCCAGAAGAAAAGGTTTCCAAAACTTGGGAGCAATCACATCAGGGGCACATTTTATCAGAAGGATGTTAAAATTAACTAATTGTGATCCTTAAAACATTTAAAAATGTCCCCCAATTTTACTGAATTGTTGGTTATCTCCTCATGGAGATTAGGTTGTCGATGTAATTGGCTATAAAAGCATAATTAGTATCACATTACCGAGATGAAATGAAAATGTGATTGATAAAACTTTAGGACATAATCAGTTTTAATGGCATTTATCTCAAAAATATTCCCAAGATTATTTTCCATCATTCACACTTGTTTCTACTACATTCAAGCCAGCATATTTCAACAGTAAAACAAAACCAAGACAAAAACTGCAAATGAAAATCCAAAAAAGACAGAAAATCCTGTAAATACTCAGCAGGTCAGGCAACATCTGTAGAAGGAGAAACTCTTTCTGCTAAAGGGTTTACCATTTCTCCCATAAAATCTCAACGGAACCATGCAACTGAGAAGTCGTGAGCCTTGTAGTCTAAAAACAGATCACATCCAGGGCAATGGTAAATATCCAAGTTGATTTCCCTGACGGTTGTGCAGGGACAAAGATACACCTTGGCAGAAAGGGATCACGATCTCGCGACGTCACAGTTACACACCCTAGAAACTTATTCATAAAGAACTCCCACTGGGTAAGGCACCAATAGATGAACAGAACCCACCGGACATTCTTCAGGAGTGACAAGGAAGGTAGTGGGGACAGATTTTTTTTTTACATTTCTGAAATATTTTCTCAAAATAGTTCACACAGCGCAATTCTTATTTCTGCCCAAATTGACATTAATTACAGCTAACTTAATTCTAATGTACATTTTGTCCAAAAATTTTTTATTGAAACGGGGCTATAGTTTGAGACAGAATTGAGTAAGATTACTTTCATTAACACTATCCCATCCGGTCTCATTCAAATGCTAAGACCAGAATTTACAGTACAATCAGTACTTTGAATTTAATAGCTTGCATGTTTACAGCTAACTATAAGTTACCGTTTAATGTTTTTCTTTGAATTAAGTTGTAGCCAGATTCCAACATGCAGGAAGACTATCACCATAGCACAGCTCTATGTTCTGATGAATGATTTAACAAAGCTTGACGCTTCTAGTTTTTGCCTATGGCTGAATGACATACATAAGCTTTATACATAAATTGATGAATGCCTGTCATTGTGCAGATAAACTCAATGACTGCTATTGAAGTGAAGCAGTGATAACACAAGTTTTAGCCCACAGGCTATGTTACACTTATTAGGCCAACAAAGAAGAAAGCATTTTCCGAGTAAAAAAAAAACTTAAAATTGGGTACAGCAACTCAAATTATTTGTGTGTTAAGTCAATATTATGCAACTCTCAAAAATGTTAGTGACGCAAACATAAATGCTAGTTAGGAAATACACCGCGATTGCCATTATTAATACCCTTTTTACACCCAACTTCAAATGCCTGATGCTTTTGCGAAAATGTCAGCATTCTAAACGGAAGCCATTTTTCCTGGTGAGGGCAAAAGGTTACACTGATTAAATGTCAATAACCCTATCAGTGGTTGAAATTCACAGTAACCTGATAGCCCAAGGCTATGAAAAATTTAGCTAGGTACCCTGCCATCCCACTTTTCTAGTCTTACGAAGACTGGTACAGGAAATAGATTACCAAATTACAAAAGAATGTCAAAATACTTCAGATTTTATAACCTATTTGACAAATCAACTAATAGGCCTGTCCCACTTAGGCGATTTTTTGGGCGACTGCCACAACATTTTCAACATGTTGAAAATATTTTCGGCTGCAGTGGTGACAATTTTTGCTGTCGTAGGTGTTGCCGTAGGTTGTCGCCAGGTGTCGTAGGTGAATTCCATTAAAGCTAGTCCCATCATCAACTAGGCCAGTTGCCTAAGTGGGACAGGCCCATAAGAGAGAAAAATCTGAACTACTTATCCGCGTTATCAGACAACTGAATCATCCTACCACAACCAGAGAGCAGTGCTGAACTATTATTAACCTCATTGGTGACCCTCGGACTATCCTTGGTCGGACTGCTGGATTTACCTTGCACTAAACGTTATTCCTTCATCATCTATACATTGTAAATGGCTCGATTGTAATGATGTTTTGTCTTTCTGCTGAATGGTTAGCACACAACAAAAGCTTTTCACTGTACCCTTGGTACACGTGACAATAAACTAAACTGAACTATTCATTAGCAGGCATCGAGCTGTTTGGTGAGCTGATAATGTTAATAAGTAATAATTACCCAGCTGAAAATAAAGGAAAAGTATCACCCTCCCTTAAGAAATGACATTGCCACGGGAGCCAAGTTAAAATCTATGCACTGATGGAAAGTAGGAGTAATGGGGCACTATCAAATATCACATGGTTATTGTTTTTGCTGTCAAAATCTCATGGGGCCAATGATATGCCCAGTGGTCCTAAACCAATTAAATTCTCAGCAAGCAAAAAAAACTGCAGGAGGAACTCAGCGGGCCAGACAGCATCGGTGGAGGGAAGAGCGACAGACAATGTTCGAGTTGGGTCCCTTCTTCAAACTCTCAACAAATTATGTCACCACTGGTGAAAATGAATACTTGTACACCTTTCTGAATTAAAATTGATTATCTATGGTGTCCCAAACCCACATGTCAGGTAAAACAAGTAATTGGAAAGATATTACATTTTATGGCATAATCTAACTGGACATATTTCCTGAACGAGCGTACATTTACATTTCCTACTCTACCCATCTTGGCCTATGTAATAAATCTGCAATCACACATGAACCTATTTTGTACAACTACGTCTACAGATCTGGACCAGTGAAGGTTGGCTCACTGTTAACTTATTTGACAGCATTTTTGGTCATCACAGTCAGGAGACTTCATAGTGGTCATGAGAGTTTTTCAATATGTTGGCTCCCTGCTTTGTATGGGCTGGGGTTCAAAATAAAACCTACTCCTCTAATACATTATTAAGTTTATGTGCTTCTGAATTGAGCAGTGACCGCTTCGGGTACCTTTCACAATCCACTCGTCTTTATGCAAAGTCCATAAAGTGAAACTTTTAGATCTGTAGCCAACACTGCCAAAGGGCCCGATTCTGTTCTGCAACTCATCCAAGATTTCACTGGGAAATGGAGGGTGTAGGTTAAAGTGGAAACATTAACTTTTCCCCTTCCTGGTCCAAGTGATTAAGTGCAGTGTTGCGAGTCAAAGATCAGCTAATATACACACAGTGAAAACAGGGATAGGATTCACCCACTCATGGCAAGGACTCTCCATGTGTTATTCAAACAGAATGAGACTTTTCATATGAACTCCAAACAGCTCCAGCAATATCATCCCTGTTCCTTTAATTGATTCAGCATTATATTATGACTTGCAATATAATTAAGGCAGAATATTTCACATTCAGTAACATTATACATCAGTTTATCCATATTCTTAAAACTTTGTCTCACACAAAAAAGATTAAAACTGTCCACAAAAAGTTCTGGAGTAACCCAGCACATCAAGCAGCATCTCTGAAGAACATGGATATGTAGCATTTCAGGTCAGGAGCCTTCTTCAGGCACCATGAAATATGTCCATAATTGGCAAAAATTGATTTGCAGGACTGGATATCTCTGACATTCCAGAAATTTCTGGATATATTGCTCTTTAAACAAAATCCCTCAAAAATCACAAGAAACCTACTTGTAAAAATGACTGCATTGAATAATCAATATTTTAACAATAAGTCGCTGTTTTCTGCAGGTCTCAATTGTAGATACACTTTTCCTAAGTGTTGGAATTGAGTAGGCTACCAAAGTGCATGGGGTCAAAAGTAAAATCGGAAAGGGTAACAACACTGAAGCTGTTTTTATCCTAAGGAAGTGCTCAACTAAAATTCATAAATCATTACTTTTCAAATAGCAATCAAGTGATTATAACCAAACACAAAGCATTGAAAAGTTACAGGAGAGGGAAGCAGGTATATGGAAAGTGGTGGAGGGAGAATATTTTTAAAATAAAATAGCTAGTTCAAACAAACAATGTATTTTATTTATACAGTTGAAACTCGATTAAAAAAAAATATTTTTCTGGGTGCTGATCTTGAAGCAGGATTTGCTGACCCAAGAAACGTTTTACTCAGCATTCATAAACGTTAGCTGAACAACTTTAATCTACCTACATTGGAGGTCCGCTACAGTCTTGCGGGCCAGCATCATTGACTGACGTATCAGGTCACCGAAAAATTTGCGGAGTGATGCGGCAAGATGACGTATTGACATGCGATGTGTTTTTTCAAGTGTCGCAACATTTTTTTTTCGCCGCTGGATTTTTAAATGTTCAAAATCTTTTGGCGACCCTGATATGACGGCGGCAGTCGCCGAAAAAAAAAAAAAAAAAATCGCCAAGTGGGACAGGCTCTTTAGAGGTATGATTGTGGATTTACTTAGTTTTTGCTTTTGTGACTTAGATTTCAACCGGGTTTAATAAAGATCCTCACCGTCAGGTGATTATATGGTTTAATACTAAGTTGTGGCAGCCCTAGATTGGAATTACTGAGATGGAAAAAACTGGAAGCCCACGCTATCTGGTTCTTAAAAAGAAAAAAACTTCAAACACTTGGATCAAGCATCGTCGGGGAAGAATTAACATTTCAGTTCAGTGGTCTCTCATCAGAACTTCCAATGCAAGATCCGTGAAGCTGCTAGTCAATCCTACTTATAGATTCAGGGACAGTTTCTTCCCAACTGCTATGAGGCAACTGAACCATCCTACCACAACCAGAGAGCAGTCCTGAACTAGTATCTTCCTCATTGGGGACCCTCGGACCATCTTTGATCGTACTTTACTTTGCACTAAACATTATTCCCTTATCATGTATCTGTACACTGCGAATTGCTCAATTGAAATCATGTATTGTCTTTCCGCAGGCAAGTTAGCGCACAACAAAAGCTTTTCACTGTACCCCGGTGCACGTGACCATAAACTAAACTGAAATTCAATCTCCATGGAGGTGGCCTTGCCCAATTACTATTTCCAGCTTTTCCCATTTTTATTTCAATCCATTCCTAATTGGCATTGATAATTGCAATACTAATGAAGTTGTGCTGATTAGGGTGGGAGGAAGCTCCAGTGCAGAATATAATCTGGCATGGTCTGGTTGATCTGTAAGGTTTATTTTCATACTGTGTATTTAATGAAAAGGCTGTTCTTTGAAAATGGTGCTGAAATTTGCCTCTGCACTCCACAATTTGAGATATGTAATAGGAAAAAAAAAATCTCACATCTGGTTGAAGTGCACATTGTCAGATTTTATGAAATTTTATTTTCATACATTTTGGTTTCACCACATAGAAATTACAACTGTGTTTATACATAGTTCCCCCCCCCCCCCATTTCAGTGTACCAACATGTTTGGGACACATGGCTTCAAAGGTGTTAGTAATTGCTCAGGTGTGTTTAAATGCCTCCTTAATGCAGTTATAAGAGACCTCACAGCATCTAGTCTATCCTCCAGCCTTTCCATTACCTTTGGAAACTTTTATTGCTGTTTATCAACATGAGGACCAAAGTAGTGCCAATGAAAGTCAAAGAAGCCATTATGAGACTGAGAAATAAGAATAAAACTATTAGAGACATCAGCCAAACCTTAGGCTTACCAAAATCAACTGTTTGGGACATCATTAAGAAGAAAGAGCACTGGTGCGCTTACTAATTGCAAAGGGACTGGCAGGCGAAGACCTCCACAGCTGATGACAGAAGAATTCTCTCTATAATAAAGAAAAATCCCCAAACACCTGTCCGACAGATCAGAAACTCTCTTCAGGTGTGGCTTTGTCAATGACCACTGTTCGCAAAATACTTCATTAACAGAAATACAGAGGCTACACTGGTTTTTCCACTGGTTAGCTGCAAAAATAGGATGGCCAGGTTACAGTTTGCCAAGAAGTGCTTAAAAGAGCAACCACGGTTCCGGAAAAAGTTCTTGTGGGCAGATGAGAGGAAAATTAATTTAGATCAGAGTGATGGCAAGAGGAAAGAATGTAGGACATAAAGAATTACCCAAGATCCAAAGCATACCACCTCATCTGTGAAACACAGTGGTGGGGGTGTTATGGCCTGGGCATGTATGGCTGCTGAAGGTCCTGGCTCACTTATCTTCATTGATGATATAACTGCTGATGGCAGTTGCATAATGAATTCTGAAGTGTATAGACACATCCTATTGCCTCAAGTTGAAACAAATGCCTCAAAAGTCATTGGCCAGCGGTTCATTCTACAGCAAGGCAATGATCCCAAATATACTGCTAAAGCAACAAAGGAGTTTTACAAAGCTAAAAGAGTGGCCAAGTCAATCACCCAATCTGAACCCAATTGAGCATGCCTTTTATATGCTGAAGAGAAAACTGAAGGGGACTACCCCCCAAAAGAAGCACAAGCTAAAAGTGGTCGCAATACAGGCCTGGCAGAGCATCACCAGAGAAGACACCCAGCAACTGGTGATGTCCATGAATCGCAGACTTCAAGCAGTCATAGCATGCAAAGGATATGCAAAAAATACTAAAGATAACTACTTTCATTTATATGACATTGCTGTGTCCCAAACGTCCCTCAGAGGCAGTGGAGTCAGGTTCTCTGGATGCTTTCAAGAGAGAGCTAGATAGGGCTCTTAAAAATAGCAGAGTCAGGGGATATGGGGAGAAGGCAGGAACGGGGTGGGGTACTGATTGGGGATGATCAGCCATGATCACATTGAATGGCAGTGCTGGCTCGAAGGGCCAAATGGCCTACTCCTGCATCTATTGTCTATTATGGTGACCTGAAATTGGGGGACTATGTATAAACTGCTGTAATTTCTACATGGCGAAACAAAAATGCATAAAAATACCCTTTATTAAAATCTGACAATGTGCACTTTAACTACATGTGATATTTTCTATCACAAATCTCAAATTGTGGAGTACGGAGGCAAATAAATGATGGGTCTTTGTCCCAAACATTATGGAGGGCACTTTTTGTTCCCTTGTTGTGCTCGCAAGGCCTGTCAGATGCTCGGTCGTACACCGAACCTCTTCAATCCTGAAAATCGTAAAGCAGGAATAGTACTTAAAAGTGGCAGGAAACCAGATATCAATAGTTAAGGATGATGGCACATCCTCAGCTACTGTAAACAAGCAGTACAAATTTCTACAAGTAACACATTAACAAATCTAGTCAAGCAGACCAATTGTAGTTATTTTTCATTCTATGAGAGAGACCACTGTTAATTTTCCCCACACCACCAGAATACACCCAACGCTATAAATATTGGAAAAAGGAGAGACTGCAGATGCAGGAATCTTGGGGAGTAACAAAAACAAACTGCTGGAGGAACTCAGCAGGGCAAGCAGCTTCTGTGTAGGGAATGAACAGATGACATTTCTAGTCAACTCTTATTTAAACTCAAATGTTGTCCCAACTCAAAACGTTTCCTGCCATGGATGGTGCCCGACCCATTGAGTTCCTCCAGCAGATTGTTTTGGTTTTTTTTTGCTATAAGCAATGGCATGCCCACTGTGTCATCTTAATGAAAGAAAGGGAATGTGGTTGGTGATCACCCTTTGCTCAGACCCATCCCTCCCACCATAAGAGGTGAACACTCTCGTCCCCAATAGGCACCATACCATCCGAGGAAATCAGATTTGTTATTACAACAAGCAGGTGCTTTGGACTCATCTTCTCATTTAATCCAATAATTCAATCTAGATGGCAGCTACTAATTCAGTTTGTGGTGCAAGATCACAGCTGCTTTAAATTAAAATATACTGCAGACACAGTAACAATGTTTCCTCCACAGTCCAGCTAAAAAAAAAAATCACCTTGCACTTCTCGTTTCCAACCCGTTCAAAATAATAATTATTTCGCAATTCAAAATCCCCAACATTTTGCTAACCTATTTCATAGCCGAGCACCTTCATACAGCACAGAAACAGGCCCTTCAACCTAAATTGTCCATGCCGTCCCAACTTAGCTGGTCCCACCTGCCTGCATTTCACTCATATCCCTCCAAACCTTTCCTAACCATGTACCTGTCCAAATGCCCTTTAAATTTTGTTATCAGTACCTGCCTCAACTATCTACTCTGCCAGCCCAAACACCCATCACCCTGTGTGAAAAAATTCACCCCTCGGGTTCCTATTCAATCTTTCCCCTCTCAACTTAAACCTACATCCTCTGGTTCTTGATTCACCTACTCTGGGTGAAAGACTCTGTGCAATCACCCTATCTATTGCATCATAATTGTCTGCACCTCTGTTAGATCAGCCCTCAGCACCTCACAAAATAAAGTTCTAGTCTGTCCATGTAGCTCAGGCCCTCAAGTTTAGTTTAGTTTAGAAATGCCGGGTGGAAACAGGCCCTTCGGCCCACAGTCCGTGCCAACCAGCAATCACCCATACACCAGTTTTATCCAACACAGCAAGGACAATTTACGGAAGCCATTAACCAATAAAACATGCGTGTCATTGGAATGTGGGGGGAAACTGGAGCACCTGGAGAAAACCCACCAGTCTCAGGGAGAACGCACAAACTCCGCACAGACAGCACCCATAGTAATGATTGAACCCGGGTCTCTGGGACTACAAGGCAACAACTCTACTGCTGCGCCACCGTGCCGTCCCACGTCCTGACAATATACTCAATCTTCTCTGCAATCTTTCCAGACTAAATAGAGCAGAGCACTAACTGGAGCTGAATGATAAAATTCAATTCTAATTGCTCCCTGCAGAACCCAATTAGAACTCTATTTAATGAGTCAAATGTCCAAACATAATCAGAAAATCCACCCTCTAATATGCAGTTCCATTCTTCTGACAAATGTAGCCCCTTCCACACATTTTCTTGAAATCTCAACAACCCTCGAGTAACTCCTATGTTGATTGACTTCAACAATGCACCTGCACTAGACATCCTTTGCATTCTTCCATGACAACAATACGCAATTCTATTGGGACATTAAACATTGACCTTTAAGCTCTTTGGAAATGGAGAGACAGAAATATAATCCACTATTTTATTTTGTGAATGCTGTGATCATTGAGCTAAACAACCTCAGTATGAAAAGCCCATTTAACTGACTAGATGCCAGGTACCAGCTGCTCTTGCCTCCATTTATGAAGGGATTTTACGGGGGACGTGGACGTCTGAACATTGTTCAATTTCTTCCATCCATCGCCCATGTCTACCCCTCCCTCCCGAAAAAGAATGCCAACATTACTTCAAAGATTGTTCCAGTTACAGTAAGTTTTACGTTTTGCAACCAAAACAATCAAAATTCCAGTTGCTCAAATACATTTCATACACAACCCTTGAAAAATACCACACCTTAAACACGATAAAATGGGGTTTCATATTATTCTCCATAACCTACCACTCCACTCACCTTAACAGCGCCATAAATCTTTAGATTAAAATCTATTGCCCAATTGCTATTTTTCTAAGCACCTCACACGAGTAAACAATATTCAGCCTCTACACTTTATAATGAAAACCACAGAGATCTGTGCCCCAAACTCTATAACATAGCTCAGCAGTATAATGCAGTAAGTATACTCATAGCAATATGAGGGGTTCTTTGTTGAAATGTACCTTATATATTAGGCATTAGGCATCTACTTTCCCAAAGCATCCATGTTTCCTTTGTGTGTAATTAAAAGATTGAGCTATTTAGCAAATACATTTTGGGTGAGGGGAAGAAATACATTTTAAGTCCCAACATGTTCTATCTAAATGCCTGTAATTTTCCATGTCATATCATTTTATTCCTCCAAGATATGGTTTTGCTTCAAACATTGCATCTCTTAAAATTTAAATCAGTTCCTCATACAACTTTTCCCTGTTCCTTTTTAATTAGCAGTTTGATTATCCTGCATATACTCAAACGATCAAACTGTTAATTTATCTAAATCTTAGATTCCTTTAACAGAACAAAAAGAAAAACTATTGCATTTGCTGAGGATTATCAGAACAGACAAAGTGGACAGAACAAATTATGTTCTCCAGCCCTTTGGGGTACAAGAGTGCAAGACGATTGCAGCAACAGAACCACTATGCACTTCAGCAAGTTGCCTTACAATAAAGCACTGCAATTTAAACACTTAGTCAGACTAGGAACGTTTGGCAGGACTGAACAACAAGAAATAGTGGCAATATGGCTAGAAGATACAGCCCCACCGCATTAACCACTTTGCCCACTCTGCATTTCACAAGTACTTGCAAATTTCATTGGCTTCTAGACAGAAGAGGCAAAGCTGCCTGTAAAAAGCCAGACAGGTTTATCACCATCAGTTTGAACATTGAGCAATTCCCCCAAACCAAAACAACTACTACCACTAACAATAGTATATACTAAAGAATTCAGTGATGACTACATTGCAATGAACAGCAACTAACTGCCTTAATTCGTCAATGAGAAGAGTCGATTCAACATTCACAAGCAAAGAGGGGAGAAAACTGTTGCACGAGTACTCTCACAAAGAGTTATTTTCAAGAAACACATCTTGTGAAAATGTTCATATGTGTAGCAAAATTGTCTTGGCAAATGGTGCAAAGAAACAATACCTTCAGAGCTGCAACATTAAACTACTGTGATACATCTGATGCCATTAACGTAATCAAATAGAAACTGGAGAAATCTCATCATATAATACATAGTTAAATATACGGTCAATCAAAATGATTTGAAAAAATAACAAGATGGTCCTTACGATGCTAATTATACAATTAAATCTTCATCATTATATATTTAAAAAACACACTGTTAAGCGAGTAACAATAAATGATTTCATAAAAGTACGTTGCCTCCCCTTCCCCATCCCTCTCCTCCCCCCCTCTCCCCTCCCCCTCAATCCATCTCCCCCTTCTCTCCCTGCCTCTCCATCCCATCCCCCCCCCTCCCTCTTTCCCCTCATCTTCCTCCCCCCCTCTATCTCTTTCTCTGCCCCACGAGATAGGACAGGGATGCAGTAAAAGGAGCCAATGAATAATATTAATATATTAATGGAGGGGGGGGGGGTGTCCCCACTCTCTCCCTTTCCCCCCCCCCATGTTTTTGGGGGGTGGTTAGTGTGTGTGTGTGACGCCGCAGGCCCCCTCCATCCCCGCAACCACGTGTTGAGGGGACGGGACCCAACGGGTCCCAGTTTCTCTAGTATATTTAACAAAATTCATTGTTATGCGAGTAACAATAAATGATTTCACAAAAGTACAAGTTGGCATTTAATGTTGTATTGCAAGTTTGGAAACCTGCTGATCTTCTGCATTTAGAAATATTCCTAATACGCTCTGAAATTATAGCCAGAATTATATAGTTTTTTTTTAAAAAAATCTCCTCCCTGCAAAGAAATTCCTTATCCTGCAAAGGACTGTTCACTTGTAATCTTATTCAGACCTGAAGCAAGCCATTTGGGCTCTCGATTGTTCAGTTGACATTTTCCCCAGCTGGGTGCCTCACAAAGAACTGAACAGCAGTGAAAAATAACTTCCTATTGTCTCCTAGCTACAAGAAGAAAATCTATAAAATATACAATCGTCTCTTCGCATCCCTTATAGTTTCCAAAATACCAGAGTCAAAGGTTCCTTCAAGGGAAATCAAGAAAGCAAAAATTTGTTAAATTCTTCTATGTATGAGTGAACAGCAGAAAACAGAGCCTTAAGGGCTTCAGAGCCAGAAACTGTCCCTAAAGACCTGCTGTGATGTCCTTATGTGATAAGACTCCACAGTAACACTAAAGGCAAGCCATACGATTCACTGCATTCCTTAAGAACAATTCCTGGCAATCACAAACTTTGTGGAGGAACAACATGAAAGCTATGGACAATGAATAAGGGTCATCTGCTCTTTATCACAGGGCTAAACCTCATCCTGCATCGCCTATAACCTTTTAACCCAAAGAATTCTTAATTTGCACATGAATAATCAATTTCTCAACCATGGTGCAAGTAACTTTGGAAAAAGTGACACCTTCCAGTGTGTTGAGGTCTAACACTTCTTGGATGAACTAATTAAAAGTTTTAGATGCTTTACCAGACATTACACATCTGTGATAAAAGAGGATAACCTCATTGGCAAATGCTGTAAGAAAAAACTATTCCTGCACCTAACTGCCTACATCGATTTGGAATGCACTTTTCTCTCCACTAAATGAAAAAGATGCCATTTCGCAACTTGCTCTAAATGGTTTCTGCATGACTGCAATCATGATTTAGTTATTTAGACAGCATCCTCATTACAGAAACCTGGAAAATACAGGTTTATGTTAAAGCATTTCACGTGTACATGGGTGATCTTTACATTGATTTTCACCTGGTGTTAACTTGAAGTACAATAGCATGAAAAACATTTTATACAGATTGATCAAGTTTATTACTTTTTTTAAAATATCAGTCCAAATAACAAGTTATCACTACAATCAATAACTATGACAGCTAATTAATTTTATCACTCAAATATTTGACAACATTAATACTATGTTAAGAGTTTCAGTTATACGTAACTCTGCAGCTGACAAATGTCATACCAAAGCCCAACAAACTTGTTATTCATCTACTCATCTAAACCAAGCCATTTTGTTCCAAACAATCTCTAAACACCCGAGGTGATAGTGTGCCTATGATCAACCACCTCAACTAAAACAGGAATCAATTCAGACCTTTGCTTCTCTCGATGACATATTTGATCATTTAAATTGAAGAGGTTTGAGACTATTAGGAGACATTCGTAAAATTCTTAAACTAAGAGGAGATAACTTGCGACTGGTGCCCGATTAATGTAATTATATCAACAACTTTGAACTTACTCATCAGGGTTACAAAGTACCAGAGCTGAATTTTACTTGTCCAAAAAAAAATAAATATATATTTTACCTCATTGTAATACATTTACAAACCTACACATTAACCCAAATGAGACAGATCCACAACTTCAGAAAACTTTGTGTGGCCATATTTCCATTATGCCTCTTGTATTCAAGCAATTTATGACTTCATACAATGGATTTGCCTCGAGCTACCACTCATGTATCTCTGAATACCGATGCTAGTAATAAACATGACTGGCAACAATCAATATAATCTGCTTTTACCTCAGACTGACATTGGTGCAGCTCGTAGAGCAGTTGCCTCACAGCGCTAGAGGCCCGAGTTCAATACCTGACCTCGGGCATTGTCTGCGTGGATTGTGCATGTTCTCCCTGTGACTGCATGGGTTTCCTCTGGGTGCTCCGGTTTCCTCCCGCACCCCAAAGACAGGCTGGTTTGGAGGTTAATTGGCCTCTGTAAATTGCCCCCATGTGTAGGGAGTGGATGAGCAAGTGGGATAACATTGAACTACTATGAACAGGGGATCTATGCTCAATGTGGACTAGGTGGGCTGAAGGACCATGCTGAATCTTCCAATCAATCTCAACAATGATTTTGTGGCACATTTACAAATTTTCTTTACAGTTCTATTTCCTAGAATTAAACATATATCTTATAAAATAAAGCCCCAAGGTTCTAACAGTATTATTAAATGTATGACTGAGATGAAGCATGGAGTGGAAAACTTATTTGACAAATGGAGACAAATTTTTAATGCTATTCTCTGTAAAGAACGCCATATTTATTTGTTCAACATACTTTAAAGATTTATCTGCGTAAACAAAACAAAAATCATTTCACCAACTGCAAAATTGCCGGTACATCCTGTAAACTGGTAGCTTTATAAGAAATAATGACCAGGAATAGCACTCAACCATCTGCAATGTGAAGGCAAATATCATATCACAATCCCCTTGAACGTATCAACAGATGCAATACAATTTCCATTCAATTCAATTAGAATGACATATTTGACAAGTGACTTCCTTTACAATACATTATCTTTTGCTTCAATTAAAGATAGGCATTTCTACTACAATTTGATATGCTAGCCTCAATCCTTTTTGACTTTCCCTTGTTTGCAAACGTGCGAGTGTGAGTGCCTTAGTTGGGCACAATGGGTAAATTAGGATCCATTTAATTGGCAAAAACAAAGAAACTTACTGGCCACGGTGAGGTGGGATTTCGGACTCAGAATGGCTCCATACTTATTCTGAGCTAAACATTCATAGTAGCCTTCATCCGATCGTTCCCCTCTGCGATGTTCAACCTCAGTGATATAAAGCGATCCATTTGATAAAATGTATGTCCGCTCAGTATCCATCAACCTCTGTCCATTTTTTAGCCACACAATGGTAATTGGAAGTTCTCCATGAGCTTGGCAGTCAAGAACTACAGGGTCTTTCCGCAGAGCTGTGACATCATGGGGTTCCCTCATGAAAAATAGCTCAGTGAAGCTCCAAACGCCTGAAAAAAACAAAACAAATCCATTCATAGATAACAAGACTTGCTTTAAAAAGTATTTTTAATATTGATAAGTAAAATAGTTCCCTTCATATATAAACAAATTACATGTGCTAGTGTAACAGGTCTGAAGGAGGGTCTCAACCCAAAACGTCACCTATTCCTTTTCTCCAGAAATGCTGTCTGACCCGCTGAGTTACTCCAGCTTTGTGTCTATCTTAGGAAGAAATGACATGTGCCAGGCTTTTAGAGAGTGTTATCATAAATTATGTATATTGGTTGGGCCCTACTTTCTTTTCTCTCCTTCCCAGTTCTGAGGAAGGGTTTTTGACCTGAAACATTAGCAGTGTTTCACTTCTCACAGATGCAGCCCGAACTGCTGAGTATTTCCAACATTTTCCATATTTATTTCAGTGCACACTGGCACTAATAGTTGGGTCAAATGACCCGTTTCCACACTACATCACACTATGATTGTTGACAGATATTGGGAATTCAGCATTTGCATTAATCTACATCTGAGATGAACTAGAATTCAATTTAAATGCTATTTGTCCCAAATGTCCTGGTCTTGGATCCTCCAAATCCTAAACATTTTGCCTGAGATTTTAGTTTGATTTCACTAATACAATAAAACGTTATATCTCGAAATAACGCTAGAACCACATTTTACCTCAATTACATCTCTATCAAAAATGACAAAAATCCTATGCTCTGTGCACTCAAAACTCTCTTGCTTAATAATGTTTTTACTGTCTACAAAAATGTCAATGATTCACTATCCCCCAAAGTCTGCCTATCCTACAACCATCATACAAGTGGCACATAATTTCTAGTTTATATTCTCCTCTTCTCTTCCCCTTCCCATCCACAATGACCTATAAACAGCTATAAATTTGAGCAATAAACAGGCATTGTGCCACACCACATCATGGTTATCTTTGTCATTAATAAAAGGGCACAAGATTAGAGGGCATAGAAGAGTGTAGCAGAGGAACAGCCCCATTGCATGCCCCATATCCCTCCACTGCCTGGATGTTCAACTGTCTATCCAAAAGCCTCTTAAATGCCACTATCATATCTGCGTCCAACACCACCCCCTGGGTGCATTTAACAGGTTTTATTGAGTTAAATAAACACTTGGTATCAGAAACACACCCCTCCCCCACTCTCCCTGCAGCTAAACCAACTTTCTTTTCTCTCCTTCCCAGTTCTGAGGAAGAGGTTTTGACCTTAAACATTAGCTATGTTTCACTTCCCACAGATGCAGCCTGACCTGCTGAGTATATCCATATTTATTTTGGTGCACCATTACACACTGGCAAACAAGACTTCAAATCTTAAGCAAAAAAAAAAGTGTTGAGGGAACTCAGCAGGCAGTGTCGGTGGAGGGAGAAAGGATTGACAATGTTTCAGGTCAAGACTTCTTCAATTCTTAAGTCTTCATGAAACAAGAATCTCCAAGATCAATAATTTAAAACTTTTTTTTTTCAATTCAAAGTTGGGCCAAAGAGTAATTCGGTATGTTTAAAATGGGACGTCTGAAAGAAGGGAAAAAATCTTAATATATCAGTGTTTGTTTAGTGATCAACCATTAGCGGCTTAAGTTACGAAGTTGGGAGGTACCATGTGCTCAATCTCTGCAACCACAACCTCTACAGGCGACAAAAATAGACAATCCAAAGTACAAATAAATCGAGGACCAGCTCACTGAAGAATCGATGTAAAATCACTGCAGGGGGCCACTACAATGGCGGTAACCCTTTACTGAGCTTTTATATGGGGGCAGAAAACTCAAATAAAATCAGAATTAAATGGACAACACTCTTGTAAAAACGTGTTATTATTTTGATTCTAAACATCAAGTCGATAGAAAAGACTTGTTCCAATCTGAAGTCGCAACCGGTTGCCATACAAGCAAGGCTTCGCACAAGATGTTTGCTAATTTTACAAGCTTGTCAAAAAGGAGTCTGAACAGGCGAAGTCGTAAAAGTCTGATTTTACGAGAAATCATTAGCAACGGGTTGCCCGTGTGTATCAATAAGCTCTCGCCGACTTTTCTTTCTTTAAAAAAAGTTTTGAACCTCTTTTTTCTGTAGCTACTCCCGACAAACCACGTGTGGAGTACTGAGTACCTCTAGTTTGAACACTCAACTCTTACAAACATTCAAGGACAGTCATCGCTACAGCAGCGCGACGCTGTGTCGACGATACAAATGGAAAGGTTTTCTAAGAGTTCTTGAGCTCCACCGTAAACTCAAGGGGACCGACTGACTGGCTAACGTGCACTACGATATATTTTCATTAAGTACACTCAAGATGCCCACTCAAGAAGAGCTTCGGTGTTGCCACTCTTTCCGTTCGTTTTATTTTAATTCACAACATGCATCTTATGCCAATCTGTCTGCCTGCTTGTCTTTCAGTCAGCCTAACTTTGCACAGAGATCGCTGTCCATATCTTGGGGAGGAATGAGGGAAGAAGTGATCACAGCGAAGAAGGAAGGAACAAACCAAGATATAACGAATTTTTAATTTGTTGATATATTTGTCAACATTAGGCGACAGCAGTTGGGAATCGGTTTGGAAGTCCCGAGTGCATTTGGTGTACGTGATCAAGAACAGTGCTCTTCAACTGATCAATTCTTGGCATCAATACAAATCTGTACAGATCCCCCTCTCTCCCTCCCTCCCCGACTTGAATTAATCAGTTCAGGCTCTGGGATGCAAATGAATCCTTCCGTTAAAGACAATATAACGCGACAGGAGATCACACAGTACTGTTGAAAGGAAAATAAAACACATTTCGCCTCTTTTCCCTCAAAACAATTCCTCTCGCTCTCAAAATAAAATTTGCCAAGACCATCAAACACTTCTAAAACTTAAAAAAGATTACTTTTAGCTTAGCGATGGATTAATCTCATCGACGTTTGGCGTGTATTTAAAACGATCCCCAACAATGTTTACAAATACCAAGCGTCATCTCGCGAACTCTCCCAGTTGGGATCAATTCACCGTTTAATTTTAAGGGGGCAAAACTCCCAAACAAAAAAATGCTAAATCGCTTCATGGACGGCCACAAAAAAAAGTGAGTCCGTCCCAATGAAGAGGAGTCAGCGTGGCCGGAGACCCCACGCTGTGTCAGAGAGGGAGGGGGGGGGTGGGGATGGGCATTGACTCTTATCTCACAAAGTGGATGTGAGCAGGAAAATCGAAATAAATAAATGCACGTGGGTGAGACGCGGCGCCGATACAATTTGTAACAAGAAACACTGTAGCCAACGACCTTCCGCAACTCAACTTTGGCAACAATGTAGCCGAAGGTGTGTTTGAGCGCGGCGGAGAACAACACACAAAAGCTCGTCCGTGCGGACACTGCCGGCCATTAAGTGGCTGCAGAGATGAGTAACCCCCCACCCCTCCTTCCTTCCCTCCCCTCCCTCTCCTTCCTTCTGCCAGGAGCCCGCGAACGCAACCCACCCCTCCCGGGAACCGACCCCCGCCATCTGCAGCATCTGGAGTGGGCAAGAAGCCGGTCACAATGGCTGGAGAGGCGAGGGCCAGGTAGCAGGACAGTCCAGTGCACTGGTCAACTCCTTCACAGCGGCCACATCAAACCCTCCTTCTCCACAACACTCACGTTTGTTTTCGTTGTTGCCCCCAAAAAATTCCCACTCACCTGAAATAGGGAGCAGCAGGGCTATCACCACAGTCCCAACACAAGTCCTCCGTTTAGAAATCTCCATTTAATCCTCCTTTTCTTCACTCATGCTCCCTACTCCGACTCTTCCTTCTGATCTGCGGCAGCTCCGGGCGCCGCAGCTCTCACTCGCTGCGGACTCTTTGCAGAGGGAGCACGCACACGCGCGGCGGTGCTCCGGCCGACCGAAGCACCCGCCTCCCGCAGCTTCGTCCGCCGGGGCAGTGCGCACTACTTTCTATGGGCGAGAGGAGGGGGGGGGGGGTACAGAGGGAGTGGGCATGCAGTAGCAAGGCAGTGGGCCGACGCCAGCGTGAAAGCAGCACAGTGTTGGGGGGCACCGACCAAACTACCAGGGAACAGATCAAGGAAGCATCGAGTTTCAAGGGCCAATAATGTTTTATTATTATCTGTCCATAAATGGAACAATAAAATTCTTACTTGTAGCAGCAGCAGCAGCAGGTTTGTAAATACAGTACTCAATATAACAAGCAAACCAAAACAAAAATCAGTATAATAAAAAAAATAATATCATGCAAAAATAAAACTTAGCCCAAAGTCCCTAGTGCGATAGAAACATATAAAATAGGTGGAGTAGGCCACTCAGCCCTTCGAGCCAGCACTGCCATTCAATATGATCATGGCTGATCATCTAAAATCAATACCCCATTCTTGCTTCCCCCCACACCCCCATACCCCTTGATTCCTTTAACCCTAAGAGCTAAATCGAACTCTCTTGAAAACTGGCAGTTCATAATTTTGAGGGTAGTTGGAGCTCATTGTGTTCAATAGCCTGATGGTTGTTGGGAAGAAGCTAATCCTGATCCAGGATGTACCAATGTTCAGACTCCTATATCTTCTTCCCGATGGCAGGATTGTCATATGCACACACATGGTGAGGTACCAGTACAATGAGCCACTTGCTTGCGGCAGCATCGCAGACTCATGGACTCAGGCAAACACACAAAAAGATAAATTAATCAGAAGTCATACAGAAATACTATATGTAGTGAAAAGAAAAAAAGACTGTGCAAAGACTAGTGCTGGGGATGAACTAGGGCAAGTGGCTGAAGAAAGACACAGAATGCTGGAGTAATCCAATGGAAAATGTGGAAAACAAGGATAGGTGATGTTTTGGGTCGGGACTGTAATCTTCGCGACAGGCACTTCTGACTGTGTGACCTCTGACTAGTAAAAGGGTGGTCACAGAAATATTAGGTTCCCTTGAAGATCAGCATGGCCGTCTTTATTTAGAACCACGTGATGGGGAGATATTAAATTAATATTTCTCATCCATTTTTATTGAGAAAATCATGGAAGCTACGGAATTGAGGCATTAAGTTGTGCTGTCTTAGATCAATACAATACAATACAATAATACTTTATTAGCCAAGTATCTTTTGCAACTTACGAGGAATTTCATTTGCCAAGTCAGTCATATAAGTAAAAAGCAATGGAACACACAAAATACATTTTAACATAAACATCCACCACAGTGACTCCTCCACTGTGATGGAAGGCGAAAAAAAGTTCCATCTCTTCCCTTCTTTGGTCTCGCACGGTCGGAGGCCTCGAGCCTTCCGTTGACGGGACGATCTTGACTCCTGTATCCGGCAGCATTTGGGCCCTCCGCGTCGGGGCGACCAAGCTCCCACATTGGGGGGGATGTCAGCTCCCTAGCCGAGTGGTCGGACCCCAGGTCAGGGCTGGTCAAACATTCTGCGTCATTGGAGCTCCCAACATCCACAGTCTCTACCAGAGACTGCGAGCTCTCGATGGTAAAATCCGCAGGCCGCGGTTGGAGCGATCCCAGGCAAGGGGTCCGCTCCGATGTTAAGTCTACGCCCCGCGGTGGAGTTCAAAGTCAGTCGCGAGCAAGGCCTCCAGCTCCACGATGTTAGCCGCAGAGTGACCGGAGATAAGATCCGGAAAACAATCGCATCTCTGGCAAGGTAAGAGATTGAAAAAAAGTTTCCCCTCCCCCCACATAGAACAAATTGGAGAACATTTATACAAACTTTTTAAACACACTAAAAATAACAAAACAGGATGAAAAAACAGACAAGACAGTTGTCAGGGCTGCCAATCGTGCGGTGTCCCTGGTGGTAACATATACAAATTACCAAATAGGTTATAGAGGTTTTAAAACATGGCAAAGAGGATAAATCCCCCGGGCCTGACCAAATGTATCCTCAGAACTTGTGGGAAGCTTGAGTAGAAATTGCAGAAGTCTTTGCAGAGCCACTTACATCAGCTTTAGCCACAGGTGAAGTTCAGTCAGATTGGAGGGTGGCTAATGTTGTACCATTACCAAGGTCAACTGGAGGATTGACGAGAGTAGGGCAGCAGATGTTTTCTATATGGGCTTGAGCAAGGCCTTGGACAAGGTCGTGCATAGGAGGCTAAGCTGGAAGGTAAGATCACTTGAAATCGAAGGTGAGCTGATCAATTGTGAATAGCAGGCAGTGTAATTGGTATTCTAATGTGAATGAATGAATGAATGAATAAATGAATTAATAAGTCTATTGGCCAAGTATTCACATACAAGGAATTTGTCCTGGTGCTCCGCCCACAAGTGACGATATGACTTACGGTGACAGTTAGGAATGTCACATAACACATGAAATATTAATAATAAAACATTAATAATAATGTGAGGATATAATCAGGCAATGTTCTAAATTTTTGTCCCCAATTATTACAGGAAGACCACAACCATAAAACAAACTCAGTGTAGCAGAGAATTGAGATAAACTTTAATGCCTCTATTTATTAAAACTCTACTGCATTCCCACCAATGTTCTTCAAGCCTTTCTTAATGCAACCCATGCACTATTGCTCCTCTTCTATCTTTTTCTCTACTGTTTAGTAAAGTGGTGAAGTGAATGAGACGATAGAGTTGTGGATGCAGCCCAGTCCCTAAAACAAAACTGTTTTTTTCTTCCCCCTCCAACCACCATAAACACTTCATGCTGCCTCAGGAAAACAGCCAATATTTTCAAGGACCGCTCACATTTATGTCATTCCCTCTTCTCCCCTTTCCCATCAGGCAGAAAATGCAATGATTTAGAAATGCCATTCCACCAGATTCAAGGTAAGCTCCATCCACTCTGTTATCAGTTCTTGAATGGACCTCCCATGTGCTAAGGATGTATTCCTGTTCTTCCAATCTACTTTGTTAGGGCCCTTGCACTCATTATTTTCATTTCTCTGGAGCAGTAACACTATATACTGCAGTGTTTATTTTCTCTTCCGAGCTACCAATTGCACTTATGTATGTATGATTGCACTCATGTATGGTATGATCTGCCTAGATACAAAACAAAGTATTAATCACCACGCACTGGAGGACTCAGCAAGTCTGGCTGTATTTGTGGAAGGAATGGACAGGCAACATTTGTGGTCAGGATTTTCTTCAGACTGATTGGAGTAGAAGTGATGAAGCTGGAAAAGAGAGATGAGGCGAGACAAAGCCTGGCAAGTGATAGGCGAAGGAAGGAACAGCAGATGCTGGTTTAAACCGAAGATAGACACAAAATGCTGGATCAACTCAGCGAGTCAGGCAGCATCTCTGGAGAAAAGAAATAAGTGATGTTTATTTCGGGTCGAGACCCTTCTTCAAGGGTTTGATTGGCAGATGGGTGCAGTAGGTGACAAAGGTGAGAGGAAACGGATGTTTGACCTGATAAAGGATTCAATGAGAGGCCACTTTCTGTTGAAGAGCGCTCAAGCTAAAATCACTAAATTTCAAGAAAAGAGATAAATGAAAGGACAAAGGTTTAAAGTAGGGAACTAGAATCGAATGGACCACTAAAGAGCTGGCAGAGGCATGGGGGCCAATTGGCATCCTTCTGTACTCTTTCAGTCTCTCACAACAGGAGACTTTTTTAAAGAGAAATTGGCTTTGATGTAGCAGATAATATTTCAAGATTTACTTAATCTAGTTATTTCTATTTTTAGGGAATTAGTCATTGTGGTCGGCAAAAGAAGTGTGCGGTTAAACATTAGCAACATGTGACGGACGTGTTGTGAGGCAGCGATCCAGAAGATTTTCAGTCCCATTTGCAGGATCGAACCCGGGTCTCCGGCGCTGCATTCGCTGTAAAGCAGCAACTCTATCGCTGCGCCCCATGCCATAATAAGTTACAAATATGTTCACAAAGTGTTTTGAATGGGTCTGCAGAAATGCAATGACCCAATATGTTGACTATTTCTCTTCCCATGGATGCTGCCTGTCTTGTTGAATTTTCCCAGCATTTTTTGGTTTTTACTTCAGATTTCCAGCATCTGCAGTTTTTTTCTAAATTTGTATTCCTTTCTGTGGAATACGCGGAGATTACGTGTTATTATAATATTTTTTTCAGTGAAGCTGATAGGTTTAAAGGGAGCCCAGTAAAAAGGACCCAGATCAGTTTAAGGAGAATGTGGGAATGAGGGCTATGATGAGTTTCAAAGGAGGATAGAAAGATCACCCGATGAATGAGATAGTGAACCACAGGGATATCAAAGTCGTCAGGTAGCGGATTATTGGAGCCTGACTGTATTCTGCTTTTGGTTTGTAGAATTCCCATTACTATCCTGGCTGAGAAGTTAACCCTATGACAAGAAAGGAGCTGGAACCTGTCAATTTGAATGGCTTAGTCACAAAACACTAGAGTACCTCAGAGGGTCAGACAGCATCTTTGGCGAAAAGGAATAGGTGACGTTTTGGGTCAAGACTCCTCTTCAGGTTCAGACCCCCCATAGCTCTCTATCTGAAGAAGGGTCTCGACCTGAAACGTCACCTATTCCTTTCATCCAGAGATGATGCCTGACCTGCTGAGTTACTCCAACATTTTGTGTCCATCTTTGGTATAAAACAGTATCTGCAGTTCCTTCCTACGCTATTTGAACAGCTTGGTAGAGTGCTGTCAATGAAAGGAAATGACAACTACAAGCGCAGGAAATTCTCAGCTAATCCGACAGCATATGTAAAGGGAGAAACAGAGATTGATCTTCATGTTATTGAAAGGGCTGGAGGGAACAAGCAGAAAAATCTGTGCCTGAATAAGAGCCAGAAGAGATTAAACGATGCAAGTGGTGAAAGAGGGGGGAAAAGGCTCGCGATGAACGGGACGTGTGTCTGGCAGAAGAAGACAAGTAAACTCGGACATTACCGGCAATGTGTAGAACAAATAAACTGAATGTTGCAAATCTGAGTTATTAGGCTGAACATCTTCTTCTTCTTGTGTATGGCGAGCACAGCCTAAAGTTGTAAGACAACTTGTTCTGTTTGATCTTCTGTTTGTGCACACCAGGTTGATTGCATTCGTCGAAACAGGGTGGACCACGTGAAGGTTGCAATCTCCCACCCCGCTGAACATCTGAAATTGTTGAAGTCAATGTTAAGGCTGTACGGTTACAATGTGCTCTGTCAGAATATGAGTTGGAAGGAACTGCAGATGCTGGTTGAAGCCAAAGATAGACACAAAATTCTGGATTAACTCAGCAGGACAGGCAGCATCTCTGGAGAGGATTGGGTGACATTTCGGCTCGAGATCCTTCTTCTGACTAGCTAGTCCGAAGAAGGGTTTTGATCCGAAATATCACCCATTCCTTCCCTCCAGAGATGCTGCCGCTGAGTTACCCCAGCAATTTGTGTCTCTCCTTCAGTCATGCTTTTCTCAAACTTACATTGATTTTTATTGGTAGCAGGTCGAAGTCAAAGAGGACAGAGTCAAAGAAGGATGCAGACTTGAATTGCAGAATTAATGGGAATCCTACAATTGACAATAGCAATTCTGCAGTTTTTTACTCCTGACTGCTGTGCGATAACAATAGTTGGAAAAATCATTCATTTGGCTTTCAAGCTTGGGGTGAAAGAGCTTCTTCATGAAAATCTTGTGCTAATCACAAAGGAATTTTCACTTTGAGATTTTCACTCCAGATCAGTTACCTCTCCTAGTAAGAGTAAGTAAGCAAAGGAATTGAGCTAAAACATTGTGCAATACTTATTCTCTGACTTCATTCAAATATAATTAACTCAGCATTGAAAATTAAGACAACTACATTTTTGGTGAAAAAATCAATACTTTGATCCCCTTTCAAAATGAAACTATAGCTATGAAATCAGCTACTTGCATCCTTCTGATGAAGTTGTCTAACCATTTTTATGTGGGTTCAGAGCCAGCAAAGTTGTGGAACCCACTAATAATGTTTCATGTGGCTGCTGAGGTTTCTGCTGATTACCAAAAGTAAGCAAGATTCCAAACGGGTGTTCAATGGCTTAAAGAATCCGCAATGGGTCAAATGCCCCTGTAGAAGAATGCATCCTGAGTTCCAGGGATTCTGCCACTTCATTGAGTGAGGCTCAAGTTACAGCACCGCAAAATTAGCTTGATTTGTCTCCTCACCAATTTCTGCAGAAGCTTGTCCTCAAACAGAAAGTAATTGGAAATTATCTAGCCTATTCAAAGCATGCCAGTTCCTCATCTGTTCAAATCAAAATTTTAATCGCAGATCGCAGACAAAATTCACAAATCCTCTGACATATATATCCAATTATTAGTAAGACACCCAATGCCACAAACAGCATAGTAATAGACCAAATGTTTTTGCAAGAAATAAAAGCTATTCACATGGTTGAACCTACAACACATTGTATGGAATAAGCAATGATTGTTTTCTGTTTAAGGGAAGTAATCAAATTAAGAAACAAACATTGATATTATAACCAATGTTACAGTCTGATATATTATGTAGATCTAATAAGTATCTTACAATTTATCAGACACATGTTATCTGTTTATCAAGCCACTTTATCAGTTCATTTCCTCTAACATCCTTGTGATAAATAACCTTGCTCCAATTCACCAATTTACAGTATTTCCCTATAATTATTTTGTGTTCCCTACCACTCTTACAATTTATTTTAAGTCCAAAGATGTAGAATGTAATGGAACAAATATATATGCAGGAAATGCAGAGCAAATCTATTACCATTTACTGAAGGAACACATGAAGAATGCTTCAGATACGCAATGCTTCAGGTCCTTCTCTGTTTTCCCAACAGATGCAGATTGACCAGCCATGTGCTTTTTCTTTTTGTTTTCTATAACCAACAGGCATTGTTTTTATTTTTTAGCACCTTATTGTCACTAATAAATTATTCTCTTTCCAACAATTAATGACATAGTACTCATAGCCTCACAGTTTATGAAGGGGCACCACAGGAGATCCATTGTTAGTGACAGGCGAAAATTGATATTGGAAATACACACACACCTTAAGAGGGTACACAAAAGGCTGGAGAAACTCAGCGGGTGCAGCAGCATCTAAGGAGTGAAGGAGATAGGCGACGTTTCGGGTCGAGACCCTTCTTCAGATCATCTCGAAAGGTCGCCTATCTCCTTCGCTCCTTAGATGCTGCTGCACCCGCTGAGTTTCTCCAGCCTTTTGTGTACCGTCGATACTCCAGCATCTGCAGTTCCTTCTTTTACACTCTCTTTCACACCTTAAGAGTGTGGGCTGACCACTGAGCCCTTGGCTCTCAAATCCTCATTAGATAAGTATTCACAACTTATCTAATCATAGGGAACATTATAGATGATCTAGACATCATTTTCACCTAGTGTTAAGATACACATTTTCCAGGATGAATCACTGGACAAAAACAACATCAAGAACTGTTTGCTATGTGGCACCTCTAATTCCAAGTCACCAACAGGACTGTTGCCAAAGATAACTACATGGGAATATAAAAGCACAGAGCACATTTAGGTCAGTTAGCCCTTCAAGCTTGCTCCATTCAGTACAATCACCCGTAACCCATCCTTGATTATAACGCCGATTCCACGGAAATCTTGTTTGTCGAGGCACCACAAGCACACTCAGACAAAAACATCAAAACTAATTATATATAAATTATACATAAATTTCCGCAAGACAGAATAAAAAAGACTGCAAACAAATCGAGGCATTAGTGCAACACACAATTAGAAGGAAAGCAAATCTACAGTAGTGCAAGAGGTCCACAATGTTCAGTTGTCCAAGTAGTAGTAGGGATGTAGGAAAATAACTGCTGATGCTGGTTTAAATCGAAGGTAGGCACAAAATGCTGGAGTAACTCAGCGGGACAGGCAGCAATTTAGGAGAGAAGGATTGGGTGACATTTCGGCTCGAGACCCTTCTTCTGACTAGCTAGTCTGAAGAAGGGTCTCGACCCGAAATGTCACACATTCCTTCTCTCCAGAGATGCTGCCTGTCCTGCTGAGTTACTCCAGCATTTTGTGTCTACCTAGTAATAGGGGTTTGTGGATTGGTTGAAGAAGTTAATAGTTGTCGGAATTTAGCTGTTCCTGAACCTGGTAGTGTGTGACTTCAGGTTTGTACCCCCTGCCTGATGTTAATAGCGAGAAGAGGGCAAGGCCTGGATGGCGGGGATCCTTGAATGTAGATGCCACCTACTTGAGGTAGCTCTCGTGCGGATGCTTTCAATGGTGGGGAGAGTTGTGCCCTTGATGGACCAGGCTGTGTCCAACACTCCCTGTGGCCTTGTGTGCTCCTGTGCTTTGGAATTGCCATAACAGGCTATGATGCAACCAGTCAGGATACTTTCTATGGTACTTCTGCAGAGGTTTGTTAGAAGCTTCAATGACATACAAATCTCTTAAAGTTTCTAAGAAAGTAGAAGCGAAGGTACGCCTTCTTCATTACATCTATGTGCTGACCGCAAGATAGGAAATCTGAGATGTTATCTGAGATATCCACCGAGTGGTGCCGTCAGTGATGGCCGCCTCGCCAATGGTCTGTCTGTCTTTTCGTCTTTTTTGTTATTTTTAGAGTGTTTATAAAAGTTTGTGTTAGTGATCTCTGGTTTGTTTTATGTGGGGGGTGAGGGGGGGGGGGTCAGGGGAAACTTTTTTTCGATCTCTTATCTTACCAGAGAAGCGATTGTTTTCCGGATCGTATCTGCGGTCGCTCTGCAGCCTAACATCATGGAGCTGCAGACGTTGCTCGAGACTATCTTTGAGCCCCACTGTGGGGCCGTGGGCGTGCCATTGGAGCTTGCGATCCCTTGCCTGGGATCGTCGCTCCAACTGCGGCCTGCGGATTTCAACATCGAGGAGCTCACAGTCTCGGGTATGTCAGGAAGCTCCAAAGTTGTAGGAGGTTCAACCAGCCCCGACCCGGGGTCCGATCGCCCGGCGCGGGGAGCTGAGATCCCCAAGATGTGGGAGCTTGATCACCCCGACCGCCGGCTACGGGAGCCAAGATCAGCCCGTCAACGGAAGGCTCGAGGCCCCCAACCATGGGACGACAAAGAAGGGAAGAGATTGAACTTTATTGTCACCTTCACGGTGAGGAATGTAGAGGAGTCACTGTGGTGGATGTTTATGTTAAAATGTATTGTGTGTGTCTTGTTGCTTTTTATTGGTATGACTGTATGGCAAATCAAATTCCTCATATGGTGCAAAACATACTTGGCTAATAAAATATGATTATGATTATGATTACGATTAATGCCCAGGATAAAGTTCCAAACTTCTCACAATGTTGGCAAACAATATTGCTTTATAACTTCATTTTTGTGTGGATTGGCTTTACCTTTCAAATGATACTCCTAGTTAGAGCCTCCCCAATTGGAAAAAATGGATTTTAGCTGCTCAATTAGCTATGCTTGCTTAATATGTTAAAAAAAAATCGAATTGAGCATCTAACCTTCTGAGCAATGCTGCCGTAGTTTGTGCATTCTTCCATCTTAATTTCTCCATTGAAATCTCCTGGCATCATTCTGATCAGATCTAAAGCCAATTAATTCCTTTCTATGGTTGATTTCTCAAAGTGCCTCCAAGCCTGGTTTTACTGTCTTTTTTGAGGCTTTCAAAAGTTCGGACACTGTGGAACTCCATCCTCAAGTTCGCCAACAACACCACCATTGTTGGACGAATTACAGATGGTGATGAGTCACCGGTATAGAAATGAGATCGATCGACCAACCAAATGGTGCCAGCACAATAACCTGGCTCTCAATGTCAGTAAGACCAAGGAACTGATTGTGGACTTTCGAAGAGAAAGGATGAGGACCCACAAATCTGTCTATATAGACGGGACGATGGTGGAGTCAAAACTTCAAATTCCTGGGCGTACATATTTCTGAAGATCCTTCCTGGACCCAGCACACTGATGCAATTATACAGAAAGCACATCGACGCCGCTACTTCCTGAGAAGTTTACAGATATACCATGCCAGAGAGGATTATCTTGAACTTCTATAGGTGTACAGTAGGGAGCCTATTGACTGGTTGTATCATGGTTCGGCAACTTGAATGCCCAGGAGTGAAGAAGTGCGCGAAAAGTTGTGAACACTGCCCAGTCCATCATGGGTTCTGAGCTCCGCACCATCTATGGGATTTACCAGAGACGTCGCCTCAAAAAGGCAGCCAGCATCATCAGAGACCCACATCATCCTGGCCACACACTCATTTCACCCCTGCCATCGGGAAGAAGCTATTGGAGCCTGAAAACTGTAACGTGCAGGTTCAGGAACTGCTTCTTCCCTACAGCCATTAAGCCATTAGGATATTGAACACTACAACCTCCAATAAGCTCTGAACTACATAAACTATTATTATTATTATTATTATTGTACTATTATTGTTTGTTTTTATGTGTGCGTGTGCGTGTGTGTGTGTATATTTTATATATATATATATATATCTCCACACACATATCTCCACACACACATATCATATATATATATAT
Source organism: Okamejei kenojei (assembly GCA_035221665.1). NCBI lineage: Eukaryota > Metazoa > Chordata > Chondrichthyes > Rajiformes > Rajidae > Okamejei > Okamejei kenojei. The sequence goes on from CM069164.1 coordinate 18,469,193, forward strand.
ATATATATATATATATATATATATATATGCACACACATTATATATATATATATATGTATATGATCTGTGTATGTGAGTATGTGCATATAAATATATACACAAACACTGAAGTTATTTTTCTCATTCCTTATATTATTTACAGTGTACTATGCTTAAATATTCAGTTGTGCTGCTGCGAGTAAGGATTTCATTGTTCTACCTGGGACATACAGTATGACAATAAAATTCTCTTGACTTAACTTATTTCTATATATATCCATGATTCATATTTTCTGATGGATTGGAGATCCAGCTCAATACAGGACCGGAGTTCAGGATCAAACCAAGATGGCTGGAACATATCACAACTGTACCTCATTCCCATTGACCAGTCATAATATTTTAATGATCTACATTTGAAACTTCACTATTTCCACATTTTAATCGTTTAGAAAATACTTCACTTTTGTTTATGGATAGGTGACATTTCGGGCCATAACCCTTCTTCAGACTGAAGTCCTGACCTAAAACGCCACCTATCCACTTTCTCCAGAGATGCTGCCTGATCTGCTGAGTTATTCTAGCATTTTGTGTTTATCTTTGCTTTAAACCAGCATCTGCAGTACATTTTTTATTATATTCATTATTTCACTTTTGTTTATGAGTGAGTGAATGATTTCATATTGGCTTTTATTACAATCCATTGCCACAATTGTCAATTCACTTAATCAATTAATGTATTTTTGAAATTTAATATTTTCATCCATACTTGCCTCATATGTTTATGTCATGGCAGACTTAGATATCTGGAATTGAAATCATTTATATACACTTCCACTCTAAAACAAATGCTTGGGTTATTTCAGATACTGCCAATGTGAGGACTCCCATTATCGCTGCCTCTCTGTCAACCAGCATAAAGTCAACTTCCAAAGCAGGTCAATAATCTGCCTGCAAGTCCATGAGCTTGTCTTGACTGGTTCAGCATTCTAGTAGTTTTTTGTTATTTACTGTGCTGCACCAATGGATTTATTAAGTGCTGAGAAGACGTCTGTTTAAAATTACGTTAAAATAAAAATAAATGTATGATATTAGCATTTAAACATTTTTAAATCTTAGTACTTGCTCAAATAATATTTCTTTCTGACGGGTTTCTTATAAAACCACGGAGAATTAAATTCTTGTGGCCCGTGACATATTTTGAATGATATTGCATCATATTACTGTCTATGATAGCTGTATTTGTTAGTTACATAATTAATTGGATCAAGTGAAAATTGAAATCATTACACAAAATGTTGAAATTCAAATGAACTTCGTATTCAATGCTAAATAAAATCTAATCAATAAAATATTGATTTTACTTACTATATAACTTTTTTTTCTGGCTTGAATGGTACAGTCACATCATAGCTTTTTTGTGAGGATAATAGGAATCAAAAGACAGCAAGACTACTGTTAAAATGATTAGTGTTAAACAAGGAACTGCAGATGCTGGAGAATCGAGGGCACACAAAAGGCTGGAGAAACTCAGCGGGTGCAGCAGCATCTAAGGAGCATGAAGAAGGGTCTCGACCCGAAACGTCGCCTATCTTCTTCGCTCCTTAGATGCTGTTGCACCCGCTGAGTTTCTCCAGCCTTTTGTGTACCCACTGTTAAAATTAATTTGGACTCCTATCTGTGACCATCTTCTGACACCAGCCAGGTCGCTGATTGTATTCAGGAATTTCTGACTTGAATGCCAGAAATTCCTGTTAATACCACCTCCTTCTCTAAATCAAATTCTCAATTTAAGACCAATTTTGCAAGTTATTAATGTTTCGGGAAGAGTCTCACTGGTACCCAATTGTCACATTATTATCCACCAGTGGCCCACTTTCCATTAGATGCCTAGATAGGCAGCCAAGGCATAGAAACATAGAACATAGAAATTAGGTGCAGGAGCAGGCCATTCGGCCCTTCGAGCCTGCACCGCCATTCAATATGATCATGGCTGATCATCCAACTCAGTATCCTGTACCTGCCTTCTCTCCATACCCCCTGATCCCTTCAGCCACAAGGGCCACATCCAACTCCCTCTTAAATATGGCCAACAAACTGGCCTCAACTACCTTCTGTGGCAGAGAATTCCACAGATTCACCACTCTCTGTGTGAAAAATGATTTTCTCATCTCGGTCCTAAAAGACTTCCCCCTTATCCTTAAACTGTGACCCCTTGTCCTGGAGTTCCCCAACATCGGGAACAATCTTCCTGCATCTAGCCTGTCCAACCCCTTAAGAATTTTGTAAGTCTCTATGAGATCACCCCTCAATCTTCTAAATTCCAGCGAGTACAAGCCAAGTCTATCCAGTCTTTCTTCATATGGAAGTCGTGCCATCCCAGGAATCAGTCTGGTGAACCTTCTCTGTACTCCCTCTATGGCAAGAATGTCTTTCCTCAGATTAGGAGACCAAAACTGTACGCAATACTGTGCCCTCACCAAGACCCTGTACAACTGCAGTAGAACCTCCTTGCTCTTGTATTTGTCATGGTTGTATTTATGGAACCATTGGATACATAGCATATGCACAGTTTATCTTTTCGAAAAACTAGTGAGAACTAGTGTGTTCTCCTAATTGCAGTACAGAAATGCAATTGGCATAGCAAATTGGCCAACCGTTTGGCATTCCAATAAATCCCCCGAAGGATGTGCTTGGAGGCATATTGGATAATACTGAAATCCAAGACCTCAGTTAAATTTTAACAGAATCAGATAAAGTGTGTAGACTGTAAAGTTTCCTAACATGATTTTGGAGCTGGGTTAAATATTCTTTTAAATGCACAGCTTTTTATGGGCACCCAGCTTTGATTAAAATATAACAAGGTAAATTATAGGATTGACATAAAACTCATGTCCTCCAACAACCCACATTCGGCCTCACAAAAGACAGCAACAACTTGTATTTATGTAGCATCCTTAACCATTAAAAACAACCCAAAGTACTTCAAAGGAGAATAATCAGAGGGAATTGATATAAATATATCTGCAAGGTAAATAAAGTCTTGTGTCCAACAAATCTTGTGACTTAAGAATGGACATGTTTCTATCTTTGGCTTTCAAGAGCATTATTTGGAACTTCCAAGTCACCCTGATTCAACAACGGGCCTCTATCCCAAAAAGGTGTCTTTTGATATTAAGTCAAGTGACTTTTATTTCTATAGCAAATTTAAAAAACAACTCTTGATATCTTGTCTTTTGATATGTTATCACAAATTGTTGTCATTCCCTCAGCAACATGTTGTTTTGTCGTTCAGAGTGAGATTGCTAGGTTGGGTTGAGTTAAATTTGTTTCAGATAGCAGCCTCACAGCTGGTAGAGGGAGAAGACCTTTAGTGATTTCAGTCTAGGCTAGATCTGTACATAGGTCACAGAGGTGAGAAGCCTGTGTGTTAACTTACTGCATCAAGCCTTTGTTAATTATTTTCTACTTTTTATAATTTTCTGCTGGATCAGATGTCTGTTTTAGCAGAAATTCTGGTGATGCTGAAGAAAACAACGGATTAAAAATAGCCAGATCAAACTTAAACTCTTTTAATTTAATTTTGTTACTGCATAAGTTAAGTGGTGTCTTGCTGTCCTGGTGACCAGAACTAATTCCCTCATCACTAAGCCCTCACGCCCGCCCACAGAAAAATTCCATTGCAACTGTTTCCACAGACGCAGGTTATAATTACACTGCCTGCCACACCACTTAATCAACCAAGCAAAGCTGCTTCAAAGATGACTGGACAATTAAAGTGGAAACGTAAGAAGCCACTCTGCACAAGTTTCAGGATTTTTAATTAACATTTGATAATTAACAATGAAAACATACAGCAGCTGGACAATAACCTGTACAATTTAAAAGAGAACCCATTCAAGCTTTACAACTGATGTGTACCCTTAAGTGACCATACGCAGCGCTGCTTCCTGGCGCCTTCAAGAGGCAGGTGGCTGAAGGAGAATAAATGTTATTCTATTTTGAATACGTTCTGGCACCCCCTTCACTTCAGAATTGTACATTTATTGTCTACGCTCAAGTGGGGTAGAATGCGGTTTACTACTGAATTAAATCAGAGAAAGTGAGAAAGTCAAAGGAAACAGCTGTCTTCAGCGGTGATGCTGCATTCAAAGAACTGAAATCTTAACATTTGAAGATATATAATTACTTCTCTAACATCTCATATAAAACCTATATTTGGTGAAAAATAATAGTAAACATCCCGCAATATTTTGCTGCCACAATATTCAAAATATAAATTTCTTACATTGAGAAAATATTTAACATTTTAAAGTTACAAATCAGTTTTGCCATGTTTGTATATTTTGACTGATCTACTTTTATTAAACACTGGGATTGGAAAGTCAATGTTAATTATTTTACATAATACATTACTGGTTTCAATTAACGACATCCCTTCAGTTTTGCACGTCTTAAAAATGAATGCAATCAAAAGTAATTTTAGTGTCAACGGGTGATTGAGTAGCTTGGACATCTGCAGAAGATACAGGGACAGAAGCTGCAGTTGGTTGAAGAGCCCCAGGAAATATATAATTGCCGTCATTTAAATGCTTCGTCCACTTGTACTAGATAGATTTAGCCATTTTAGGGTTATTACAGCTGAAGAGATTGAGGAACAGGTATTTCATTCATTACATCAATTCACTGTGTAAAATATATCTGGTGGCCATTGGAAAACGTCATGAGCGTTTTCCATTTCATGTGCTTTCTGGTGGAGCGATGATCCTGTCTTGGGTTTGAGAGTTTACACATAATTTCCATTCACCTTTTTTTCCCCATTCTCTCTGCATCCATACTATTCTCCTCTGATATTTAAACCAATGCTGCACAGTGGTAGACTTGCTGCCTTTCAGCAACAGAGACCCAGGTTTGATCCTGCCTCTGGGTGCTGTCTGTACGGTGTTTACAGGTTCTCTCTGTGACCCTGTGAGCTTTCTCTGGGTGCTCCAGTTTCCACCCACATTCGTGCAGGTTTGTAGGTTAATTGGCCTCTGTAAAATGTCCGTAGACTATAGGGTAGAACTAGTGTACAGGGTGAGTGTTGGTTGGCTCGGACTCAGTGGGCCGAGGGGCCTGTTTCCACATTGTATCTCAATGGCAAATCCTCCCATTTGACATGGCTACAGTAATGCTATTTTTTTACTGCATTGTATGAGATAGTTCATGTTGCTATTCTAACCATGCAGAGTAAAAAGTATATAAAAGAAGCCTCCACTTACATGGAATTACAGAAGATTCTGCAATTCCAATGTAAATTAAAAGACTCTGCACAAGCAATGACCTTCTTATTCAGCAGCAGTGTTGCTGCGTGACTGTGCTTGCAGCGCCGGAGTCCCGGGTTCGATCCTAACTACGGGTGCTGTCTGTACGCAGTTTGTACGTTCTCCCCGTGACCGCGTGGGTTTTCTCCGAGATCTTTGGTTTCCTCCCACACTCCGAAGACGTACAAGTTTGTAGGTTAATTGGCTTGGTAGAAGTGTAAATTGTCCCTAGTGTGTGTAGGATAGTGTTAGTGTGCGGGGATCGCTGGTCGGTGCGGACCGGTGGGCTGAAAGGCCTGTTTCCGCGCTGCATCTCTAAACTAAACTAAACCATTGTCTAACAGTCTGAGGAGAACTTGGAGCTAGGTTCTTGATTTCCAGACTTTGGGAGATGTCACATGGGTGGTTTTGCACTGACGACAAATTCCTGAAGCACCTTTTAAAGTCTAGAATGCTGAAATCACCAACAAATGTTTGTGGCACTCCTTAGCTGCTGCGTACTCTTTCAAATCGTATCCCAGACAGCATTGTAAATGACAGCAGTTCATTACAGGAGGCTCCAGGATAAGTAGGCCAGGTGACAGATGGGGGTTCTGGGTCCAAGTGCAGTAGGCACAGAAGTATACATCTGTAAGATCACACGAACAGAGAGCCTGCAGGGGCACCACATTGCACCTGAACCTCCCTGATGAGCAATGTATTCACAGGCTCAAAGGCCGTAATGACAGAGATGGATGAAGTCCTGCCGGTGACCTTCGTTCATGCTCTCCTGCCTGACTGAAGGGTACCTTCAGGTAAAGGTCACAGTAACTAGATTTCCTATCCACGAGTTCATTCCAGGTGGTCACCACTGATCTCAGCCATATTTCTCAGTACGCTGACAATTCTGGCCAGGTGTGTACCAGGGTAATAATGGAGATTGCTACTGGTCTCCTGAAAGATCCTGAGGTCTTCAACAGTCCAGGAGCAAACAGTTGCAAAGGCTTCAATATCCTGTTGCCTAATCATGGGGACAGAAGTCAGCAGGAGGAAAAGCAGAAGGGACCTGGACACAGTGGCGGAAAACAAGCAGAGAGACAAGGAAGCTTCATCCTTTAGCTGAGAAAAGGGCAGGAAATAAACCAATGTCATAAGGTCATAAGGAGTAGAATTAGGCATATCAAGTCTACTCCACCATTCAATCATGGCTGATCTATCTCTCCCTCATAACCCCATTCTCCTGCTTTCTCCCCATAACCTCTGACACCCGTACTAATCAAGAATCTTGTGGAGACACTTCCCCTAAATCAATTGTCACCGATATACGCACGCCATTCACCATCACCATGTTACACTAGTAGAGAGCTAAGAGAGCCCAGATCATTTTCCCTTTGCATGCTACTTGGCAAGTTCACCACTATTGTATCTGCCAGAGTGCGATATTAATTTATATTTGGATTACTTAAATAACTTCCCGCACAAATTCTCTAGTTTCCTGATGAAGGCTACTTCACTTAAAGCACTCTGGCCTCTGCACAAAATGGCATTTTTCTGAGCAATGTTGGCGAATTTTCACCAAGGAGTAATGGATGTCACAATGTATTGATCAAATTGTCGTGCAGTGGATAGGGAAATGCATGGAGGGTTCTACATTTTCAAAATAAATGTATCCCCTCCATGTGTTCACACTCATTCCTGATGAGCAAACTCCAGTTGTGTTTCAGATTAAGCCATTGTACTAATTGATTTAAAGATAAACACTGCGGAACAATAAATATAGTCTCATATTATGCAACAACTTGGACCAAACATCCCTGTGAATAGTCAGAGGGATGACTATTCCTCCCTGTGAATAGTCAGAGGTTTTCAGTAGTGGACAAGTTCACATGTCCCAGCAGCACTCCCTGAAGATCAGTCAACACTGATGATGAAAACAACAACAGGATAGCAAAAGCCAGCTCTGAGAATGGAGGACTGAGAAGTACAGGAATGAAGAGGAATCAGCCTAAAGTTCAAGTTGAAGGTGTATCATGCTATTGCCTCTCTCTATATTTGTGGGACATGTTCAGTGTAGACCAATAATAAATCTGAAAAAGGATCCTGACCCAAAACCACATCGATCCAATTTCTCCAGAGATGCTGCCTGATCCACAGATTTACACCAGATTTAGTGTCAAATAACACAAAGATACAGAATTGGCTCTTGGGCCATTAGGATCTCATCTGGGGCAGAAGTGAGCTATAAAAAGGGGATGATCACCTTGTCGGGAATGTACTAATGGTCCCCAAATAGTCAATAGTAAAACAACTTTTTCACAGAGAGAGAGAGAGGTGGATATACGTATACAGAATGAGCTGCCAGAAGTAGGTTGAGGCAGGTACATTAATAGCATTTTAAAGACTTCTGGATAGGTGCATGGATAGGTAAGCTTTAGATAGATACCACCCAAATGTGGGCAAATGGGTCTAGTTTGGATGGGACATCTTGGTCAGCAAGGATGAGTTGGGCCAAAGAACCTGGCTCTATGACTATAAGAGGCAGGGGGTTGTGGTGGAAGGATTCTTCTCTGACTTGAAGCCTGCTATCACTGGTGTACTACAATAATCCGTGCTGGGACCTTTGTTGTTTGTGATGTATTTTAATGACTGAGATATGAATGTAGGAAGTTTGATTTATAAGTTGGTGGATAACTCGAAGGTTTGTGGTGTTGTGGATTGTGAGGAAAGCTGTCTAAGGCTACAGCAGCACATAGATCAGCACTGGGGATGGAATTTAATCCTGACAAGTGCAAGGTGATATGTTTTAGGAAGTCAAATAGGAGTAGGACAATAGTAAATGGGAGGGCACCATGGAATATTGATGAACACTGCAACCCACGGTTCACGTTCCCTGTAAGTGGAGGTGGTGTAGGCTAATGCAATAATATGTTTATGATGCATTTAGACAGTCATTCAAATAGTCAAGGCATAGAAGGAAACAGACCTAATACAGGCAAAGGATATTTTTGCAGAGGGGCAAAAAGGTCATGATGGACATCGTGGGGCAAAGGGTCTTTTTCTGCAACCTTAAAAATCTATGTGGAAAGTCAAAGGTTTGGGCAGTCAATGGTGGTTGAGCATGGGGGATTGCAGTTTGAGAGGGTGGGATGTTTGGAGACATTTATGCTGTGTGTGGATGTGTGTGTAGGCAAATCATTCATTCCTTACATTATTCTCAGAGTGAATATACCAGATATTTTTTCCATTTTAGACTGCAGTCCAGGGATAAAAAAGCAGAAAACGCATGAAATACCCAGCAGGTCAGGCTGCATCTGTGGGAATAGAAACAGTGTTAACGTCTCAGATGAAAGACCAGACCAGTCATCATAACTTGGAATGGGATAACAGAAGTTTGTTAGACCAGGAGAAGCGGAGATTGGGGGGGGGGTCTGCAAGGGTGAAGCCACCACTGACCTGCTGAGTATTTCCAGCAATTTCTTTTTTAACTTTAGATTTGGAACATTTTCAGTTCTCCTGACTTAGAAATAGGAGATGGATAACCACTGAAGGTAGTTATCCAACCAGCTATGCCTGGGACAAGAAGATAGACACAAAAAGCTGGAGTAACTCAACGGGTCAGACAGCGTCTCTGGAGAAAGGGAATAGGAGACGTTTCGGATCGAGACCCTTCAGTATATCTGGGACAAACTAGTTTAGTCCCTGCCCCATTTGTGGTAAGCAGGGGGTTATGCTAAGACGATTTGTTGAGTCAACCTCACCGCTGTCAAATGGCATTTCTGTCTCAAACCCTAATGCCAGACAACATGAGACGTGTGACCGGAGTCTCCTGGTCATCATTTGACCTGTTCCTCTTATCATTTGTTGAAGGCCACTGGACCTCCTCAGGGAAGAAGAGGTTTGTGCATAACCTTTCATAGTGTATGAAGCCGCTAGAGTACTGACAAACCACATGATCCTGGCTGGAGGATGATTCTGCATCCAAGTCAATCAGAGGTTGCCAGTGTGAAATGAGCCTCTTCATTCGCCTGCTTTGTTGAGCACTCAGGCTTCGATCACCATTTGTCTGGTGCATCCCCAGAGGTGGCATCACCTGACGTGCTGGACTCCAGAGGATATTGAACACAGGTGGACTGACTGCATCAACACCAACCTCCACCAGTCAAGGACCTGATGCACAGTGAAGCTGATTAAATACACAAGACATGAATAATTTTAATTATCTGCAGCTCACCTTTTTGTGAGGTTGCAAAGTTTCTGGTAATATTTCTCTGCTGAGTTGCTCTTCTACTTCCTGGAGGAGACAACTGGACTCTTCTACTATGTGCCTGGTAGGTTTCCTGGTGCTCCCTCTGCCCCTGTCCCTGTCCACCCCTGCAGGATCTCGCTTGTGGCATGTATCTCCCTGATGAGCACTTCTGTACCTCTCCCTGTAAATTGTGGATCTCTGTCCCACTCCTTGCAACCTGTCCTTCCCTCCCTGGCAGCAACCGTGTACACTGGCCCAGTGAATACACTGTGTGTACTCCCCGGGGAATGTGTACTGCATGAGGGAATACACTGTGTAGATGTTGTGTACACTGTGTAGTGCTGCTCCAGGGAAGACGTACTGCACTGTTCTTGCACCGAACTACACAGTTCGCAATCTGTGCATCTGCACTTTCAACCTCTTGTTCCCACCAGCAGAAAAAGAGTGCCCGTGTCCACCTTCATAACATTGTCCGCCTCTTCTCCACCCAGACATTTGAGTTGAATTCCTTCTTCGTAAGTACCTTTGTTACATCCGGACACCAATTTCAAGCAGTCCCATCCAGACTCTTATCCTCTATCCTCAAAATGTTTAAGTATTCTGAACACTAATGCCCATATCCTGTCCACGTCTTCCTTGTAAATCAGCTTTATTCACATCAACCTACTACTTACCCACTCCACTTCAAATAGTCGTCATGTTACAATGGCTTTGTGAGTTCATTCTCCTCATCTCTCTCATCTCCTCCAGCTGCCCACTCCCATTCGAACAATGTACATCTCTCCAGCTCACCCACGATGGGCAGTTGTGCCTTCAGCAAGCCTGGCACTGCATTCTGAAATGTCATCTCCAAAGTAAAGAGCTCTCTTCTCCTTTGTGTGCCTCATTTATCCAAGCAGTTATTCAACCATCCTTTTTAAGACTCGCTGTCCACTTTAGATTGCGACGCTTCGGATTGTTTTGATAAGTTGTCTTTATGGTGGCCGCATTACATAAATGCACATTGTTGCTGAGGAAACTGTCAGTTGCACATGTTAATGAAACTAATGACTCACATAGTTGGATGTCTGCCAACTCCATCCATTTGAAATGCCTGAAACCATTTACGCAATAGTCATGCCAACAGATTCAGTTGTACGAGGCACCTCAAAACCTTTTCATCAGAACAAGCATTGGCTGCTGAAGTGGACTTTGCTGCAAATAAAATTAATAACTTGCCTCTGAAACGTTTCCTCCGGCTCTCAGATAAGTAATGACGGTGGATATTATAAAGACAATGTACGATTGTGATTTCTTAAAGCCTAGCATTTAGCCTGCTTGTTTAAATACTAAGACGTGCCAATTGTTCTTCTTGAGTCCTTTCTGAATGAATGTTTTCATTTGTGATGTGTTAACATGTAGTCACACTGATGGACATTTCTTAAGCCGACTGAAAGTTAATAAAGAAAAACAATATTTGCATTTCATGGGCTGAGAGCTGCCCCCAAAGCAATTTACAGTCACTAGGACTTTGGAATGTGGTCATGGTTTCAAAAAAAAGGGAATATGACATCCACAGCAAGGATCCTTAATGAGAAAATGACCAAATAATGAGTTTTTAGTGATGATGGCCAAGGGATAATTATCAGCCAAGACACAGAGTGAGTATGCTGCTCCCACCTTAACAGTATTATAGGATCCAAGAGGGTCAAAACAATCTTGATTTGACATCACACTGAAGGGAGAGTAACTCTGAAAGAACTCTCCAAGTACCGTACTGCACAGAAAAGAGGTTGTGTCCAGGATCTGAACCCATCAGCTTCTGACTTCTTCCTGAGGATTGATACCACTACTGACCTAAGGTGTCATCTCTAGTGGTTAGGTTTGGAATGCATGATACATTCAGTGGATGGACACAATATGCTGGAGTAACTCAGCGGGACAGGCAGCATCCCTGGAGAGAAGGAATGAGTGATGTTTTGGGTTGAGACCCTTCCTCAGTTCCTCCCTATACATTCGGTGCAGCCACCACCTGCTTCTTCTTCTTGCAGCAGCACAATCCTTCCTAATTTTGAGAACCATGTTACACTTATATTATTATTCAAATGATTACAGAGTGTCTCAAAGTTTTTCACATCCAATGAATAATTCTTGAAGCAGAAACAGTGGTGTGAAAGAACTCACCCAGTTAATATATCTGGTCGGTGACCCTTTCTCAGTTCTAAGGGTAATTGATCTGAAACTTTAACTGCTCGATTGGCTGTGTTCTTCCAGCATTTTCTGTTATTGATTCCTGCATCTGCAGTTTTATTTGTTTCTATAACTCTTGAATGGTCATCGTTTTAATCCTGCACAGAAACCTGTACTTGGGGTTTATACATTGATTTTGATATGTTATTATTCTACAATACCTGTGGACTAGGTCATCTTTCCTCATAAATGAGGGTCTATGTGCATTCCTCCAACTCAAGAAAACCCTTTCTGAAATGACGGTTTTATTTTCCAGTTACTGGAATGAAGATATTTGGAGAGATATTTTGCTAGGGTTTGAAAATTTGTGTTTGAGGGGAAGACAAAGATTTTAGCTGCAGGTCAGTTTTAAGTAAAATTATGCCTTCAATTCCCATCTCAGCCTGGAAATTAAATAACTCTGTGGACAAGCGAGATTTGGAAAGGATGTAGAAAAACAATATGTCATTAATGTAAATTGTTCGAATCACAACATAGTCCTGCGTTATGATCAGCCATGATCACATTGAAAGGCGGTGCTGGCTCGAAGGGCCGAATGGCCTACTCCTGCACCTATTGTCTATTGTTACTCATTCATAATGATAACAATTTCAAAACGATGGACTTTGTTTTTATAGTTGACATCAATGGTGGCATTTCACTGATAAATCCTTTGCTTTCCTGAACTGTTCCCCCTCAACCAAGGTACCACTGCAGACATTCACTTACCTTCTGAATTCCTCATCAAATAGTTTCCGTACGACTGGGCCAGTCAGAGCTCTGGGCGTCTAAAGGAATACAACCTGAGCTAAGATGTAGTTTATTCTATAGGTACAAAAACAGAGTTTGGGAACTAGGATAAAAACAGGAATATTAAAACAAAGTAGCATAACATCAGGGATAGACACAAAATGTGGGATTAACTCAGTGGGACAGGCAGCATCTCTGGAGAGAAGGAATGGGCTTTGGTTTAAACCAGCATCTGCAGTTCATTTCTAGCAAATCATCAGGAATAGATATCAAACATTTAGAACTGAAAAAACTGAAAATGGGAGAAATACTTTTATGCAAAGGGTTGTGAATTTATGAAGTTCCCAGCCCCTATACACTCAGCACCGAGTAATGGAGTTGAAGCAAAGGCTCAGCCATGATCTGCTGGAATGCCAGAGAGGGATCAAGAGACTGCATGGTCTGTTCCTGATTCTCCTGTAACTGCAATCCTGGATGATTTTTCCCTTTTCTTCACCGGTAGACCCACTTGTAGCTGCCGCAGTCCTGGAGACTGCAGACGCTGTGATCTCCTGGTGTGGGAAACTAAACCTCACACAGAGTGATATATTTGCCCTTTCAACTCAGTAATTAAATGCTTTTTAATAGCATTCTCTCTCATTCCCAAATATGTGATCCAATGGAAGTTGTGAATAATGTATGCTCCTTGTATATTTTAAACCATCTAAATGTGTTCAAAGCAGGCAATGGACAGCCTTAACATCTTGCATGTAATTAGTCAGTGCCTACGTTCTGCCCGCTAATTTTGAGCCCATTAACAATTTAGCCTTCTGTACAATCTGAAATTCCAATAAGGAATAGTTTTTGGAAAACTGATCCACTTATTTCATATTTAAACAGGAAAATATATAATCTTCAACCGAAGCTTATGCATTGATTGATGAGGTGTCAGCATGCGGTGGCACATCTAGCTACGCATTGCTATTTAACTTTAATGCAGAAAGCTCAGTTGTGATACCCTGTAAGCCAGCCAATGCTTCATGTAATATTATTGTTCATTTAGAATAACCTGCTTCTGCCTTAACCACATAATAAGTGAAGCTTTCTGTGCGCCGATCAGAATGGGTTCCCGGTTTTCACAAGAGTATAGAAGTGCCTTTGTTTTTATTTATAGATTGCCACTTCACTTTGCTTCTTCTGGTTTGGAGTGGCTCCTGCTGGTCACTTCTATTTTTGGACTCGAACTAAAAATCTATTCATTCCTAATAAAAGTCCGTTTGTTGGTGACAGATCCATTTTTCTGCCAGTGTGCAGATGAATTTCTCTAGGGCTTTTCGCAGATGCAACACAAGAATAACCAAGTAAAGGCATTTTACATATTGACATGAAAAACAATAGCTAACATAAAATGCAAATGTGAAGCACACACTTACTCAGACCAATGCTCCAACAGGCTCTGGCAGTTACCCAAACCGATGTCTGTTTGTCCATCAGTAGAAAGGCTCCCACGCTGATTAAACCCTTTTAAGGTCCAGAAGCCACAGCATTTAATCAAAGTACAAACCCCGTTGATTAATGGAGATAGTCATTAAAGAATTTAACAAAGTTCTTTTTAGATTTCAGAGGTAGACAAAAGTGCTGGAGAAACTCAGCGGGTGCAGCAGCATCTATGGAGCGTAGGAAATAGGCAACGTTTCGGGCCGAAACCCTTCTTCAGACCTTTTAGATTTCTATTTAGATATCTTTGCTTTCAACACTGAAGAAAAATATATCCAGGTGGAAATTTAACAGCAGAAAGACGTTTGCAGAGAAATTCAATTTCACACCCTCTTTTGCAAGGCTACCTGTCTTCGAAGGCATCCCTCTAGGATGATTTACCTCCTGGCCAGTTCTGTGGTCCTGATGAGGCTAACGTGGGATCTGTAGACACTGCCATAGGCAGGCAAAGGGCATGGCAGGCAGGGCGTGTGGGTGAGTGAGCAGTGTGGGAGGCAGTGCATTCTTTTAGTTTGGCTTCTGCAGGCTTCCTCCATTTTGAATAGTCATTGGATCCCCGGAAGTCAATGGTTTAATTCCTCGCCCCAAAGAGGCTTTATGAACATCCTCCGCAGTCTTCACCCTGGTAATCTCTCCCCCTGACAGAGCTCAGACCAGCATGCATGATTTGGGAGTCTAGTATTGGGAATGCCCACAGTCGGACACACCCGCCTGAAACAGCAAAACATAATGGGAGCCTTGGAGCTACGGATGTTGTTATGGGAGAGGACATGGGCATTAATTTGTTTATATTGCTAGTAGATTTGGAAGATTTTGCAGAGACAAAGTTTGGTGATAACTCTTCAGTGCTTCAAGGGACCTTTCTCTGTCCCCACACCACACTGTTCCCCATCTGTCCTGCATCTCACCCTTATTCTGTTCCTTCCTAATCAGATTCCATGATCTGCAGCCCTTTGCTGTCTCCACTTAACACCTTCCAGCCTCTGTTGCTGTCCCCATCACCTGGCTCCATCTACCAACCACCCCCTCCTCACCTAGATCCACATATGGTTTACCAGTTCTTGCCCCATCCCTCCCCTCTCCTCTCCTCTCAGTCCAGATGAAGGGTTTCGACCTGTAACATCATCTGTCCATTTCCCTCGCTGCCTGACCTTCTGAGTTCCTCCAGCTGTTTCTTTATTGCTCCAGATTCCAGCACCTACAGATCTCCTGTACTTCCAGCTCTGAAGATTTTCTATGAACTAATAACTAATTTAAATGATCAGAATGCAGTAAGCTTCTCATTCTTCTTCTTACCCTTTCCAGTAAACGCTTACCGACCTGGCAACCTTTTAATATCGCCATGTTCTGATTCTGGTCTCGCACATTTCCGAATGTCTTTGCTATATCATTGACAACTATGTGTCCCTTTATGCCAAGGCCAGAATCTCTCCTCCTAAATCCCCTGAAATCCTCGAAACTCCCCTCCAAAATATCTGGGGAACAACTTCTCTCATTCACTATTTAAACTAATTAAAACCTCACTTTTACCAAGTTTTGGCCACCTGTCCTAATAATCCTTTAAGTAGCAAGAATCCAGTTTTGTATGAAAATCACTATTGAGATGCATCTTGAAATATTATCTTATAGCACTACATAAAATGGTAGGCTCGTTGATATTTAGAATTGGAGGGGTATTGATCACATACAGGCACAGGAGATTAATTTAACTTGGCATCATGGCCAGTATTGACATAGTGGGCTGAAGGGCCTGTTCCCAAGCTGCACTGTTCTGTTCTAAATTCCAATGTTGTTGATTCTCCCAAATAATGGATTATTTTACCTACTACCTTATTATTGCAATGACAATCCTTTACCAGCCTCTCTCCATTCATCCTTTTGACATCTGAAGCTGGTGTGTTTGAAATGTTATTATTTTTTGGACCAATATACGCAGTGATCTCCTATTATATACTCTATCAATAAATACTGGGCAAAATTAAAGTTTCATAATATTGTACTTATGTTGTGCCCTTAATCCTTTATCTGTGCCAACAAAAGCTTTTCACTGTACCTCAGTATATGTGACAATAATAAACTAAACTAAATCATAAAGACACAAAATGCTGGAGCAACTCAGCGGGTCAGGCTGCATCTCTGGAGAAAAAGAGTAGATGACTTTTCAAGACGGAACCCTTCTACAGACTGAGTGTAGGTGACCACTATATTAAATCATTGTTAGAAGAATAAAAATCAATATTTAGAAATATATTTTCAAAAGGCTTTATTTACATAATTCCTCTCATTTTCCAACTCCTGGAATTTGTTTTAGTTGGAGCAGAGGGTGTTTAGAGAGGAGCTATCACAGGTATACAAAATTGTGAAGGACACAGATAGGGCGGACGGCAGGAAACATGTCCCCATACCAAGGGCGGCACAGCAGTAGAGTTGCTGCCTTACAGCGCCGGAGACCCAGGTTCGATCCCGACCACGGGGGCTGTCTGCACGGAGTTTGTACGTGCTCCCCATGACCGCGTGGGTTTTCTCAGAGATCTTCGGTTTCCTCCCACACTCCGAGGACGACCAGGTTTGTAGGTTAATTGGCTTGGTGTAAATTAAAATTCTCCCAGTGTTAGTGTGTGGGGATCGCTGGTCGGTGTGGGCTCGGTGGGCCGAAGGACCTGTTTCCGTGCTGTATTTTTAAAACTAAAAAAGCAGAAGTATCTATCCAATCCGGAGTGCATGGATTTAAAGTAGAGGGCCAGAGGTTTAGAGGGAACGTGAGGAAAGGAATGGGTTAGGGGAATGGAGGGGAAAGGAAGAAATCGGAGCACATCCAGGTGGTGCACAGGGAAGAAAATGTACCAATTTTAGATAAACAACTCCATCCTTTTATTCCCCTCTCTACCCAGTGTCTACTTGTCATTGTAGGGAGAACAAATCACACTCCAAAGATCAGACACACCGATTCAGAGCGAATGAGCTCCAGAAAAAAATGGAATTAAATCCTTAAGTATCGGGTGATGATTATTAAATGAAGACCGCCACCTGGTGGACACTTGCAATCGTTGCAGCGTGAACAGTTCATTTGAATCCTGCTTTTGATGCAAAAGGAATTAATGACGTTTGAAACCATAAATTCCTTGACTGTAAGTTTATTCTTTGCCTCGTGGGATAGCATTCATTTATCGAGCAATTTTCACGCAAGTACAAGAATATCTGCAGCACATAGTGATGTCAGACTCACTCGGTCGTACGACAGATAAAAGGGGGAGCCAGAAAGGGGTGGGAAGGGCAAGATGTGGCTGGTGGTGGGATATCCTTGTAGCTGGCGGACATGACAAGGACACCAAAGTAAATGTTAGCAATGACTGCATTGGTGCTGCTTGCTGGACCCATGTGGAACTCATCAACCTTATCGCCTTCACTGACAATGGTCAACCCACTCTCAAATTCATTTAGAATCATAGATCTGCACTACATAAACAGGCCCTTCAGCCCACCTGTGTTGGAAGCAACTGCAGTTGTCAGAGTGCAGCCCAGTGCAAATTGGGGGAACAGCATCTCATATTTCACTTGGGCAGTTTACACCCCAGCGGTATGAACATTGACTTTTCTAACTTCAAGTATCCCTTGCTTTTCCTCTCTCCATTCCTCCCCCTTCCCAGTTCTCCAACCACTTACTGACTCCGACATTTTATCTGTTTGCTTTGTTGTTGTTATGTTCTCCCAGCTAGCAATGATCTATTCTATATTTTCCATGATCTCCATTCCCATTGTCCTATTTTCACACCTAACACTTCCTTATGTATGTATCTCCCTCTCCCCTGACATCAATCTGAAGAAGGTCTAGACCCGAAACGTCACCCATTCCTTCTCTCCAGAGATGCATTTTCTGTCTTCCTTCAGCCCACCTTGTCCCTTATGCCCCTGTCCCACTTAGGAAACCTGGACGGAAACCTCTGGAGACTTTGCGCCCCACCCAAGGTTTCCGTGCGGTTCCCGGAGGTTTCTGTCCTCCGGCAACCACCTTCAACTAGCATCGCAACCGGCTTCGACTACAAAATTACAGATTTTTAAAACGGAAATCACTTTCGACCATTAGGGAGACTGACAAAAACCTCCAGGAACCGCACGGAAACCTTGGGTGGGGCGCAAAGTCTCCAGAGGTTTCCGTTCAGGTTTCCTAAGTGGGACAGGGGTATAAGTTGGCATATTTGGCTGGTCCCAATTGCCTGCATTTGGCCTATATCCCTCTCAACTCTCATAGAGTGGCACAGTGGTACTGCGGTAGAGTTGCCGTCTTACAACGCCAGTGATGTGGGTTCAGTCCTGACTATGGGTGCCATCTGTATGGAGTTTGTACATTTTCCCTGACATCACGCGAGTTATCTCTGGGTGCTCCGGTTTCCTCATACAATCCAAAGACATAGATTTGTATGTTTTAGAAAGAACTGCAGACGCTGGTAAAATCGAAGGTAGACACAAAATGCTGGAGAAGCTCAGCGGGTGAGGCAGCATCTACGGAGAGAAGTAATTGGCGACGTTTCGGATCAAGACCCTTCTTCAAACTTCAAATTTGTATGTTAATTGGATTCCGCAAATTGTCCTTAATGTGTAGGGTAGAACTAGTTACCGGGTGATTGGTGGTTGGGGCAGACGCAGTGGGCCGTAGGGCTTGTTTCCATGTTGTATCTCTAAACTATACTATTCCTATCCATATAACTGTCTAAATGTCATTTAAAAGCTGTGATTAGATCTGCTTCTATAGCTTCCCCTGGCAGTTCATTTCAGATACAGACTAAACCTCTGAGTGAAGAAGTTGCCACTAAGGTTCGTCTTAAATATCTTCCTCCTCACCTTAAGACTACGTCCTCTGGGGAAAAGACTATGAGCGTTCTTTTTATCCGCGCCCGTCATGATCTTGTATATCTCCATGATGTCACCCTTCAGCCTTCAATGTTACAAACTAATCCCAGGCTGTCCAAGCTTTCCCTGTAACTCAAGCCTGCGAGCCCAGCTAACATCATTCCAGACACTTCTCACCTTTTTTCTGAATCTAAGACTTTTTAAAAGATATCTGAACATGTGGTCAGGAATTGTTCAGAGGAATTGTATCCAATGCTAGCAAATGGCACTAGCCGAGAATGCCAACTTGGTCAACATGAAACAAGTTGTGTCACAGCAAAGGTTTACATGCTGGCAAATGTCTATGACTCTATAAATCAGTGGCACATTCCTGTACTCACCCAGATCCCTTGATTCCCTCAGTAACCAACGATTTAGCATTCTTCGTATATACTTAATGCCTGATGCACTAGAGCTCACTTTGAGTGAGAATTCCAAAGATTCACTGGCCTTTGGTGAACAAGTTTCTTCTCTCCATAATCCTGAAAACCCAACTCATTATTCTGAAATGATGACCCCTGGTTCAAGACAGCCACACAGGGACAGATCAACTCTGCATCAAGCTCCTAAGGACTTTGGGATTTTCAATGACACGATCTTTCTTTATTCTCTACAATGTCAGCTGTGTTTGATTAATATTTCAACAAACCAATATCTCCATCTCAAGAATCAGTCTACTTAATCACAATTGAACTT
This sequence comes from Okamejei kenojei, assembly GCA_035221665.1. Classification (NCBI taxonomy): domain Eukaryota; kingdom Metazoa; phylum Chordata; class Chondrichthyes; order Rajiformes; family Rajidae; genus Okamejei; species Okamejei kenojei. The sequence continues at coordinate 18,488,717 of CM069164.1, forward strand.
TCTCTTTCATAAGTATATCCTTTCTTTGGTGGGGAGACCAAACCTGTAGATAACAAACATTCCAGGTACAGTTTCACCTGGGCATCATATATTTTCAATAAAATGTCTTGTCCTCAAATGGGTTTGCTATAAAGATCAAAGTAACATTTGGCTTCCTTATATCCGCATGTTAACTTTCAGTGATTGAAATACAAGGACATCCAGATGCCACAGAATACCGACATCTTTCATTCTGGCCACCTAAAAGACATTCTGCTTATCTATTTTATCCTTGCGAAGACAAGGACTTTCCCTCATATGTAACATTATTGGGAAAGTCCTTACATACTTACAAAGATTGTCCACCTCCCCTTGAATCCTCCATGTATTCTCATAATTCACAATACTGACGCTTTAAACTGGGCATCATCAATAAACCTGGAGATATTATGCATGACCCACTCTCCCTAACCCCTCTTTCCACTCAACTAATCATTGTGAACACCCTGGTGCTGGTGCTCCACAAATCCCTGTGGTCTTGCCGTTTATGGCCACTCAACTGGAAAATTACCCATTTATTCCAACACTGTGATTTCAGTCTATTTAGGAATCCTTGATCCACATCAATACATCACCCCCAACTCCACAAGTTCTAATGTTCTTTACTAATCACATGTACGGCACCTCAAGGCCTTCTGAAATTCCTAATATGCCATACCTACCACATCCCTTTAACTCCTCTGCTGACAGAAACAAGTGTTCTAATGTTCTGCACAAGTGGATCATCCATTGATGCTCACCATCCAAATTCACGTTGACCTGTGGTAACAGTAGATTCCCACTACCTGTGATGCAAGAGCCACTGCCTTGCTTTGGTAGCCTTATCTGCTGCACACAAAAAAAAATGAAGGAAAAACTATTGTTATACTAATTCAAAAATGTTTTAGACCATAGGAGAGGTCATTCAGTTGCAATCACACTGAACGAGAGTGATCGCAGTACATCAACGTAACATTTTTGTTATACAACAAAAGGATGAGGAAAGGCAGACTAGATGAACCCTCATCCTTTTTTTGGGTCGAGGAATTCGTATGCTTCAAAGTCTTTCATTGCAGTACTGGAAGGATCTTCACTTTGCACTGACCTGGTTTCTGCATCATTCAAAATCAAAAGAATACAGAGAAATGGGAAAAGCATTTTCACCAACATCATCCTGAATACAAATACATACCCACAAAAAAAATCAATTAGCTGTAGTTGATTCATACTCACACGTCTATTTACAATTGCTTTCTCATAATAACACCATCCTACACACACTAGGGACAATTTACATTTCTACCAAGCCAATTAACCTACAAACCTGTACGTCTTCGGAGTGCGGGAGGAAACCGAAGATCTCGGAGAAAACCCACGCAGGTTACAAGGAGAACGTACAAACTCCGTACAGACAGAACTCATAGTGTGGATCAAACCCGGGTCTCCGGCGCTGCATTCGCTGTAAGGCAGCAACTCTACCGCCCATTTAATGAGATGACATTTAGTCACTGCCGTGCCAATGGGAGATATGTTCACTCAGCATAAAGCAACCATGCCCTACTGGAAGGCCATCCAATATGAGAGTAGTGACAATGGTAGACAGGATGGTAAAGGCGGTAGTTGGCACACAGGCCACCGAGTACAGGAGTTACAAAATGTCAGTGAGATTATTCTGTGCAGTTCTGGTCACCCAGCAAAAAGGATGACATTAAGCTAGAAAGGGCGCAAAAGAGATTCACAAGGATGTTTCATGAACTGGAGGACTTGCGTTATAAGGAGTGGCTGGATAAGCTGGGACTTCTTTCCCTGGAATGTAGGAGATTCAGAGCTGGCCCTAAGAGGTATATAAAATCATGAGGGGGCATAGATAAGATGGATGGTCAGTCTTTTTCCCAGGTTAGGGAGGTTTAAAACTGGATGGTTTACATTCATGAGGGAAATAGATTTAAAAGGATCTGAGGGGCAACTATATGGAACAAGCTACCAGAAGTGTTGAGGCAGATAAAATAACAATGGTGAAAAGTCATTTGGACAGTGCACAGATATAAAAGGTTTGAAAGGATTGGGGCCAAATGCATCTTGGTTGGCATGGATGAGATGGGCCGATGGGGCTGTTTCTATGTTGTATATCTTTATGACTATGGTAACATTGCTCGGATAGTCCCATTGTAGACAACCACATTACATCTGACATTGGATTTCAATGTTGTGGAGGGTTGATTTCTCGCAAACACACAATGAAAACTAGAACATCTTTTGAATCAATGGAGCATCAACCATCACACTTGACATGACACACGCAGCCCGTTTCGGATAAAGAGATCTTTCATTTCATATTTCCATGAATAAATTGTTTGCTGCAAAAACAAAAGCTTGAATGTGACCATGACCACGAGTGTTTATTAAAACTACACACAAGCAAGTTTTGGCTTTCAGTTTGGTCAGGATCAAGAACAGATTTAGGCTTAGTCTCACAAGACATTAAGACACCAAGGTTAAGTACATAATATCAATTATTGTACAGATTGAGATCTACTGCACCATATGGCTTTCATTTCTTGCTTTTCCCAATGCACATTGGACTGCCGGGGTTTAGCACCGTTGAGGAATGGATCTACTGGGGTATGTTTCCGCAGAGGTGCAGTAAAGCTGAAACTGGTTTGAGGTTTAGATCTGATGGAAGATGGTTCTGCAGAGGTATGACCGGTTGGGGAATAATTCTAGTGGAGCGGGCTCTGTTGAGGCATGGTTTTGAGGGAGTATGTAATCCCCATCCTCTCCAATGACAACTCTTGCTTTACATTTCTACTAACTTCCGGTATTTTTCTGCCTGCCTCAAAGGCATAAGACCGAAGGTTGCAAAGCCATAGCCCTAATGGTTGACGTTAGCTATGGGAGGGCAGACTAGTCAAGTGGCTTTCCATGTACTGATGAGTCCCACAAGATTTGTCAAACAGGAGCTAACATGGAGGATCAGAAACGTATCAGCAATGAGCATCTGTACTGTTGCTGAAAAGACTGAGGTCTTTTGGATGATAAGGAGTAGAAATTAGTCTTTGATTGCTCAAATTAAATAGCCACTAAACTGTAGCAGCTGTGTGTTGTATTCAGCTCGAGACGCGACTTCAGTTGTTACTGAAACATTGTAAGGAAGGGAATATTCCAAGGGGGCCCTGTACCCAAGGCTCTTTTAGTGCTAGTGACCAATACTCCCCTAACAACCTTAAAGATGACACTATGAATAGAATCCGCTGTTGTATGTCCACCAAAGCGTGGTCGGGATACATATTTCTGCTCCCCTCTCCTGCTCTTCCATATCCACACATTATAGAAACATTTGTTTCTACAAATAAATTCCTACAAACAGTAATAAGCGACAGCAGCTGTTTGGATGACGTTTGGTGAGATTGCGAGAGGGTGCCCAGGTTGAAGATTGCAACCGATCCCATCAAACCATCTCCCCGGGTATTGCTGGCAACGAGAGGGGCTCTTTAAAGTGAAGGCACTTTTGCAAAAGCCCGAGGAGCTGCAAGCATTGCCTCTGCACGCTTCATAGCAGCAGTAGCCTAACTACAGATCATAACCCTCCTGAGTTACAACAGAATAATCTGTTACTGTTCCTCTTCTTTTATTGTACAACACACATTCAGTGAACAACAAAATGATTGCCATGTTCCCGCTGCAATGACACGAGGGGCCCAAAATAACTTGGGAGTGGAAAAAAAAAGAAAAACAAAGCTATTAAGTATTGAAATGTTTTCCAAAAGTGCAGAAAATCTCAATTAAAAATCAGGTCCAGTTTCCATGAAAACAGTGTTTTATTATAAATAGACCATACATCAGCTTCCCCAGTGGTGCACAAAATCAATTTTCCAGCTGAATTTAATTCATTTCATTGTAAGTGCACAATGTATTTACAAAATAGTTTCCATCCACTCCTTTCTTGTTTCAGATTCTATTCTAAAATACAACCTTAAATATGAAAGATAATAACGCATGCATCATCTTTTTTAATATAACTATAAAAGTTAGTGGATTATTTTCGTAAGATATTTACAAATCTGAAGTGAATATATACTGTGCAGAACACAAATATAATTTAAGGTAGATGTACAATTTGGAATCACTATGCTTTGTAATATATACACACAACTGAAAATAAATGCCTTATAAACTATAATTGAAGGGTAACTTTAATAATCATTTGTTTTACGATATGAAGAACTCACTTCCATAAAGTTCAATTGTTACAATATTCAAATCAATTTTCTGCATCCTGAAATGAAAATACATCTTTGACAATATCTGTGGTTAAATCACAATTTCTTAAGAATTCTGATTGCCTGCATCAATATTTTACCCTGTAATCAGCTTGATTTGGAGACTTTAATCCATCTACAAAAAATCAAGTTCAGTCTTGCAATTTCTCACCTACTATAAATCAGTACTTGTTTATCCAGAGGTGAGGACGTAATTGTTTTTATCCATGACAGGCTTTATGCTTCATGCTTTAAAAAAAAAAAAAACGCCAAGCATATTTTGTTTCATCAGAAATATAGGTCACCCCTTTTTTTGGACAAGGTCCAATTCGCAAGCTGTAACTTGCTCCACAAAAAGGCAACACAGTATATTGTTTTAATTCGGGTAATAATTTAGATTTTTCAACTTGTTGGAATCCTAAAGAAAAGTTTTGCTGAACTTAATTAAAAAAACACTAACGAGGGGGGAATTTAATGCATAGTGTGTTCCACCATGTAAATACAGCACATTGACAACATCCTGAGCAGCCTCTGTCTTCCTCTGCATACCAATAGACAAGCCACCATAATTAAGTACGCTGACAAGCGCAAATTCTGCAACCAACATCTGTTATGTATTAAAGTACAGCATCTGGAATCCTCAAGAAACAAGATTGAGGTAAAGTGGAAAATACAAGATTGTTTCAGAAAGCATCAATTATTATACTCATATTCATCATAATCACATTTTCTGAAGGTGCTATCAAAAGATCAAAAAAGATTTCAGAAGTAAACAACAGTCTGCTGCTTGCGACCAAATTACATTCTAAAACCTAAATTTGGCACTAGATCTCCATATATCCAATCTCCCTTCAGACTCCAGGTTTACCTTCGACTTTCACAGTAATTTGCCCATTTATTTTTAGAGTTCAGCTTGCTGCCTGTCGTTGTTACAGCTGTACAAGGGCAGCAATTTTTAACCTACACAAAATCATCGTTGGGCAAATTCAACAGTTATGCTACATACGTTAGCTAAAAACTACAAGGTTACCAAGTTGCATTCGGGCACTGGAGACCCAAATTATAGTGACTATACACTGCAACCATGGTAGCAGAGGCTGGGGTAGCGGTACATGTCACTGCACAGCACCGGCCGACAGTGGCGCAGATTACTGAATCTCCATCAGCGCTGTACAGCATTGATCCTGAACATCATCAAGATCATGAGGTCACTGAAGTGATTGGGAGTTTAAAAAAAAACTATACTAACTGTATCGCCACAGTTACGAGAGTCAAAGCAATATTCAACAAGTTAACAAAATATAACATAAAAATCATAACTTCAAAGACAAACATTTCAGGAAAATGTAAATGCTTGCTGAATACTTAGTCTGTTAGTTATTTATTAGCTTAACAATAAGACATTTTTTCCTGCATACGTGAATTAACCTGGTAGTTCCATTGCTGGATAATTGGCTTTGTACTTCAGTACACTTGTTGCATTATGTGACCAAGCTACATCCACCAGCTGTGGTCCTTCAGTCCACGCCGTCAAAACCCTCCGTGTTCTCTATCGCCAGGTGAAGCTTCTCTCGTAGTTCCTCAAATGATTCATAAGGCGGCAGATCCAGGCGATTGAAACTGGAAAAAAGATTTAACATCCTGCATTTAATGCCATCTTAGCAAAAGGGAGGTTTTTTGTTGTTATTAAGCTTCATGTTCTTCGACATTTCAGAATCAGACTGGTCGTGCAGTTACCTTTCCGACACACTTTTATAAAAAGGTAAAAATGTAAAAGTTACCATGTATGAGCTCTTGGTAATTTTTCAGGTGTTCCCCACTGCTCAATGGTAAATAACTGTGGTCCATTCGATCCTCGAATAAAAGAGAAGAACAAAAACACTTTCACCCTTTTAAAATTAACAGAATCATAGATTTCTACATTTATTCATTCATCTTGGATTTTTGAAAAAATCTTCTAAATTCACTCTTAACAAATGTGGATGTTAATGCTCAGCCTCTTACCATACAGTTCAGCAAATCCGTTCATGGGCACTCGTGAAGTACCTGTCACAAACTGCAGGAATCTAATGCGTTTTTCTGAATCCATCAACAGCACAGTCTGAAGAAAAGATTTTTTTTTTTAATCATTATTTTTTATAATTCTCACTTTTATTCCACATACACAAATATTCTACAAACTAAGGTGTTCATGTCACCACTTCTTCACTTATAGTCTTGTTAGCACCCGAATCAGAACACTTCTGAATATTTTTTTTATTGTTTTTTCAAACACATCACAATTGTAGTGGAACAGGCAGAGGCAAACCCTCTGATTTTTTTCTAATACTTTAGCTTTTAGACCTGTCTTTACCCTTTTCTGATAGTCTTCTTCTTCTTGCGTGTGGCGTGCACAGCCTAAAGTTGTAGGACAACTTGTTCTATTTGATCTTATTTGATTGTGCAGGCCAGGTTGATTGCATTCGTCGAAACAGGGCGGACCACGTGAAGGTTGCAATCTCCGATAGCGAGCAAGCATCAAGCCAGCATCTGACCTGGCACAATGGTATCAGCGAGCACCATTCTTACTTGCCTTGCTCCACTGACAGCATTTCTCATAATCATGAGTCCCATCAAGAAATAGGAAAAAGGGCAGCAGGCACATGGTAAAAACATCATCTACAGATTCTCTCCAAGTTATACATCAGCACAACCCGGAAATACATTGCTGCTTCACCATCTTGCCTCTTTCTACCCAACAGCATTGGGGGGAAATGTTCACGAGAAGGACTGGAGCCATTCAAGGCGGCAGTGGACAACAACTTTTGTAGGGACGGTTAGCCATGAACAATATGTGCTCAACTACCACTGACACCCACATAATTAAAAAATTAACAAAATAAAACAATGGATAAAGACAGGTCTAAAAGCCAAAATATTAGGAAAAAATCAGGCCATCAGTTAAGAAGCCAAATGGAAGCAACATCAATTGGTCTCAATAAACACCTGCAGTTGTGTGCATTGCATTCTTTGTATCTTTGTTTTTTGTGTGTTTCTGTGCAAGTATGTGTGTATATATTTTTAAAAGATAAGACACAAAAAGCTGCAGTAACTCAGCGGGACAGGCAGCATCTCTGGAGAGAAGGAATGGGTAACATTTCGGGTCGAGAACCTTCTTCAGGGCATATTTATCATATATATATATATATATATGTGTAAGTTTATTGGCCAAGTATTCACATACAAGGAATTTGCCTTGGTGCTCCGCCCACAAGTAACAACATGACAAACAGTGACAGTTACGAATGACTCAGAAAACACTAAACATTAATAATAATAAAACATTAATGATAAAACACCATTGATCAAGCATGTGAACCAACAAAATACCAGATCAAAGGGAGGCTACAGATTTTTGGCTGTTGAGTAGAGCAACTACTCGTGGATAAAAACTGTTTTTATATCTGGCTGTGGCAGCTTTGACAGTCCGGAGTCGCCTTCCAGAGGGAAGTGATTCAAAGAGTTTGTGGCCAGGGTGAGCGGGGTCAGAGATGATCTTGCCCGCTCGCTTCCTGGCTCTTGCAGTGGAGGGAGGATTGCAGCCAATAATCTTCTCAGCTGATCGGGCGATTCGCTGCAGCCTCCAGGTGTCGCGCTTGGTGGCTGAGCCAAACCAGACCATGTTGGAGAAGGTGAGAACAGACTCTACCATGGCCATGTAGAATTGGACCATCATTGCCTGTGGCAGATTGTGCTTCCTCAGCTGCCGCAGGAAGTACATCCTCTGTTGTGCCATTTTGACTGTGGAGTTGATGGTTGCCCCCCACTTAAGGTCCTTGGAGATGATGGTTCCCAGGACCTTAAAAGACTCCACAGATGTGACTGTGGTGTTGTTGATGGTGAGTGGGGTGAGGGGAGGGGGAGCTCTCCTAAAGTCTACAATCAATTCCACTGTCTTAAGCACATTGAGCTCTAGGTTGTTGTGACGGCACCAGGACGCCAGCTGTGACACTTCCTGTCCGTAGGCAGATTCCTCCCCATCCTGGATCAGTCCAATCAGGGTTGTGTTGTCCGCAAACTTGAGAAGCTTGACAGAGGAGTCAGTGGAGGTGCAGTCGTTGTTGTAGAGAGAGAGTAGAGGAGAGGGGAGAGTACGCAGCCTTGCGGTGCTCCTATGCTGAGTGTTTGCGAGTCCGAGATTTGCTTTCCCAGCCTCACATGCTGCTTCCTGTCTGCCAGGAAGTTGATGATCCACTGACAGAGGGGTTCAGGCACAGTCAACTCGGAAAGTTTGGAGTATAGTAGCTCTGGCACAATGGTGATGAATGCAGAGCTAATATCAACAAACAGGATCCTCAGTCTGAAGAAGGGTCTCGACCCGAAACGTCGCCTATCTCCTTCGCTCCTTAGATGCTGCTGCATCCGCTGAGTTTCTCCAGCTTTTTGTGTATCCTCGCATAGGTCCCCTGGCGGTCTAGGTGCTGCAGGCCCAGGTTGACTGCATCATCCGCAGATCTATTGGCCCGATATGCAAACTGCAGAGGGTCCAGCAGGGAGTTTGTGATATTTTTCAGCTTGGCCAGCACAAGCCTTTCGAGTGTCTTGATGACTACAGAGGTCAGTGTGGCAGGCCTGTAGTCATTAAGACAGACTTTGAAGCAGGCAAATATATATATATATATATATATATATATATATATATACACATACACACACACACACATACACACACACACATATATATATATATATATATATATATATATATATATATGATCTAGATATATGTGTATTTGTGAGTATGTGTATATACATACACACACAGAACTTTTTTTTCCCTCTTGTTTATTATATTGTTTACAGTGTACTATGTTTACATATTCTGCAAGTAAGAATTTCATTGTTCTATCTGGAACATTCGACAATAAAAGACTCTTGACTTTATTAAATTGTCTTGCAATACCTTCCAAAACCACTGCATGACGGGATGGTTCGCATTGTAGCCATTTTTGTACTTTGTGTTCTCCCTCCAGTCATTCACATCCACATCTCCAAGTCCACACATCAATAGCTGAAAGACAAAATTCAAACCTTATCAAAACAAAGAACAGAGCAGAGTCCATTGCAATAGTTAGGTATGCAAAATATGATGGAAAAGGTTACCTCCAATTCATTCTCATCGAATATTTTTATGACATCTTGTGGGATCAGTTCAAAGAAACCCTAGAAAAAGAAATATCAGGATTTTACAATGAGCATTAACAGCAAAATGAACACAAATGTCTAAATAGTCTAGATTAAACATTGCTTTAACATTTGATACCAACTTTTCCAATGATATAACAGCCTTTGGTACTCTGTAGACCCCGTAAAATGGCCGCATAGACATTAAATAATTATTTTTAAGTGTTCCACATAAAGACTTTATAATTGTAATTGTAATTAATTTATTAGCCAAGTATGTAAAAACATACACGGAATTTGATTTGTCACACAGTCATACCAAAAAAGTAACAAGACACACAACTACATAAAAATTAACATAAACATCCACCACAGCACACTGTGATGGAAGGCAATAACGTATTATGTTCTTCCCTCCTTTTCTCCCGCGGTTGGGGCAGTCGAACTATCCGCAGTCGGGGGGATCGAGGTGAGAGGGGAAAGATCAAAATGGAAACAGAGGGACAACTTTTTCCACACAGAGGGTGGTAGGTACATGGAACGAGCTGCCAGAAGTGGCAAAGGCATCCATAATTACAATAGTTAAGACACAGTCATAATCATAGAGTAATACAGTGTGGAAACAGGCCCTTCGGTCCAACTTGCCCACACCAGCCAACAATGTCCCAGCTACACTAGTCCCACTTGCCTGCGCTTGGTCCATATCCCTCTAAACCTGTCCTATCATTGTACCTGTCCAATTGTAGCTTAAATGATGGTTATAGTCCCAGCCTCAACTACCTCCTCCAGTAGTTTGTTCCATTCACCCACCACCCTGTGACAGAAGTGGTGAAAAAGTTACCCCTTGGATAACTTGTGCTGGTACATGGTTTGGATGGATTGAATGCTCAATTAAACTTACTGGTCATTGTCATAAATTCAGACTCAAGTATAACTGATAGAATTTTAAAAGTTTGTTTTCTCTTGTTACCTCTTTAAAAGCATTCATTTGCTCCTGGATTCGATTGACAAACCTCCACTGCATCACAAGGCTGAAAGAAAAGCAGAATGTCCACAAAATGCTTCATTAACAGATGACACACCACAACGAGTGCACTATATTTCAATCCGGTTAGTATGTTCCAACTAGTTCCAAACTACATGAGAGAGCATCTCCTCCTTCCACTGGGACCAGAGACTGAATTCAGTTTAAATTTAAGAAACAAAAAACATCACATGTTCAATGTTCCAGCTCAGCTGCATCTTGCTCCCACCACAAAGTTGCCCACGTCCCAACACTAATTGGGCATCATGCAGCACCTCACCCAGAAAAAACACAAAAATAACCAATATTATTAGCATGGATGAATTTAATGCAGCCAATAATGGTGGGAGGAGTTATTGATGGACAAGAGTTCAGTTTTGGAAAAGCTACAGTGAGATTCCTTCTACAACTATCTCATGGTCCATTCAATTATTGTAAGCAACAGGAATCCAAGTGGAAGATACTTTTCAGACGGATATAATTTATCTCCATAAGTGTGAAATATTAAGCAACACGCTGATATGAATAGTTTATAAACTAAAATGAAAACATTCTAACCTCATCCATACATGTTAAAAAAAACATGTGCACGAAGAGGATATACATTGCAAAATACTTACTGAATATACTCTTTCTTGTTTTTGTTTGTAACCAATATTTCTGATCCATTAGGTTTCAGTTCATGCTGTTGAGTCTGATGGAAGAAATAATGAATCCAACGTTTAATAAACTGCAAAACCACCAGAGGGCAGATGGGAGCAGAGATGGTCAATTTATTGTACAAAAATGCAACACAAAGAATTTGCAAATGAACGTAGAACTGAACTTGCTGGCAGTGCTACCTTTGTGACCATTACAAAACGTTAAATGCCATCATTTTATTTTCCAGCATCATGAGGTGTAAGTATATTACTCATGTATACTGACAACCTTCTGGTCTACAAAACTGTCTACTGATAATATAAAATATAATACAGTCCATAACACCTCCAATACAGCCAAAATAACTGGTTCCTTTAGCTTCCAGACTGTTCTTCAACATGACAAACCATCATCACAATTAGGCAAATTAAAAGCATGCAACAATTTTTTAGTTGCTATAATAAACTATATGTCTGTGTCTAACTTCTAACAAGGCCTTTCTCCAACCAAAGGTAATGAAATCTTAGCAGACTGCATGAGGAAATAAACAAAAATAATCTTCACTGTATGATTTATTTTATATTTATTGCCTCAGTAGAACCATTGTGACCCTGTAGTATAGGGAGCAGTCTCAACAATGCAGTTTTCCCAATTATTAAAGAATAATTCCTTGGTAATTAGTCTAGAAACTAAGATTTGTTACATTTAAAATAGTTTTCAACCCAACAAATTCATTTTCTGCCAGTGTCCAATGAGGCCCATTGCTGGGAATGACTTTAGTTACTAACTACCTTCTATCATTCAAGTAATTCATTCATGGTTTAATAGGGCATCTCCTTTCTTCGACCCATAGGGAGCCAAAAATCTTCTGTAAATTTACACACACATGCATTCGCAAAATAAAAATAAATTATATTTAAATAAAAAGGCTCCCTTTGCACTGGTGTACAAAGTCCAACGTCAAAAGGTTCAGTGATTTCTAACATTCTATGACCGTGAAGTACATTTCTCTCAGTCACACCTTGTTTACAGATATACTACAGAGGTACTTGAAACATGTAAAGTGCCTTGTGGAGTCACTAACAGAGTTTAAATTCCACTGATATTATTTTTGACATCTCTTCTAATCTCTAAGAAGGTGATTAGGGAAAGAGCAACAAGAATAAGGGTTCAGAAATCGTAAGATCATAAGTGATAGGAGCAGAATTAGGCCATTCGACCCATTAAGTCGACTCTGCCATTCAATCATGGCTGGCCTATCGCTCCTTCCTCACCCCATTCTCCTGCCTTCTTCCCGTAACCTCAAGGATCCAATGTGTAGGAAAGAACTGCAGATGCTGGTTTAAATCAAAAGTAGACACAAAAATGCTGGAGTAACTGCAGATTAATAATGAAGTTGCGTTATGCCTGAAGAAGGGTCTCGACCCAAAACGTCACCCATTCCTTCTATCCAGAGATGATGCGTGTCCCGCTGAGTTACTCCAGCATTTTGTGTCTACTTTAATCAAGGATTTATCTATCTTTGCCTTAAATATATTCACTGAAATGCTGGATAATATTCAGCTCCGTATCATTTGTCAAATGATGTAATAGTTGACACAAGAGCTTTAATCCATAGTATTGTGAACAGAAGACTGAGACAGTCAATTGATGCAATGGCAATGACGGAGAAAAATACTGCAATCAATATTTATTTCGATGGAATTTCAACTATATCACACTTGCAGGGGCACCAAACACAGCATTTCCTTATTACCAATGTTATTAACAAATTAAAGACAAAGTGCTGGAGGAGCTCAACGGGTCAAGCAGTATCTCTGGAGAACATGGATAGATGACAGTTTGGGTTGGACCCATTCTTCAGACCCCAACCTCTCATCCAGCTTTCTCCCGCCACTACAATCAGTCTGAAGAAGGATCCCAACCCAAAACACCACCTATCTATGTTGGCCAGAGATGCTGCCTGATCTGCTGAGGTACTCCAGCACTTTGCGCCTTTTTGGTGTTAGTGAGCATCTGCATTTCCTTTAGTCTACATTTTCCTACAACTTAACACAAGTTACGTCAATGTTATTTCATATCGTGCATTAACGGGACACAAAATGCAAGGTGAAAATTATAATGTGACTGGATAGAGCTTGTGAAGCTGAATGGAGGATAACAAAACAAGAGCTGGAGCTAAATATTGCTGTACTCCACTTAATGCTTGGTTTTATTACAGCTGCTTTGAGGAACTATATATCATTGAATGCTGTTTGCAAGGGGGGAGACTTATACTTAAAATGGTCATCCAATACCAAAGCAACCTATCTATATTTCACTGATATGTGTGACACACATGAATACCAACCTGACCAAAAAGCTCCTCATCAACCACGAACCGAAGATCCAAATCGGTTGGATCATTTTCAAGAATCCACATCAGTGAATTATAATACTCGCTGTCCTGTAACATTGGAGGATAAAATTCACATTACTCAATTATACTTTTCCATTTATAAATCTTATTGAAATGCAATGCAAATCCAAAATTTATATTTTACAGACTCCTAATTATGGAATGTAAAAACCAAGCAATCTTTCCCAAATTACTTCAGAATTTATGATGCGGGGGGGAAAATGTATGCCCGCATATTAAAACTTGGCTTCATTCCAACTCCTATGTCCCACTTTCCAGGAGACTAACGCTGGAATCAAAACTATTTTGATTTTCCTTTGCTGATTGAAGTTTTGACTGTTTTTATAAACTGGGTTTACTGAATGGATTTGCCTAACTGAGCTGCGTCCAGACTTCAATATGTTTGGCCACAATCAGAGTAAAAAACATGAGCCAAGGATAAAGACGGGGGAAAAAAAAAAACAGGATTCTGGCTGGACCCATACACATGCTGAAAAGCTGAGTTTGCTTTTAGAAGGATTTCAGACATTGCAAATATTTGTAAAGAATGAGGTTTTGGAAGAGAGGAAGGAAATTTCTTTACTTGAATATGGCAGCAGGATTATTGAAAATAGCTTTCTTTGGCTAAAAATCTGCAGAGCAACAGCTGAATTGGAAATTTATGATGGACCAGCTGAGGAAGGGAGAGACGCAGAGCACAGTTTTTTTTTAAATAAGCATAAAGAAACATGATAATTTAAGTATGGTATAGAAAAATACACAAAGTTTATGGCAATAGACATTGATATAGAATCATATAAATATACCTCAGTCCTGATCTAAAAGAGTTGTACTAAGTGAATGATGTCTTCCTGAACAAGATGAAATTGTTGATGTGATGTACTTTGGTTTAAAAAAAGTTATCCAAACTGGACAATTAAAGCAAGGATAATTACCACACTCTACCTAATGATGGAGATGACCAACCTCGATCTTTGGAATCTGGAACACACGGCTGGGGAGTGCTCTCCCAACTTTAAATATCCCTACTTGGCACCCAAATCACCAAGGCATAGAACGAGTGGACCAAGCTCTCTTAAACTGGCTTGCTGTAGGTTGGAGCTTGGTGGTTTGCATGGACACGATGCAGGCCTCTGAATAGTTCAGGCTTTTGAACAGTCCTTCCATAAACAAAGGTACTGTCCGATTCACCTCCACGCTACTGAGAACATTGGACTTTTAGTCAATGAAATTGATGCGGGACAATTTGCTACAATGCTGAGAAATATATTCTGCACCTCGCATCTTCCGTTTTGCTCTATCTATTGTACTCGCATTTGACTTATTGTATTTATGTATGATATATCTGATCTGTTTGGATAGGATGCAAAACACTTTTCACTGTACCTCTGTACGTGTGACAATAATAACTTAAATATAAACCTGCTGAGGGGCCAGTTTTTGTGCTGCATGGTTACATCATCCCACCTTAAATAGAGCACAGTAACGTGACCAAGGGAATAACCTACAGAATATCTATTCTGTTTAATTATAACATGAAAAACTTACCACCGACTCCATATCTTGCAATGTTATTGGTTTCTGAAGCATCATCTTGTACAAGGGTCGGATAAAAAATCCTATATAATTAATAAAATAAATCTCAATTGGTTCATATAATCACACAAATAGCATCAAATTCTTATTTTATGGCTTAGAAAAACCTCTCCTTTAAAAATAAATACATTCAATTGCATTTTTAATAATGTAAGCCTATGTACCCACCATCTAACAATTTCCCATGAAATACTGCCATTCCAGCTACACGCCCTATGAATTTAAAGTAAGATACATGCTCCTCATTGCATAGTCCAGAGTTTGGGTTTATCTGTAAGGTGTAATTGTCCCTGCAGGAGAAAGAAGTTTACACTATTAGATTAAATGATGACACAGAGTGAAAATGTCATTCATGCAAAAGAATACAAAAGCTATCCCACAAATATTAAAATCCATCAGATGGCAGGTCTGATCAACAATGGCCTAAATGACTCAATAGGATGGAGGTTCCAAAACAATGAACCTTCTGAACCTTCTGAATTTTGTTGTCGGCAGGGTGGTACTCTGCATATCGCCAACTTGGACAATTTTACATTTTTATCAAGCCAATTAACCGACAAGCCTGTATGTCTTTGGAATGTGGGAGGAAACCGGAGATCTCGGAGAAAACCCACGCAGATCACGGGGAGAATGTACAAACTCCATACAGACAGCACCCGTAGTCGGGATCGAACCCGGGTCTCTGGCGCTGCATTTTGCTGTGGGGCAGCAACTCTACCACTGTGCCACCCATGGCAATGCTACCCCAAGCAGGTTTGCAACCAACTCTTGGTGGTTCAATGAGTTATCGTACAATAATAGGTTTATTAGGCTATCATGATGTATGTGTGGGAGGGTGGGTGGGGAGGGTTTGACTTGTGGATCTGTGGGTTGGGGTCAGATTACAGGAAATAGGAGATATGGTGGACTGATGGGTTGGCAAAGTAATGTTGTCAGTTAAGGGGTTAAAATATAAAACAATTGCTAGGCAAGTGCCAGGCAGCCAGGTACATGGGAATCTGGAAGCAGGTACACAATAACAAGCACAGATAGGGAACTGGTCAAAAGTGGGGCATTGGAAAATTTGCAGCCATCTTCACAACTATGTTCTACTGTAACACAGCAACAAAAATACTGCAGGAATAATGCAAATATGCAATGGTGCAATGCAATCCAGGCATTTCAAGCCTAAGGATTCTGCCATGAAATAAGCTTCTGAAAGCGAAAAGCATTTACTTACGTGGCAGAATATTCGAACAACCCATAATATGGATTGAACATCTCTTTGGAAAGGAGAAAAAACCATTCCCTGGCAACACCACCATAATCCAATCCTTTTTCAGAATCAAACTCAATCCAGAGTCTGGCTTTAAGGAATTCTACTCTCTTTACAGATATTATTTTTCTGTAAGAGTCTTCCAAGATTGTGTTACGACGCAGCTTCAGTTCAAATCGATTTGGACCATCAGTCTGCAAGCAACAAATTAGGTTTCATAAGGAGGCAACATACTTAAAATGTAGTCAACTGAATTTAGTAGATATCCATACAGACAGGATAGAGATAAGAATCACTGACAGGAACAACATTTTGAACATAAAGCATCAGACTTAAATAGTGTTATTCACATGGTCGGAACAGGTGGCATCAAACTAAACAAATTACTTTTTGAAGTGCAGTCATTTAATTTTGCAAAGCATTGGTTAGTTTGCACAAAGTCCAGCAAACAGGAACAAGAAAAGTGTCCAATTAATTTTGTTTTATTAGTCGTGTTCCAGGAAGATATACCAACTGGAACACCAGAACCTTCTGCACTTCAAAACAGCTTTTGTAGCCACCTGATGGTAATTTTGGGAGTACAACTTTACAACACAAATACTTTCCCTTGTATCTCTTAATTGTACTGCCCCTCTCATATTTAAGTCATCGACAAACAAAACTTTATATACTTTTTGATTGGCAATGGAACTGATCGCATTGGAACCACAAACAAAAATCCTCCCCATCAATGGACTACAATTCTCACCGGCTTCCGCAACTTTTTCCTGAAATAATCATACTTCTGTTTGTAATCCCTCGAGTAAGGCACTGCCTGTAATTTAAAGCAGGATCAAGATCAGTACAGGACAATTTCTTGTATATACCTTTGATCAATGTCAACTTTATTTATGCTATTACATTGAAATGAAATCTGTGCCCTACCAAGACTGCATTTCCAAGACCAGAAAAAGACTCAATGATAAAAATGTAAATTTTAAACTCAGATTGTGGGTTTTTGCTTACCGGTCCAGTGATGGCCGCATTCTGTAAGCGAGGATCTTCCCACTGGGTGACTTTGGTATCTGCCAGAAAATAATTATTACTTATTCCCCTATATTTACACCCATGAAACCAAACACAAGCTACAATAAGATACACTTCTTATAGTTGCCGAGACATTAACAAAACTGATCAGGATGATATAAAAAGTCATACTCACTATGGTCTATATAAAAAACGCGGCCATCAGAGTGTACACGCTCCTCCCACCCAGGCTGTAACAAAAAGGTCATTTTAATTCAAAACTGTTATTTATTTTTCACAATCTGTGGAATGTGGGCAAAGCCTGCATTTATTTCCCATTCCAAATTGTCCTTTACAAATGTGGAGAGCTATACTCTTGAAAGGTCGGTGAAAGTCCCCTCGCAGTGCTGTTGGGTAGGAAGATCCCGGTTTGGACAAAGCGGGATCAATGATACATTTTCAAGTCAGGGCAACTTTGAGAAAAAACAAATGTTGATGTTTCTACTACGTGATTGCTTTGGTCATTCTTGGTGGCCGAGGTCAGAGGTTTCAACGTTCAAGGTTTCAAGGTCAGTTTATTGTCACATGTACCAATTAAGGTACAGTGAAATTTGAGTTACTATACAGCAAGTGAAAAGCAACAAGACACACAACCACATCAAAGTTAACATAAACACCCATCACAGAGGATTCCACTGTGAAGGAAGGCAATAAAGTTCAATCTCCTCCCTCTTGGAGGCACTGCAACAGTAACCTAGGCAAGTAGCTGCAATGCATTTTGTTGATAGAACTGTGTTTTGATAGTGGACGGTGTGAATATTTAGAGAGCTGGATGGGGTGTCACTTGATCAGCTGAAGGAAGACAGTAGATAATAATCAGAAGTAGGTTTCTTCATTTAATTATATCAAAAAGGCTGGCAGTATCATCAAGGACCCACACCATTCTGGCCACACACTCATCCCCTGCTACGTTTGGGTGGAAGGTGCAGGAGCCTAAAGACTGCAACAACCAGATTCAGGAATAGCGACTTCCCCACAGCCATCAGGCTATTAAACTTGGCTCGGACAAAACTGAACAATAATAGCCCATTATCTGTTATTTGCACTTTATCAGTATATTTATTCATGTGTGTATATATTTATATAATGGTATATGGACACACTGATCTGTTTTGTAGTAAATGCCTCCTATGTTCTGTTGTGCTGAAGCAAAGCAAGAATTTCATTGTCCTATCAGGGGCACATGACAATAAACTCTCTTGAACTCAGGGGTAAAGTGTAGTCATAAGGACAAACTTTTTAACCTGTAGGTATTGAATTGGGAGAATAAGACAGAAAGGTAACTTACAGGAAGTGGTCCAAGATCTGAAGGATCTAATGGTGGACGCTGCCGGACATGAACCGGAATCTTCAATCTTGGATCCTCCTGGTTTCAAGATTCAAGCACAGAATTAATAAACAATACTCAATTATATTAGCAGTAGCAATAAATACCCGCTTTGCCCTCCCACGTAATCCATGCACAAACATTAACAAGTATTCTTTCCTTTGTTGTTCTTACTATATTTATTATCAGGATTTTAAAAATTGCCAACTGGATTTGGGGCTTAATTCCAGCTTGTGCTTAAAAGGAACATCTGACGGTGAATTTACCCTCAAGCTTGCATTCCTACAACAATACAAACTTTATGATCAAGCTCTTGGTCATCCCTCAGCTACTTCGGCTCGCTGACTGTTTATTCCCTCATTAAGAAAGCTCTCAGGGGCGCATGGGTTTAGAGTTGGTGCCTTACAGCGCCAGAGATCCGGGTTCGATCCTGACTATGGGGGCTTGTCTGTAAGGAGTTTGTGCATTCACCCCGTGGCTACGTAGGTTTTCTCCGAGATCTCTGGTTTCCTCCCACACTCCAAAGACATACAGGTTTGTAGGTTAATTGACTCGGTATAATTGTAAATTGTCCCTAGTGTTTGCGGGATAGTGTAAGTGTAAGGGGGTCGCTGGTCAGCACAGACTTGGTGGACCAAAGGACCTGTTCCTGCGCAGTATCTCTAAACTAAACAAAAATAAAGTTCTTGTTGTTTTTATCATGTTATAATATAGTTCTACTTTACATACAAACACACTAATTTCCTTGTCAAGCATGCATTTAAATTACTTAACTTAAAATATAATTTACTACATCATTATAATATCATCGATACTGCATCTGCATCACAACAATAAACCAAAATGCATGCCACATTCATTATTTGCATGATATTGTTATGATATATTTCATTTTCTATGCATGAAGCAAGCCAAACTCATTCAGTTAATCACTTGTTAATGGATCATCCTTCTCTTGATCTAGTCTGCAAGCTTGCTGCTGCTTTAAATTGAGACCCAAAGGAAACAGAATTCCAATTCTATCGGTGCTGCAGGATTTTTGAACTATTTAATTTGGCTCTATATCTAAAGTTCCTTTCCACACACCTAAAAACACCTTTTCATACATGCACATAATACTGCATCAAAGCGTTTTAGCATGTCAGCATGTGAGCCAAAAAGATCAAAGGTGGCCAATTTGTGGTAAGCTACTTGCTCTCAACTGAAGTAGTGGTGAGGGAACTACAATCTGTCCCAACATTGTTCAACCACCCAAGTAACAACAGAAAAAGTAGGAACATGAGGGCCACAATTTTTTTTTTTTAAGGTCACAGTTCAATTAAACATATAACTAAAAGGTGCTTGAAAGAACCAATTTTCAGTACACTATGAACTGAGCATTAATATGGAAACTAACAGGGACAGGCCCTTTGGTGCACAATGTCTGTGTCGAACACAGTGCCAAGTTAAACCAATGCCCTCTGCCTGCATGCGATCCATGTCTCCCAACCCCATGCATATCTCTGTACACATCTAAAAGCCTCTTAAACACCTCTATCGTAACTGCTCCCACCACCACCTCTGGCAGCATGTTCCGGGCACCCATGTACACTCCGTGTAAAAATAATTTGCCCAGCACTTTCCCACTCTGACCTCAAAGCCATGCCCTCTAGTCTTTGGCATTTCCACCCTAGGGGGAAACAGTTCTGACTGTCTACTCTATCTGTGCCTCTCAATTTTATATACTTCTACCGGGTCTAAACAAAGCCAAGGTTTGTCATTGTATGATTGAAGAGTGTGTCTATAAAGATGTGCTCCATAAAGCGATTTGCAGCAGTATCTATGTTAAGAACTGGATTTCAAGTTTTCTGTTGTGATATGGCATTAAAGTATATGCAGAATGTAAGAGTCTGAACCTGTGGAGCAGAGATATCGGGGGGGCCTGGGATCCTGGAGCAGTTCTAGTATATTACAGTAGGTTGAATGTGGGCAGAATGCAATGGTTTAGTCTCAGAGCTTCAATGCCAAGCCAGCTGCTTGCAGAGATCCAACGCACCAATTAAAGTTTTGATTACTATTTGCATTGATAATATTGCTAAATTCTGATGCAGATTTAATATACAGCCAACCAACCGGTACAGGAAATATTGGCTTACTGATGAAGCTATTTCAATACATTGACAATACATTACAGTACATTAAACGTGCATTATCAACAATCTTAAAAGTACCATAAAATCCTTGCCTTGGTTCCTTTGCAATCTGCTGTACCAACAAGAACTCTCCTTACCCATGTGGTGCTTTTGGTGTTGTGGTCAATGAAGAACGGTCTACCATTGGTTACAGAGCGGATCTCCCATCCAGGAGGGAGAAAGCCCGGCTCGTATTTACGTTGATGGTTTGGGGAATATTCTGGAGAATTCGGAGGGGATGTTGACTGAGGAACAAAGACTGTGGGGTTCCGACTGGGATTAGGCTGCACTGCTTCTTTGGTGGTCTGCACGGAAAATAGACAAGAATAGATATTTTCTATCAATTCAAAAGGTGATAAGTAGAGACATGAAGCTAATTATTTCAACAGAATAAGAGCAAAATGGAAGAAAGGCAGTTATGGTTCTAAGTTTGGACTATTTGATAGCCAACTCCTGGACAAAATAGATAGTTCCAAAAATCAATTTCCATCATTTGTATCAAATATAGTTCACTGAATCTGTGGAGGTCCAAAGTGCTTTTGCTGCTGTCAATCTCCATCCTAGATTGGATGTAGATACTAAGACATGATTTGGTTAGAGCGACATGTATGAACTTTGCCAAAGGGGTCTCTCTAAGAAGAGGTTAACATAAAATTAGCAAAACAGTAATTTGTACAATCCCATAACCACAAAAAGAGGATTTGTGACAAACGAAAACAATTTGTTCATTTTAAGCATCAATCCATTGAGCACTGAGAGTTGTGAAACAACCATAGATGAAGGAAAGCTGAAGTGCACGATAAAACAAAATATTCAATCCATTCATGTTGACTGCCATTTGATATACCAGCAATACAAGCAATGAAATTAGAACAACGGTAGATAAAATATCTATTGGAACCACTCTATTGAGATATTTTACCATGGTTGCTTTATTACATAGTATAATTTTACAAATGTAACTCATCAAAATACACCAGTTTCAACCCAATAGTAACGTACTAAAACATTTTATGTGCGTTACCATTATTCCAACCATTTCTTCACAGCAGAAGCTGCTAATGGAATAACTGAAAAGTCACCAGTTCAAATTGCACCCTACACCTTTTCAGTTTGAATGCAATTAATTTAGAAATTTGTGAATTTTCACGAGAAAATTAAGCCAAGATAGCTACTAGATTGTCATAAGAGCTAACATTCTTTAGCTAAAGATATTTGAGGATTGGAATTTGCCACCTTACACTCAGGCTGGCATGAAACTGCTACACTAGTGGTCCATACTGCGCAGTGGTCTCATACTGTGCTTGTAAATACTCAAATGATCCACAGCAGAAATACAAATGATCTCCATGCTATTATTCATAAAAATTATAAATGGGAAGCATGGCCTTGTCAACATCATTCAAATCCTAAAAATATATACTTTTTAAAACTTCACGAATTTAACTGCGGCCGAGAAAATCATGTAAATTATAATGAAAGTGCAATTTTAGTATTTTTGACAATGTAAATAAGATACCTATATTTTGCTATAAGATGCTGCCTGACCCACTGATACTCCAGCACATTGTGTCTTCTTTTGTAAATTTGTACCTGCAGTTCCTCGTTTCTATTTTCCCCATATATTTTGCTTATTCGGTTCATAAAAAGTATAATGCCACATCATTTATGGACAATCAGAATTATTTGTGCTGGTTGTGTGTAACCAGGGGGATCCCCTCAACATACAGTCAAAGTTCAAATAACAATTGATTCTATAACTTTCTAAAAAATGTAAGTTGACAATAAATTGGATAGTTTCTAATACTTTGGAAATAACAAGATTGCTCCAGGTTCAATGCGAGTGTTGGATTCGGATATGATTTAATTATAGACAGAACTTGCCTGCATAACGGGTCTTGTCCAACTGGTGGTCCGGTTATTGTGATTGACGAAGTAAATTCTTCCTTTGTCATCCTTCTTTTCTTCCCAACCAGGTGGTAGCCCCATAGAAGTGGGTAAAATCTACCAGGAACAGCAGATAAAACATTTGGTTAATGAAGACTACCAACTGGAGGAAGGATTTTTTTGGGTAAAATTATCAAGTGAAGAAAATCTTGGCACTTTGATTGGAGCACATTCGTTAAAAAAATAGCTTCTTAAAATAGTTTTGCTTTAAAAAAAATCGACATGATTTCTTAACAGCTTAAAATGTCTTAACATTTACACAAGGAAGGGGCATAAGAGAGGGTGGAGCTGACCTATTTGACTCAATGGTTCAATGGACCTTTATTGTCACATGTACCTAGATACAATTAAGTTCTTTGATTTCCATACAATACAGTAAAGTCTTACTATACACATGCACAATCATACATAAGATCAATCCTACACCACTGGATCACAAGTTAAGGTTCATGCATAAAACTATTGCTTTAGAAACATAGAAAATGTGTGCCATTCGGCCCTTCGAGCCAGCACCACCATTCATCGCGATCATGGCTGATAGTCCCAAATCAATAACCCGTGCCTGCCTTCTCCCCATATCCCTTGATTCCACCAGCCCCTAGAGCTCTATCTAACTCTCTTAAATCCATCCAGTGATTTGGCCCCCACTGCCCTCTGTGGCAGGGAATTCCACAAATTCACAACTCTCAGGATGAAAAAGTTTTTTCTCACCTCAGTCGTTAATGGCCTCCCCCTTATTCTAAGACTGTGGCCCCTGGTTCTGGACTCGCCCAACATTGGGAACATTTTTCCTGCATCTAGCTTATCCAGTCCTTTTATAATTTAATATGTTTCTATAAGATCCCCCTCCCCCATCCTTCTAAACTCAAATGTGAATACAAGCCTAGTCTTAGAAAACTAACACCCTCAAAGTGGGTTTGGTCCAGCTCTACTTGTGGATGCTCAGCATTGATCGCATTGAATGGCAGTGCTGGCTCGAAGGGCCGAATGGCCTACTCCTGCAACAATTGTCTATTGTCTACTTCATGTAACCAATGACTGCAGGCATTTGTCCCTGCCTGTAATTCTGGTTAGATTGAACACACAAGTTTAAAATTAGAACAAGGCAGCAGAAATGTCACAAGATGCTTCTTCACAATGGACAGAGGATACTCAAGTCTACGACAAAATATTATCTTTGACACTTTCTAAGTGGTGTAGTAAGTGGTTTTCAGTACAGCTTGATCCATTGGTCATCTAAACGTTCCCTATTAAAGAAAATCTATACTTTTAACCTCTTGCAAGCTTTAATGCATTTTCCTTTCACTTTCATAGTCCTGGGATTGAAACCACTTTCGACCATTAGGGAGACTGACAAAAACCTCCGGGAACCGCACGGAAACCTTGGGTGGGACGCAAAGTCTCCAGAGGTTTCCATTCAGGTTTCCTAAGTGGGACAGGGGCATAAGGAAAACAGGAGACACAAGGAAGTCCAGGTGCTGGTCTAAAAAAAACTTTGAGTGTTGGGGAAACTCAGCGAGTCAGGCAGAGAGCTTGCTGGAGAGCACAGGTAGGTGACTTTTCATGCCTGTTCACGTCTTCAGACTGACTGTGGTAGGGGAAGCGGGGGGGGGGGGGGGGGGGGGGGGGGGGGGGGGGGGAGATTGGGGCGGGGGGGGGGGAGATTGGGGGGGGGGGGGGGGGGGATATTGGGGCGGGGGGAGATTGGGGCGGGGGGGAGATTAGGGCATTGGGGCGGGAGGTGGGGTTTATTGGGGGGGGGGGGTAAAAAGCTGGGAGAGGTGGGGGGGGGTCAAGGCCCTAGCAAGTGATAGGTGGATACAGGTGGGGGGGGGGGGGGGTCGATAGGCAGATAGTGGACAAAGGCCAGAGGTGAAAAGATGAAAATATCTCATTCCACAAAGCCGACCTCTGGCCATACTTTTAATCACATGCACAATTTCATTTTGTGGTTCAATATTAACCTTCTGTTTGAAAACATCCTCATGCTACATCCTCGGCCATTTTGTTACATTGCAGTTAAGAACCAATTGATGTTGTTTCGACTCTACATGTTGCTTTAAAACTACAGTTAAAATACTTACAACAGGCAGCACTGGCTGTTCTTCCAGAGTAGTCTGTGAACTCCCGCGTCTACTGGAATGACTCTTAAAAAAGTAAAACAAACATATTACAATATATGTTTAATCAATGTCCAAACAACTACACTGAGTTTAAAACTTAGCACAATGGAATCTTGGAAGGACCAAAATATAAGTATCGATTATATTATTACTTGAATGAACAAATTAAGTTTCAAAGAGATCAGCATTTAGCCCCATTAATGGCACTAAATGATAGTGGCAAAGTTGATGGGTAATCTAATACGGAAAGACAATAAAGCACATTGTATATATAAACCAGAGTTTAAATATTTTATGTTAGAAAATGAAAATAAATATTAAGATCCATTTGGGTAATGGCTATTTAAACATTCATCTAACAAATGGATTAGAAACATTAATTTAATTCGACTAAGCCAATTTACAGGACAGAAGGATGGATGGTTAAGTTTATAATTTCCAGAAAGCTGAGACCAATATCTCGGTGGGATTAAACTGCAACAACATGTTAAAACTTGCTTTACTACTTACTGAGCTGGAGCTGCGGCGATCTGCACATCCAGTTGCCTGGAATCGTCGACTAAGTTCTTCTGCAAGTTGGTTTTGCAAGTCAAAGCTTACATTTTGTCCGGTAGGCGTATGGGGAGGAGGAGGTGACTGCGGATTAGATCTGCCAAATTGAGTTTCATCTTCGGTGATCAATTCCCAGCCCTGCAAGAAGAATCGTGTTGTTACAAAATACAAAGAACTAGAGGAACTCAGCGGGTCAGGCGGCACCTGTGGAGGGAATGGACAGACAAGGTTTCGGGTGGGCTTAATTCGTCAAGTCAATGGAGAAGGGTAGGGGAAAGCTGAAAAAGGTGCGAGTGGGGCTAAACTCTCTTGATAGGTGGATACAAGTGAGAGGATTGGGGAATGATTAGCTGATGGGTGGATTAACTGACAAAGGCTGGAGGTGAAACGGGGTGTCAGATAAAGAAAAAAGATGAATTAGAAGATGTAGGGACAGATGTAACACCTGTCCCTACACCTCCTCTTACTTCTATCCAGGAGAGATGTGGGGTGAGCATATGTAGGAGGGGAAAGGAGCAGGGTGACCAAAGTTGTGGGAGATGGGAGGAACGATATGTGGGCACTGGGGTGGATGTGGTGAAATGGGTGGGAGTGAGCGAAAGAGAGGGGTAGATAGGGGTGATTATCATTTGAAGTTTGAGAATTCAGTGTTCATACTATTGGATTATTGGCTACCTAAGCAGAATATGAAGTGTTGTTCTTCCAGTGTGCATGTAGTGCCACTGGCAGTGAAAGCGGCCATGTTCAGGAAGGTCAGTATGGGAATGGGACGGGGAAATAAAATGGTTAGCAACCGGGAGTTCCAGCTATGACTATGCTTGGTCTCACAGATGTAGAGGAGTGCACATCAGGTGGCACAAATGCAATAGACGAGGTTGGAAGAGGTGTAAGTAAACTTCTGTCTCACCTGGAAGAGCTGCTGGCGGCCCTCCATGGAAGTGAGAGAGGAGGTTTAGTTCAGTTTAGTTTAGAGATACAGCGCGGAAACTTGTTCTGCACAGACCAGCGATCCCTGCACATTAACACTATCCTACACCCATTAGTGACAATTTTTACATTTACCAAGCCAATTAACCTACAAACCTATACGTCTTTGGAGCGTGGGAGGAAGGAAACCGAAGATCTCGGAGAAAACCCAAGCAGATCACAGGGAGAACGTACAAACTCCGTACAGACAGCACCCGCAGTCATGATCGAACCTGGGTCTCCGGTGCTGCATTGGCTATACGGCAGCAACTCAACGCTGCGCCACTGTGACCACTAGATGAAACATTTGCAGGGACAAGTGTTACATCTCCTCTGGTTACAGAGGAAAGTGCTTCGGTTGGGGGTGGTTGGATGAGATGGGATGAACGACCCAAGGAGTTCGGAGACAGTGACCCCTAAGTGAAAGCTGAAAGGGACTGGCGGAAATGTTGGAGAATGATGTAACACTATGTTTTGTTTGAATGGTCAAAAATGGCAAGTTACTTTAGCAGAGGGTAATGTTCAGTTGGAATAGTCAATAAAACAATGCACTGTTCGGAAATTGAATTAGTTTGTGGTTTATATGTGTACATGTGGCACTAAAATATAGTACATCTTCTCAAATGCTTTTCAGATAGATGGACAGACTTTACCTTTGAAGTAGATTAAAGCGTGCAACTTACATCTGGAGAATCTCTATTTTCAGAAGTTTCTGTTTCTTCTGAAATCTGCCTGCGTGTACTGTAGATACGCTGAGCCTCCAGCTGGATGTTGTTTCGACAGTGATTCATGTCAGATGCACAATCCCTGTCGGGGATAATGATCAATTATGTCAGGAAAAGGTTGTAATTGTATTTCCTTGCCACAAGCATTATCCATTTTAATCCCAAATCTTTCACATATTTATCTTTTAATCCTTTGTCTGTGTATAAAACTTGAAACATGTATTTTTTTAAACCAGAAGTGCTAATGTTTGTTCAATCATTAGAATAGAGGAAAATATCTTCATGTTTAATTTTAAAATCAGATGCACATGCTGTTTTATTCTCTGTTCTTCAAAAACCAGAGTGGCAAAAAAAAACAAAAAACCCCACAAAATGTAGGAGTAACTCTGCGGGTTAGGCAGCATCTCTGGAAAACATGGATAGGTGGAGGTTCGAGTCGGGATCCTTCTGCAGACTTGAACCCTAAACGTTACCTAACCATGTTCTCCAGAGATGCTGCCTAACCCGCTAAGTTACTCCAGCAAATTGTGTCCTTTTGCGCAAACCAGCATTTGCAGTTCCTTGTTTCTATCACTGAGTGGCATATTTCTTAATGCAAACCATACAATGCTTATGTCACCTGGCCAGAGATACACTTTTTTGTGCAGGTTTTGTCTCATCGTTGTGATCTCTCATCCTTCCTTTTACAATATCTTGAGTATTTGGATACTACAGATGCACTGTAGAAAGAAGTGCATTTCTACAGCGCACTACTGTAAAATTACACAATTGCAATGGTTAGAACAGATTTACATCATGGCTGGTTGCATCACGATGATGCAGAGAGCAGTGGACAGCCCGTCCTTTCCAGGCCCACCACTGAAAGCATCTAAATGAGATGCTGCCTCAAGGAGGCATCTGTTAAGGATCTCCACCATCCAGGCCAGGCCCTCTTCTTGCTGCTACTGTCGGACAGGTGGCACCAAAGTCAGAAATCCCACACGACTAGAATCACCTGCTCAATCCAAATCCTACCTCTGCAGTGGAATGCAACAGATCACTTATTGCACTACTATGGCCTTTGTTCCTAATGGTGTATTTTCCCACTAATATATATACTTTTTTTGTCTTTTTCTTTTCACTGTCTTGGAGAATTCGTGTAATTTATGTAGAATTTGTTTTTGCGCTTGTCTGAGTCTATGCGTCTGTGATGCTGCAGCAAGCAAGGTTTTCCCTGTACCTCACTGTGCTTGTGCACATGACAACAAAACACAACTTCAGTACCATTAGAAGTGACCAAACACAAATTAAATCCAAGCAGAAAATCAGTTCTATGAAGGCTATGATATTCAAGCCTCAGACAGGTATAGTTTGCTTATAGAACAGAAAATCTCTTTAGGGTACACAACATGCTGGAGAAACTCAGCAGGTGCAGCAGCATCTATGGATCCGCTGAGTTTCTCCAGCATTTTGTGCACCCTCGATTTTTCAGCATCTGCAGTTCCTTCTTTAACAGAAAATCTCTTTAACTGCAGCAACAACGTTTTCTCTTGTTTTTTTTTAAAATTTTTTATTAGAAGTAAATACATTATAAAAAATTTTGTTTGTTATAGTCATACATTATTAATATTATTTATATTAACAATTGTATCGTAATTGCACTTCTTTATATTTTTTTAATTTTTATATAGATAGAAAATTGTAGAAAAAAGAGAGAAATAAAAACATTTTTAAAAAAAAGTGAATGGAGTATTCGACTGATTATGCATCCTTGGAGCTATATCCATGGATTATAAAATATAATTCTTCATCTATTCTTTAATTCAGGTTTCAGTCAGGTTCTCGTGCCGAACCAATTTGCCCCTTCAAATATTCAATAAATGGGGACCATATTCTTATGAATAGTTCTTGTTTGTCCATTAAGACAAATCTTAATCTTTCCAAATGTAGGGTCTCCGACATTTCCATAATCCACATTTTAATTGTGGGGGTTATAGGGCCTTTCCAGAATTTTAATATTATTTTTTTCCCAATTATTAAACTATAATCGATAAAAGTTATTTGGTTTGTTGTGAATAATTGATTTGGTTCTAGTATTCCTAATATTATTAATTTTGAATCAGGGACCAAATTGGTATTGGCAACTTCCGAAATTATCTGAAAAATTTCCGTCCAAAAATTAGTAATTTTTATACAGCTTACAAATGTGTGCGTAAGATTAGCCTCTAAGTGTTGACATTTATCACAAATAGGGGATACACAAGGAAAATTTCTGTTTAATTTGGTTTTTGAATAGTGCAATCTATGTAAAACTTTAAATTGTATTAAAGAATGTCTAACATTTAACGAACAGTGGTGTGTATGTTGTAAGCTTTCATCCCAATATTTCTGGCCCTATTATTTATCCTATTTCGTTTTCCCATGATTGCCTATATATTTCCGTCATGGGTGCATCACTATCCAATAAAATATTATAAATATAAGATATCAATTTTTCTGTGTTCGGGTGTTTATTCAAACATTCATCAAGAATTTCTCTCTTTCTATTTCTGTAATCCTGTGTATTTGACTTAGCATAGTCTCTGATTTGTAGATATCTAAAGTAGTCTTTTGAGTGAAGCCCATAAATTTGTTGTAGTTCCTGAAATGAAAGAAAGGAATTCTTCCTATAGAGATCACCCATCTTAATAATTCCACGATTTTTCCATTGTAAAAACCTTTATCCATCATTGAGGGTTTAAATGTAGCATTATTTACAAAGGGAAGTGCTAATGGTAAACAATCTAATTTTAGCGTCTTCTTTAATTGTTTCCAAATACGTATTACATTGTCTATCATTGGGTTTTCTTTATAGATTATTTTGCTTAATTTAGTATTAGCAAATAGTATCGATCCAATTTCAAAGGGTAAACAATCTTCCTTTTCCATTTTTAACCAATCTGGTTGTTTGTCCAGTTCTTCCAACCAAAAATTCATATTTTTAATATTAACTGCCCAATAATAAAACATAAAATTTGGTAATGCTAAACCTCCATTTATTTTTGATTTACATAAGTTTTTTATTTATTCTGTGGTTCTTATAATCCCAGATAAAGTTGGTGACTATAGAGAGGTATATCGGGATTAATTGAAAAAGGTACAGTAATTGCGGGAGAAAAATCATTTTTATCGCATTAATTCTACCCAACATCGAAATGGGTTATGTTTTCCAGTATAAAATATTCTTATGTAATTTGTTCAATAAAGGCGGAAAATTAGATTTAAACAAAGAAATGTATCTCTTTGTTACATAGATTCCAAGATTTAAGTTTTTAATTTACTATTTTAAAAGGTTGTAGTATATGTGGATTACTTTCCATTATTGGCATAATTTCACTTTTATTCCAATTAATTCTGTATCCTGAAAACAAACCATATTAAGTTATTAAATTTAATAAGTTAGGTATACTAACCAGGTTTTGTGATGTAAATTAATACATCATCTGCGTATACGGAGATTTTATTTTCAGTATATTTAGTTTTATACCCATATATTTCTGGATCTAACCTCACGCTTTGTGCTAATGGTTCTATTACAAGTGCAAATAATAGCGGGGATTACAGACATCCTTGTCTACAGCCCCGAGATAAACTAAATTTAGTTGATAACATGTGATTTGTTAATATTCTAGCCGTTGGATTAGTATATAATAATTTTACCCATGTGTTAAATTTCTCGCCCAGTTGAAAAGTTTCCATAACCGAAAATAAATAGGGCCAATACACCTGGTCAAATGCTTTCTCAGCATCTAACGAAATAATTGTTAAGTCTTTATTATTACTTCTTTTTGAGTATATAATATTGAATAATCTTCTCAGGTTATATGAGGAATATCGTTTTGGCATAAATCCTGTTTGATCCGGGTGTATTAGTTTATTAATCACTGTACTTAATCTTTGTGCTAGTATTTTAGTTAATATTTTTTGGTCAGTATTTAGAAGAGCTAAAGCTCTATATGATCCTGGGTCATCCAGATCTTTATCTATTTTTGGTATAAGTGTTATAATAGTTTCGTTTAGCGTTTCTGGTCATTTCTGTTCGGTATAAATATGTTCATACAGTGTCTTTAAACGCGGGACAATCAGATCATAGAATATTTTATAAAGTTCCGAGCCAATGCCATCTGGTCCTGGGGATTTACCATTTTTTAGTGATCTGATAGATTCTTCAAATTCTTTTACTGTTATTTCAGTGTTTAATAATTCTCTATCTTTCAAATCTAACCTTTTAAGATTACATTTTTGTAAGAAAGCTTCTATCCCTGCACGGTGATCTATCGTTTTGGCAGAATAAAGGTTTTGATAATATTGCAGAAATCTCTCGTTATTGTCACAACGTTTTGTGACAATTATATGGGCAGAGTGCAGCAATGGGATTACTTTTGGATCAAACTGGGGGCAACTGCATTGAGCAAATGATATGTTATTGCAGATTAAATGTATTTGTTTCTATCAGGTCAGCTTTGTTGAGAGGTAGGACAGTTATTAAAAGAAGAAAAAGTTAGATGCAAATTGAAAATGTTGGTCTCTCTCAATATTTTAGTTAAATATGAAAACACAAAATCAATTTCTAGGGGAGTGGGAAGATAGATTGTTCATATTTTCCTTGCAACAAAGGCCACAAAGGCTATTGAGTCTATGCTGGGCCTCAAAACAATCTCAGTCCCCTTCCTCACAATGCAGTCAGTCTCACTCGCCCACTGTCTACTACAAATTCTCCCACTGCCCACCCGTGCGAGTGGCATTATAAAGCAACCAATAAATCAGTCAGCAAGTCTTTGCCACAAGGGAAGAAACTGGAGCTCCTGGAGGAAATTCACACAGCCACAGGGAAAGTGTACACATTACACTGGAGGGCAGGATTGAACCCAGTTTTCAAGCTCTCAGACCTTTTGAATGGATGACATGTAATTTGGCATTGTGAAAAGGGAAGTTAAAGGTGAACTCTTAGATGTTGATAAAAGTATTAAGTAAATAAATAGTAAGTTTATGCCAATGGAAATATATATGTCTTTAGAGTATGAAAATAGGCTATTTAACCCACTAGGTCCTCATTGACTAGTGGGAACCCATCCATATTAATCCCTTCTTTCACCACTTGGCCAGTAGCCTTTGCTTGCTGCCAAGTTGCAAGGCTGTAACCATCTGTAGCCTGAGCCAGTTTTCCTCAGTACATTTACTGCCAGTTGTTACGTTTCCACCACTGCGACCATCTGTGCAAGTTGTATTTTCGAGGTGATTCAATCCTTGCAAATGAAAGCAGAAATACCGAAGATCTGCAGAGATTGATTATTTATCAGGATATTTTGAGACCGTTTTTCTTTTCTATATTCCATCCATTATACTTATCTAATTTTAAACATGAAATAAAAATACTTGAGACTTACTGAGAACTCGGTCGAATCCATTGGGTTGTTCTAGTTTCGTGATTGACGAAATAAGTTCTCCCCAGATTATCCTGCTTCTCTTCCCAGCCACTAGGCAACGCAGGGGGTGGTTGACTGTGGACAGTCATGTCCTGTTGGTCCAGAATTTCCCAGCCTGGCTAAAGAAGCAGCAACATTTAAGTATAAGAAAACTGCCTGGAATCCAGATTTCTACATTGCTTCTGTTTCAAAAGCCCAAGTATTTGTGCTACTTAATTGAAGGTTTTAGAAATTTGCAAAATCATTTTGGATAAATCATTAATGTTTTGAAAGCTCAACAAAAAAATGAAACCTATTCTAGGGTTTACAATGAATTGAATCTTAAAGCCCTGTCCCACTGTACAAGTTCATTCAAGTGCTCTCCCGAGTTAAAAAAAAAAATCAAACTCGTGGTAAGCACGTAGAATGTATGTAGCGGGTACGTCGGAGCTTGGGACGTCTCTTAGCGGCTCGTAACGCTAACGGCAGGTACTCAGGAATCGCTGTAAGCTCAGGAAGACTCGTGAAGATTTTTCAACATGTTGAAAGATGTCCACGAGAGCCCCGAGTACCGACGAGCGGCCTTTACCTTAAATCTCCGAGTTCGAATCAGGGCAAACTCGGGAGAACTCTTTGAATGAACTCGTACAGTGGGACAGGAATTTTAGATCCTCAAAGCTAGATTGAAGACAAACTTGCCCTCTCATTTACACAAAGTAGCTTTAAGTCAAAATACATGGTTCAATCTTCAATAAGAAGCCCCGCCAGGCGCATGCGCGTCATTACGTCGACGCATGTCGCATTGAACGGAGCTGGAGAGCGCAGCTCCACCAGTGGTAAGTAGAAAAACCTCGCAGGTAAGTTTTTAAAAACTTCCAGCGAGACGTAAGGCTGGCTTGTGAGTCAGCAGGAGCCTGCTCAGCGGGAGGAGCAAGCATGGGCCACGCAGCATTGAGGTCCCATCGCAGCGATCGGCAAAATAGATAAGTGCGGTGGCCGTTTTTCCGTAGTTAATACCCTCCAGCTGCTCTAGAATCGTACGGTCTGAGGCCACAACGATAGGTAAGCATACAAGGTCTGCTCTGAGTATGTGTTACCAGATGCAGTTCCTTAGTTTAATGTGTATGCTCAGGATATGTGCATTATTAAACTTCTCATCCCTGCTCTGAGAAAACAAGCAGGTTGAATATAAAGGTTTGATTCTGGGAGTCCAGCAGAGGCAGGGAGATTGGTACAAAGTATTATACCCAACACAGCCACATCAACCCTTATATTGGGAGAACTGTGTGATACTGAGATTAATATAAATATTCTGCAAGTAGAATGTGCCTGTCAGAATCTATAATTCTAAACATGAACATATATGATTATGCACAATACACAAGAAAATGTAAAGAACGTTACTCTCCTCCAAGAGAGGACGACACTGTGGGGGAGACTAGAACTGGAGAAAATGCTCCACACTTTACTCAGTCAAGGGTCCAAAGACCCAAAGATTCCCAGGCAGCCTCCGAAGGAGTTCCATACACTATGTATGGTGCCTGTTAAAAATGGGAATCTGACTCTCCAGTGCCTTGTTTAGGTCTGGATGAGGTCTCCTAGAGCAAGGCTCGGGAGTATCAGGGCAGGAGGAGACTGACCCTGAAGCTGGTGTCCCTACTTATGTGTATACACCAGAGCACAAGAGCCACGCTCCGGGTGTTCCCGATGTAGCATCAAGTTTGCTATATCGGTATGGACTGGTGAGGCTATGGATGAGACCTGGCTGCCAACATTATTTGGTTTCTCACCTGCTCCAAGAAACTGTTATGACTGAAACAGTAAAATATATTAACACCTGTCTATTGTGCCTCGCTCAGGGTGCCAACAGTAAACTCAGTAATTTGGGCACCCATGAGTGTTACGATGCGAGGACAGAAAATGTTTTTCCAGCATGTCCTCTAGCTGATATCAGTTGGCATCACTGCATTTGGGGAAGACATACAAGGGTCGATAAATGTCCAAAACTTATAAAGACAGGCTTGCGTTACTTTGCAGTGCCTATTCGAACCTAATTGTATGATGATAATTGTCATTTGGCCAATATTATACCCAAAAAATGCAGGACTATGTAAGGCAAATAATAACCAGATTGATTATTGGTGAAAATCTTCTAAAACAATTCAGGATCTTCTAGTTCATTTACGGAGGTACAGGAACTTCATTCCATCAATCATAGAACTTCTGGGGTACAACCTCTGGTTGGGTGTAAGATTACAATTGTTTTATAATGAATGATGCTGCATAATATTGATCAGTTTGGTGTTTGCTGCATCAGAAACTCGTCAGGTAGAAAATCTATCCCAGACAGAAGAAGATGGGGGTTGCAGAATCATTCTGGACCTCACAAACTAAATTCATATGTTCAGTATAAGCATTTAATAAAGTACACCTTCAACACTGTAACACAGTTGTTATCACAAGGCTGCTATATGGTTACTATAGATGTAAAAATAAAAAAAAAGATACCTTATTATTCAGTACCAATGCATCATTATCACAGGCACTCTAAGTTAATTCGATGGATCAGCTGAGGCAATTTAAAGAATTACCTAATGGGTTAACTTCAGCTCTTAGGCTGTTCACATAATTATTGAAACCAGGACTGGTGTTACTGAGGGCTCAGAATCACATTGTAATGGCTTATCTAGAGGATATGTTAATTGTAAATGCCACTCAGAAGACAGCTGAAAAACTGGTTTCAGCAACCATAAGCCTATTGAAAGGCTGGGGTTCTGTTCATCCAACAACATCTAAGTTACAGCCATCCCAAACAATTGATTATTTGGGGTTTATCATTAATTCAGTTGATATGTCAGTAACTTGCTAACAGATAAGGTTGGGGATATTACAAATGTCTGTACTTGTCTCGCTGAGAGACCTTATCCCTCCATCCGAGAAGTAGCTACGGGAATTGGTAAAATGGTAGCAGCATTCCTGCTGTCGAGTTTGGACCTCTGCATTATCAAAGTCTGCTAAGAGCCAGAGGACAAGCACTAAAAATAATAAGTAAAAATAAATAAATTAAAAAACTAAAATAAATAAATAAAATTAAATTAATTAATAAATAAATAGATAAATAAAAATTAAAAATAAAAATAAAATAAAAAGCGCGCAGGTCATTTGATAGGTCCATGCAGCTACCAACTAAAGTTTTAGCTGAATTGCAATGGTGGATTCTCAATGTTGCACAAGCTACTAGAAAATATTTTGGTTCAGCAACCTTCAGTGGTATTACAAACTGATGGGAGTGCTCTCGGATGGGGAGGTAAGGACAGCGCCACCAGTTGAGGTGGTGATGGACTGTCCAAGACGATTAATTCTCCAAACACATGGTATCAATTATTTGGAGTTATTGGGGGCATTTTATGCATTGATAGCTTATTGTTCTACAATGAATGACTTACATCTTCAATTACAAGTAGACAATACCACAGCTGTGGGAGAGACAATATTGTGGCAGACAACAGATCACGAAAGACAATGACAATACAGAATGGATGTTAAATCCAGAAGTTCAAAAAGATTGTCAGTCGGTATGGGTACCAAATATTGATCTGTTTGCGTCCAGATTAAATCACCAGTTGCCTAAATATGTCATAGGAGCCAGACCCAGGAGCAGTAGCGGTGGATGCATTCTCGCCACATTGGGGATGTATAGTCTTCTATGTTTCCCCATTTTGCCTGATTAGGCAATGTCTCACCAAAATAGAGCAAGACTCCGCCGCAGGCGTTTGGTGGTTCCAAACTGGTCCACACAGCCATTGTTCCCATTGGTGCTCAGAATGATGACTCAGCCATTCATGACAATCCCCAGTTGCAGTAATTGTTGGTACATCCAGTGCAGGAGAAGTCATCCATTACATGATCGTATTAATTGTTAATCTGCAGGTTCTGATGGACTGTCGGATAGGACAATGGATGTTATAACTGCAGCTTGGAGAGATAGCACTAAGAAACAATATATGTCTCATATAAGGAAATGGGAAATGTTTTGTATACAGTCAGATATATTTTATCATACTGCAAACATATCGGATATATTGGAGTTCCTTACTATGTTGCACCTGAGATATAGTGCCATTAATAGTGCATTCACTGATAAAACATAAGCACTCCTTTATAACATGGTAGACAACAATGCTGGAGAAACTCAGCAGGTGAGGCAGCATCTATGGAGCGAAGGAAAAGGTCTCGACCCCAAACGTCACCTATTCCTTTGCTCCATAGATGCTGCCTCACGCTCTGAGTTTCTCCAGCATTTTCATGTCTACCTGTGATTTTTCCAGCATCTGCAGTTTCTTCTTAAACCCTTATAACCATGTATTGGTTTTATCAAAATCACTGCCAAAAAAGAATCTATCCAACAACCATAAACATCAAACAATAGACAATTCATTACACTTACCTCCAAATCATCACTTGTCTCTGTAGCATCATCTTCAGAGGCATTACTTTTAGGCAAATAGGTCATCTTCAATCGAAGATGTCCTTTAACCCTGGATTTATGACTGTGGAGAACACGTGCCAATTAAATGTAATGCAAGATGATAAGAACCTTTATTTCTCCACCAACCCCCAGTCTAATGATTAATTAAATGTTTGGAAATAAAAGTATGCATGGTCGCAAATTATAATCCTGATGGTTCTGTACTTGCACAGTTGTAGAAAATCTTGTTGGGCAGTATTAAAAACGTTAACCACATGTGATTTTTTTTCCTATTACAAATCTCAAATTGTGGAGTACAGAGGCAAATACATAAATGATGGGTCTTTGTCCCAAACATTATGGAGGGCACTGTACATCATACCAGTTGGAGGATTCTACATTATTCCTATTCTCCATCTCCTGCTGGTCAACCAATTTCCCAAACGAGTCAAAAATTTATCCTGGCTTCCATGATTTCAGCTGATGCTGGTTTTAATCCTTTGAGGAATTCCTCAGACCGCCTTTTGAAAGCTCATACAAACAACATCCATAGGTATTTGGCACAGTGACACAACTTGCTGACAGTTACTATAGCAACTCACCCCATGAAAAATAGCCCGCTGAGTGAGGTACAAGAGGAAGTCTGGCATCTCAAGGGCCACATGTCAGAGTGAAATTAATCGTAAGCAAGCTACCTGAAAAAGTGCCAGATTTCACATTTCTCAATCAAAGTAATTTTATTCTAGTTATCTCACATGACATATTTTTGGCCATAAAGAAACTCCCCATTTACAAAGTTGACATTTTCTTTAGACCATTTAAATGTCTTAGTGCAAGAGGATTTCAAATTATTTTTTTTAGTATTGGACAGCTTAAAATTCTGAAACACATTTTTCCAGTGGACTATGAATAAAGATCATATTTTCCCTTCTATTGATGGATGGCCATTTGATGAGGCACCAAGCATTCTTGTGCCATTCTGGCTTGACTATATGCTTGTGACAGTCAATGGGTTGGACCCAGCACTGAACACCTCTCTGCCAGTGATCCCAGTGAATTAAAACTCCTATATATCAGCCTTTTGAATTAGAGTTTGACACATTTGAGGATATCAAGAAATTAGAGTTTGACACGCGGGGATATCAAGAAACACTGAAAATCAAGCTACTATACTGCTGCCACATGAGCAGATTCGATGTTACTCTTATTAATTCACAAAAACATTTTAATATACTTTTTAAATGCAGTTGTGTAATAATATTACGGTGAACCCAAGGAGTTTCAGGAATGCACACAAAACAGAATCCAATGAGCCACATGCTGAAACATCAGAATAGCTTATTGTTGGAGTTTAATTTAATGTGGATAAATCACCACATGAAACAGAATTTTAGAAATTAAGGGAGGAAATAGTGAAGGAACATTTTCCAGTCTTTTCTCAGCACTGTCACGGTGTCAAAACCACAAATCTGGTACCAAAGTGGGAAAAGGGAATGTATCCAATAATTACACACCTGTCAATGGTGGGGACATTACTCAGAAGAAATAGAGAGAGTATAAGCATTATTTAGAAAGACATAGGTTAGGGAGATAATAATCAACATACAAAAACAGATTGGCAAGGACTGTGGGATAACAGAACTAGTGTTAACGGATAGACACAAAATGTTGGAGTAACTCAGCGGATGAGGCAGCATCTTTGGAGAGAAGGAATGGGCGACGTTTCGGGTCGAGACCCTTCTTCAGACTGTTGTCAGGGGAGGGGATGGGAAATAGATTGAATGTAGTCAGAGACAGCCCACTAGTCTTACTGTCTCCGATTGAATTCTATCTTTGTCCTGCCCCCTCCCCTGACGGTCTCGACCCGAAACGTCGCCCATTTCTTCTCTCCAGAAATGCTGCCTCACCCACTGAGTTACTCCAGCATTTTGTGTCTACCTTCGATTTAAACCAGCATCTGCAGTTCTTTCTTCCACATAGTGTGAACGGGTGATTAGGTGTCTGCTGAACAGCCTGTTTCCATGCTCCATCTTTCAATCACTCAATCAGCTTGACTTTAATCACCTAACTTCATTGACATTTCTTGTGGAGATATCAAGGAGGACCGCTATTTGGACTTAAAATGGAATACATGGACTTGAAAAGGAACTTTCCCATATCCCACATAACAAATCAATTAAACCCATTGGTATCGTGGAAAGGGCGTGAGCTAGATCTAAAATCGTCTCAATGGCTTATAGCAAAGGCAATGGTGACTTTGTAATTGTGCGGTTTTTAATGTGCGGTTTCACAGAGTTTGGTGCTAGGTGTTCGATTTTTAATAGAGTTGGGAATGTATTGTTGTGTAGTTGATGGCGAGGCAGTCAGACGTGGAATGCAGACTGGTTAGCAAAACAGCAAATGGCCTAACGCGCAAAACAATTCATTTGGAGAGGGCAAAGAAAGCAGGGGAAGACAATAAATGTTTGGATACCATGAACATGTGAGAACGAGGAACTTTGAGGTGCACCACTATACCTATTTAAAAAAGCTTCCGATAAGGTGAATAAGGCAGCATGTGGAAGAGTGATACAGAGAATATCAGAGAAGATGTAACCCTGAACAACATATAGGACTAGCAAGGCTGTAGAAAGAACACTGTATGCAATTCTGCACGGCAAAGAGAATATGACTGCAAAGGAAAGAAGGTTCAGAACTTGAACCTAATTCTAATTCTAATGAAAGATTGGTTAAGCTGAGGCTGTTTTCCTTGGAGCAGAAGCGACTGAAATGTTTTTCATGCAGAGGATGGGGAGAGTTTGGAACTGTTTTCTGAAATGGAGAAGTAGCAAAACAGTTCAGTGAATATAAAACAGTACATGGACGAACATTTGACATGCCAAAACCCACAAGACAATGGACTAAATGCTGGTAAGTGAATTCAGCTGGCATAGCTCTTTTTCAGTCAGCATGTCGATGATCCAAGTGGGGTCCTTCCTGTGCTGTTCAGTCCCACAATTCATTTTACCACGTATTAAGAAACATCCTTACTGTGTAGATAAATATACAACCAAGATGAGAGTGTCAGCTTTTCTACATCTATGTTAATGTCATTATACACTGCTTCCAACAACTTAGAATGCGAGTATGAAGGGACTCTCAGCACAGCAAGTTTGACCCAGTAGAAATAAACTGTGAAGCCTTATTTTTAATTATCCCTTGAACTTGGAACACTAAGATGTGTGTGTCGACGTGTTGCAAGCAGCACAGTAGAAAATAATCAAAATATAAATACAACAACATTCACATTAACTCCAAAAGACAAATGTAGCCACAGTCCACAGTACACATTCACTTGAATCGTTTCAATTACCTTCTGGGATGGAGAATAAAATCCTTGAATGTATATGGTCTGTCTAAATTCGGATTTTCCGTCTGTAATTAAAAAGTAGCCATTAATTCCAATCCATTAGCCTATATTTCAATTACATTTTTCCACTACAGCCTTTAATTATTTCCCTAACAGTTTGCTACATATTTTCCTTCAATCAAGAAAGGCATATAATCCAACTTGTAGGCTTCTGCATAATATCTGCCAACAGTGTTTTACAACCACGAGTTGTGTTCTTTATTTGATTAGTTAAGCAAATAGTTAACATCACAGTACATGGCATTTTGCAGTAATCAGTTGCAAAACACTTTCATTCAGTC
Source organism: Okamejei kenojei (assembly GCA_035221665.1). Lineage (NCBI taxonomy): Eukaryota > Metazoa > Chordata > Chondrichthyes > Rajiformes > Rajidae > Okamejei > Okamejei kenojei. The sequence goes on from CM069164.1 coordinate 18,529,529, forward strand.
AGCAAGGATGTATCGGAGCTTCTTGGTGCCTGTCTGACAACCCCATTCTAAACACTATTTGTGGGTTCCAACTTTGTTCAGCTAAGCTTGGTGTAAGCCTGAAATAAATCCCACATCACCTGTGCATATTACACACTTCCAGGCGCAACATCGAGTTCAAGGTTTTCAGATTATTCCAACCTTGGACCTCATATATCCATCATATATCTATTTCTCATCTCCTGATATTTCAGATTTCATTCATCTCTCCCAACGTTTACCTCCCCTAGCACGATGGTTGTCACTCACCAGCTTCACTCGCCTCTTTCTCCAGCCTCAAGGTGTCTATCTCACTGTCTCCAATCTCTCTACACCCACAACCTATGCTATCCCCCAACTCGCTTCTCTGCTCCTTTAATTTGTAATTTTGTTCAGTTCTAATGAAAGGTCACCATTCTGAAGAAGTGATTGTTACTCCATCTGCAGATGCTACATGACCTGCTGAGTATTTGACAGCACTTTTCTTTGGACATCCGTTTTAATCGAAAAGGAAGTAGTTACATGAATGATACAAAAATGGGCTAAAATACCAAATAGTCTCTGTGGTGCAATTATAACTTACCGGTATATGATGAAGAGGAATATCCACCAGGCCCAGAAAATCATCCCTGGTCTAAGAGAAATCAAGAGAAATGGTGCAAGGTTGGGAATGGGGATGGGGAAGGGGTGAAGGAAGAGAAAAAACAAGAAGTTAATCATTGTAAAGCAGCGAAATGTTTAATTACTTTTGTTAAATTCTTTGAGAAGTAGGTATCACTGGCACTTGTTACTAATTCTTGATCGCCCTCAAGATAATTTCAGTGCTTGTGATGAAAGGGTATTCCCGGTGTGGTTGCCTTTCAATACTTTGACCCAGTGATCATGAAGGAGTGACCATGTCCTTTCAAGTGACATGCCTGACATGTACTATTAATGGCAAAATGGCTTTGGGGAATCAAGGGACAAGTTATGTGATGCAGGATGCACAGCCCTTGACCTCCTATTGTAGACACAGGATTTAAGTGGTTGCTCTAGTTTCAATTCTGGTCAATGATGACACTGAAGATTTTGTTGGCTGTGGATTTACCAATAATAATGCCTTTGAAGGTGATTATATTCACTTAATGGAGACATAAATTGTTTGTCACTTGTGTAGCACAATGATTACTCGCGCTCACTTGAATGGCAGCCAAATCCTACTTCATGCAGGCATAGAACTCCTTCAATATCTGAGGACCTGCAACTGGTACTCTGCAGAGAGTTATCAGCCATTAGCAAACACCCCTCTTCCTGATATGGCAGAAGAATGGTCATTTGTGAAAAATGGGGCATGGCTAGATTACGCCATTGCTTTGAAAGACTCCTGTAACACCTTCCAGAGGCAGAGATGAATTGCACCATTAATCAGTCAACTTCTTTGGTGCTATCCATGACTCTAGTCTAGTCGGGGATTGCCCTTAAGTCATTTAAGGTTTAGTTCTGCAAATACATGATTTTTCCATTCAGTTCCATTCCATTCATATTACCCTGATGTTCGTGGTAATCATCTCCCCTCTGGAATTCAGCTCTCGTATCAATGCTTCCAGAGTTCCCGAGCCAACTATTCCTGACAAAATCCTTACTGAACACCAGTAAAGGAGTTAATTGACAATTTAGAAGTGTCACATGATAGCACTGGAGAGGAGGCTGTTGGATTAGTAATTACATTTATCCTGCAGTCTGCGAATGGAACCAACTTCATTGTAATTCATGCACTGTAAAGGTGTTGCAAGGCTGGTTTACTTCCCCATCAGTGAGACACATCTAGTCACGCTCAAAACTCCTGTCACCACTCTGGCCCCACCAGGTATTGTTGTGGTTTGAAGAGTCGCATTGCAGTGTGTGGAACTCACAAAGTGATCATCGCTCCAGTCAACATTCAATCACAATTCAACCATGTGCACCTCCTCCAGAGATACTGCCTTTGCCCGCTGAGTTACTCTGGCATTTTGTGCCTTTCTTTGATAAACCAGCAGCTGCAGTTCCGTGTTATTCCATCTGTATCTTTGCAGTAGGATTCGGGCCCTGCAATCACAACTGTTTTGTTACCACCCACCAACATCAAGGACGCACGGTGGCCACCATGCTGTGTAGCAAATGATGGACTATTGGAAAAACCAACAGAGTGCCAAGGGCCGGCAGTGCAGTGTAGAGGAACATAGATTATCTGGTCCATTGGTAGGACCTACCAATGTCAAAGAATATACTTTTTTTTTTAAATAAGCAAAGAAAGGGGACTATAAGTAGTTGTCTGTGGTGAGCATCTTACAATCTCCAAAAAAGTGTTTCCTTTCTGCATTAATTAGATGGCCCATGGTGTCCCTCACTGGATTCTCACTCACCGCATTGCAAATCACCAGTGTGTACTGACTACAGAAGGATGTAGTTAACCAGAGAAATCGTTCCCTTAATCCTGGTCACATTTCCAATATTCTATACCCCACCTGATCAGATGTCAACTGGCTCCAGGGTCGTCAGGCCATCTACAGACCAAACGTGATTCTGACATTGAACAGATATGGACAGCTCCCCCCATTTTAGGGGGTTTGCTACCTACATGCACATTGGAGTGGAAACATTAAAACATGGATACCGGTTTACTTGCAGTCCTGTCACTAACCAACAGAGGACGCCAGAGCACTTTGAAAGTAAATGTTGCAAAGGGATAATGGAAATAAATAACATAATTGTGCCAGTAAAACTTGGATAAACTACAATTTCAATAATTTATTCATCTAATTTAATCACAAAAAAAATAACTGAGATTGTGGGAATGGTTCCTCTACAGCGATAGACAATGGTCTCTGCAAACAAGGTGATTCCAAATTATCAGTGTGATAAGCCGTGGCTTAGAACACATTTACAATTCAGTCCAACATAAAAGTCACATCTCTGCCAACATTTCCTGGCCTTGTGCTTTCTTATATTTTTGGAAGACGAACAATAGATTTGCCTGTCATCAAGTCAAATTTTTTTCTGAGCAATCTGAATATAAACTATTGCTTTCAGTCTGCAGGGACAAGGGTACATAGAATAGTTTAGTTTAGTTTATCGTCACGTGTACTGAGCTGCAGCGAAAAGCTCTTTGTTGCATGGTATCCAGTCAGTGGAAAGTCTACATGATTACACTCAGGCTGTCCACAATGTACAAATACAGTTCAGAAATAGGTCATGTCCATTCAGTTCATGCTAGTGTGGGTGCCTCACGTGGGCCTGTGTTAATTTCACCTCTTATTATCAGCACTGTCCCCACCCACTTCCTGCTCCTCCAGATGATAATCTGGCTTCCTCTTGCATGCATCAATGCGTTTGCCTTCATTGTGCCCTGGTAAAGATGTTCTATGTTCTCACTACCCTCTGGTTGTTCTCATTAATCTCAGGGTAAAGTCGCTTCCTTGAAATTCCCTGTTTCAGTTATTGGTGAATACCTTCTTTTGATTGTGTCTGGTGTTGCTTTTGCTCAGAATGAAAACTCTGAATGATTCTCAGAAACGCTTCATAAATCTTGGAACATTGCATTCTGTCATCTCTCCGTCTTTACTTTACAAGCAGTAAAAGAGTCACCTGTTCACCCCTTTTCACCATAGATATGATTCTGCATTTCTGGAATCAACCTTATAAACATTCTTCCAGCCTTTGTGCTAACCCGATCCTTTTTATTTCTGATATAACAACCAGAACTGCATCTGCTTCTACTTAACATCTATTGCAATCTCATTCATCCCCCAAAGCTGCATCTGCTTTCTCACTTGGATGGAAAAGATCCTGTGGAATTATTTCAAAGAAAACCAGAAGATTTATCGCCACTGTATTGCCTAATCAAGTCAGGCCAACATTAAACAAAAGTTTAACATAACTTCGAAGATAGACACAAAATACTGGAGTAACTCTGGAGAGAAGAAAAGGGTGATGTTTCAGGTCGAGACCCTTCTTCAGGCATAACATAAAATTCTTCAGTTTTCAATTCAACCACTTGTTAGATTCTGATTTTAATAATTTGTTTTGTTTTGGTGGAATTTCAGATTCCTTTGCTCGATCCCTTTTATTCTCTCCAAAAAACAGTTTTACTCTTATTACCATCAACAATCATCAGACTGTGCCAAGATGCTTAATAACACTTAAGAAATTGTGTATGAAAGGTACATAGAGACATTGGTTTTAAATTAAACCATATTGTAATGTACCACTCATACACAACAATCTTTTCATACATTATTACATTCCTGGCACAACACAGTGGTGGCATATGGAAGCAAGTCACTGAAAATCATAAGCAAACAATTTGGTTCTTGGTTGCCAATATAAACACCTCAAACCTATCAGAATAAAATGACCCTTTCTTGGTACATTTTATTTATTCCAAGTTCAGTGTGGAGCTCCCACCAGTGCACCAAACCCTACTTATGAAATATTTTCAACAGATCCTCTTGTGTATCTTCCCAACCTTCGACAATCTCAACTCGGTAAAACTGACAAAAAACTCTAATGCCCCTGTCCCACTTAGGAAACCTGAACGGAAACCTCTGGAGACTTTGCGCCCCACCCAAAGTTTCCGTGCAGTTCCCGGAGGTTTTTGTTAGTCTCCCTAATGGTCGAAAGTGGTTTCCGTTTTTTAAATCGGTAATTTTTTAGTCGAAGCCGGTTGCGATGCTTGTGGTTGCCGGAATACAAAAACCTCCGGGAACCGCACGGAAACCTTGGGTGGGGCGCAAAGTCTCCAGAGGTTTCCGTTCAGGTTTCCTAAGTGGGACAGGGGCATAAGAAAGTCCTCCCCCTTCAAAAAAAAGCTATCACCTCAAAATAAAACAGGAGAAATGATCAAGGCCAGTGCTTTGATGTAATTGATTGAAAATATTATCTGGTGCATTTGGTTATTCTTATCTATGCAGAATTTTACAATGGTAATTAATCTTTCAGAGACCAAATTCTAAAAACAAAACATAGGTAGCTTCAATGGATGCCCCACACACATGAATGTTTAAAAATTTTAATAGATATATTAAAAGAGAAAAATACAAACTTCAGAGAGATTTAAAAATGTGAACAAAGACTATCACATGAAAAATGTGAGCAAACACTGAATTTGGAATAAAATGTGAGCAAACCTGGTTTGAACAAAATCATCTCCCATCTTCCCACAGGAACGGTTTGTTTTTGTTTGATAATGGTAAATTCTCAAAACTCAAAAATAATTTTACTATAGTTTTATAAAAAATTATTTCGCCTGCAAGTTGGGGGCTATGCGTCAGTGGATAGGGCGTTTATGGGGTAAAAGGATCTAATTAATAATATTAATATAATTTCAAGGGGGTAGTTAGTGTGGGGGTGGTTAGTGTGTGACGCCGCATGCCGTCCCACACCCCCTCGCAAACGCGAGTTGAGGGAACAGACCCAACGGGTCTGCACTTGGTCTAGTAATTATTAAAAAGTAGTTGTTACAGGTTTTGTATCACTGGGAGGTTATAATCTGTGCAGAACATTGTAATACTGAATGACCCTACACCCGATATTACATTAATGAATGGTAATTGAATGTTTGTCTAATCACATTTATTTATTTAATTCTTTATTTTGAGCAGAATAAAAGAATAAAAAGCAAGTGTGAAACAGCATACAAAAAGCAACAAAAACAAAACAAGAATATTTATAAAGTGTCATAAACAATATTTATAATAAATGAAATAATATGTGTCCAAAAAAGAGCAGCAAGAAGCCAAAGCTTATTAATTCCCACCCCTTATTCAACTGCTTATAATTATCTTATACAAATTTAGCAGCTAATATAGCAGCAGTTTTTCAAATAGAAATAACATTACCAAGTGCTACTAAATGCATTTAGTGTTGATATGTGCTTGATGGATGGCATCAGTGTGGTGGGTTGAAGGGCATGTTTCTATACTGTAGAAATAGTTTCTCTAACTATGTGGCTATAAAAAAGCATTCATGCAAAATACTCCTATAGCAATTAATAAAGGTGACTCAGTGGACAAAATTGAGCAGATTAATTTAAATCAAATAAACTAGATTTTTTGGTAATGATTCCCCTTTGCTCCTGTTCACCAAAAGTCCTTTGCCCCCTCTAAACTCGGTTCACAGTGGCTATTCATCCAAGTCTCCACTCTCTGTACAAACATTCCTTCTCAAGCTCTTGCATAATATTGGCATTCTTTCTCCACACAGTTTAAGATGGACTATTCTTCCTTTCCACCCTCTTAATCGAGCTGGTCTTCATTCCTTCACTACCGCACAAATACTGCAAGTATTTTCAACTTCTCGTCTCTCCATTCATGCATTTCTTGTTACATCTTAAAGCGATGAACAACCTTTGCAGCTTCAACTTTCTAGTTAACCAACTTCTTTATTTATTCTGACGTCTGGAAAAGGGTCTTCACCTGAAATGTCATCTATCCATGTTCTCCAGAGATGCTGCCTGACCCGCTGAGTTACTCCAGCATAGTGTGCCTTTTCTTCTTTGTTCCCACTCTGTTAAGACCCCCAACAAATGCTCCATCCCACCTCAGCCGCCACTTAGTTTCCTCCATCATGTGCATTCATGGGGGGATACGTGCAGCAGAGTTACCCCCAATGTTCTGACTAGTACTTTATACATCAACCAATGGTACTGAGATTATCTTGTCATTATGTGTAGGAAGGAACTGCAGATGCTGGTTTAAATCTAAGGTAGACACAAAATGCTGGAGTAACTCAGCGGGACAGGCAGCAACTCTGGAGAGAGGGTATGGGTGACATTTCAGGTTGAGAAGGGTCTCGACCCGAAACATCAACCATTCCTTCTCTCCAGAGATGCTGCCTATCCCGCTGAGTTACTCCAGCATTTTGCGTGTCCCTTGTCATTATCAGGTTGTATTTGGGCAAAATTAACTATTACATTTCCAGTATTACAATGGTTTAAAACATATTAAGAGTCATATAGCACAGAAACAAGTCCTTCAGCCCAACTTGCCAATGCAACTTGACCAAGATGCTCCATCTATTCTAGTCCCACCTGCCCAAGTGGCCCATAGCCCTCTAAACTATTCCTATCCATGTACCTGTCTAAATGCCTTTTAAACGTTGTTCGAGCACCTGCCTCAACTAGCTCCTCTGGTAGTTTGTTCCATACACTTACTGCCCTCTGAAGAATAAAATCATCACTCAGGTTCCTATTCAATCTTTCCACTCTCACCTTAAACCTATTTCCCTGGTTTTTGATTCCTGTTTCAGGGTAAACGATCTGTGCATTCACCCTATTTATTCCCCTCTAATACATCTTGTATAAGTTCACCCCTCATCCTCCTACTCTCCATGGAATAAAGTCCCAGCTAGCCCTATTACTCAGCCCTTCCAATGAAACATCCTCATATTCATTAATTGTAAAATGTTTTTGGATACTCTGAAATAAATCTGCCTATTGAGAAATGATTTTAAATGAAGATTTTGGTTCTAAATATGTATTTTATCCTCTTGGCATCCAGCACTGTCTTGGTCAGAATTCTACTGCAAAATAATCCATATGCATATATGTTATTCTTCCAAGAATTGCTTTGCAGACAGCAGGAAGCAGAATTATTTTCATTTGCAACAGGGAGGGGTAGCACTGAGAAGAGGGACTTGGCTGCTGCTAGGAATGAAACTGTAAAAAAAAAGACTTAAGTTAAAAAAAACTCTCCCCAGTTCACACACCATCAATCTAAAAGTCTGACATTGAGTATTATGAAAATATGCAGGTTTGCATTAACATAGAAGGTCATCACACCTCAGAAACATTTCATTATGGTTTCAGTGCAGAGACAAAGCCTTGGGAAGAGACGAATCGATTCCAGAGAAATTAACTCCATTTAGGTGCACTGATTGTTATTGAAGGCGAACACAGAAGCTTCCAACCTACAGCAAGCAACGAGGTTGTCAATACTTATCAGGATTTGTTCCAGATGTAATTCCGTAAATTAGTTTTGGGGTTGCCTTCATTGTGATGTAATATTGGACTTGATATAAATCAGGAAATTACAGGAGCCAATGGGATAATCAGGATTTTAATTTATAATTGAATTGGATATGTGACATTAGCAGTAATTGGGGCCACAAATTCATAAATTAGATACAAGATGGCTTTCTGGATCGATATATTGAAGAACCAAATAGGGACAAAGTTACTTTAGTTCTCATATTGTGCAAAGAGCAGGGGAACGGGAAATAATCGATCAAGGGGAAGGGACCTTCAGAGAAGAGGGACCCGTAATTTAATAGGATTTTATGCTGGGATCTTAAATCAAAAAGGAAATAATTATCACTGGTGAAAACAGATTGAAATTTGTTTTGGTTGGCTGGTTGATTTATTTATTGTCACATCTACCGAGATACAGTGAAAAGCTTTGTTTGCAAGCTATCCCGTCAAATCATACTATGAGTACAGGTACATCACAAGATGCAAAAAGAAAAACACTAGAGGGTAAAATACAGTACTGCAGCTTTATACTGGTTCCGTTAAAGAGTTGGAATCATGGAATCATGGAAAACTTTATTGTCATTCAGACTTTGCGGTCTGAACAAAATTTCGTTGCCTGCAGTCATACATATAGTAAATAACAAAACACACAATAAACACATATTTAACATCCACCACAGTGAGTTCACCACACACCTCCTCACTGTGATGGAAGGCAAAAATCTTGTCTTTGTCTCTTCCCTTCTCGTTCTTCCTCTTCCTCTGCCCTGAGGCGACCAGGGCCTCCGATGTTGTGACCGCACCGGGTGATGTAAATAAGTCCCGCGGGTGAACCGCGCTCCGCGAGCGGGCCGGCTCAACTCTGCTGCCCGGGGCGGTCGAAGCTGCCGAAGCTGCCGCCCTCCAGTCCAGCGGACGCAGCCGGAAAAACAGGTCACCAACCTGTGACCTGCGAGCTCCCGACGATGCCGTCCACTGCGCCCGCGGCCGAACCTCCGAAGTTGCTGCCGCCGCCACCGCCACCGGAAAGCCGCCACAGCTCCGAGTCGGGCCGCCGGAACGCCGGAATGCCTGAACCCGCCACAGCCCCAAAGTCGGCCAGCCCCGCGCTGGTACGTTCTGGCTGGCTCTGCCTCCGGAGCCTCGAGGTCGGTCGCAGTTGGAGGCCGCCAGCTCCGCCATTAGGCCTCAGCGCAGACGGGGACGGAGACGGAGACGGAGACGGGGACGGAGACGGAGACGGGGGATACGACAAGAAAAGTTGCGTTCCCCCCAAAAGGAAGAGACTAAAAACGTTTCTCCCACCCCTCCCACACAGATACACTACATAATAACTCAAATTAACGCTAAAACAAGACAAGAAATCAACAAAAAAAAAGAAAAATAGACAGACTGCAGGCGAGCCGCTGCTGCCAGGGCAGCGCCGCCCCTCCCAAACATTTTATTTATTGTCACATCTACCGAGATACAGTGAAAAGCTTTGTTTGCAAGCTATCCCGTCAAATCATACTATGAGTACAAGTACATCACAAGATGCAAAGAGAAAAACATTAGAGGGTAAAATACAGTACTGCAGCATTATACTGGTTCAGTTACAGAGTTACAGAGAAAATGCAGATTTAAAAAGTGCACGGTCCACAATGTGGTAGGTTGGAAGATCAAGACTATATCCAAGCTTATCAGAGGATCATTCACAAGTCATAACAGCGCGGAAGAAGCAGTTCCCAAATTTGGTTGTATGTTCATTTTGTATCTTCTGCCCAATGGTCCTTGATTATGTCGGCTGTTTTGCTGAGGCAGCATAAAGTGTAGAATGGAGTCGAGGGGATCTGGGGGAGGAGGGAGGAAGCTCATTTGTGTAATGGATTGGGCTACATAGACAACTTTCTGCAATTCTGACTATCTTGGGCAGAACTGTTACCACACCAAGCTTTGATGCATCTTGATAGGATAATTTCTACTGTGCATCTGTAGAAGTTTGACAAGCAATGGCAAGCATTTAAATAAATAAAGTATAATTTGCAGAAAATTGTATTCCCCTCCATCTGCACAAAGACACAAAAAGAGGAGTGCTGGGTCCTTGGATGATAGGAGAACTCAACGTTAATATAAAATCAATGGAAGAGGCTTGTAAAGCTGCCACAAATGTTAGACGTGGACTTGAGAGCATTTTAGAACTAAAAAAAATATAGGAATTGATGAAGATGTTTTCATTGGATGTTTTCAAGAGAGAGTTAGATATAGCTCTGAGGGCTAACTGAATCAAGGGATATGGGGAGAAAGCTGGAACGGGGTACTGATTTTGGATGATCGAAGGGCCAAATAGCCTACTCCTGCACCTATTTTCTATGTTTCTAAGAAAAGCAAAAATGGGTAAACAGGCAAGAAATATGAAAATTGAACTTCAGTTGGTATTTTTTTTTTAAGAGACTGATAACTAGGGCAAATGTGAATGTCTCGCAGACAGAAATGGAAGAATTTAAAATGGGGAATGAGGACTATTTAACTAAATGGTTTGCGTTGGTCTTTATAAAGAAGGGAGACCTGCGATCTTTTGTTGCACCTTCTTTGGCAGTTCCTCCAACTAATTCTGGCCGACTCTTAAGTAATTGATGAGGTCAATGTGGGAACCAGTATCTCTTCCACAGATGGGCATAAGGTTCCTGATTGAACGGGAAAGTGAATAGTTTTTGAAGTGACGCAAAGCTTCCACTGGGCTCCCTATGCATGTCCTTGATGTTCTCAATATTATCCTGAATGCTCCTTCTCCATTATAAGTAACCATGGGCCGGAGATTCCCAAGGTTTCGTGAAAATGGCTTTGAACACATTGCTGTCCATCTGGTAATCTCTTCCCGCGATAGAGCTCAGAGCTCAGCATCTGTTTTTGGAATCTGGTGTCAGGCATGCCAACAATGTGGCCTTCTCGATGGATTGACGGATAGGACTGAGTGCTGTTCGGACCTCATTGCTGCGAACGTTGGCCTGGGAAGAGGTTGCTGATGGCGGTTCACTTATCCTTTCAGCAGATTTGGAGGAATTTGCAGGGGCAGCTTGATTGATAACTTTGCAGTGTCTGGAGATGTCTGCTATATGCAATCCAGGTCTCAGCATCATGTTGGAGCTTTGTGTCATGCTTGTGTCTTGATCTGCAAACGGTATTTTCCTCAATCGACTAAAGTCTGATCTGGATCTTACTGTTCATAGCATGATGGTAAAGCTGGAAGTGAGTTGTGTGCTTGCTCATGGGATCTGGGCATCATGGCAAGGCCAACATTTAATACCCGTCCTTAGCTTCCATTGAGGAGGAGCAGTGACCCGCAGCTTAAACATAGTACCGGGTTGTGTTGATATCGGTCTCTGTGCTTTTCGGCAAGTTATGTTTTTGAGGATGGACAAGGCAATGTGTAAGGAAGAATAGACATTTTGTAAGGGATGGTGCACGGCTTTCAGGTGGTGGTGTTACCGTACACCAGACGGCCTCGAGGGCCGCTGTCAAAAGCTGCCCATCAACAGTTGTGGCATTAAATGTTTTAGGCGGTGGATTGGCTGCCAACAGAATGGCCTTTTTTTGACCAGATGTTGTTGAGCTCAACTATGACTGGATCTGTACTCAGCCAAGCAAATGGAGAGCACACCAGCTACCTACTGACTTACCACATCCATTTTATATTCTACATTTGTCAAGGCACCATGCCATCCAAAAATCTTAGAAGGTTGTTCATCGGAACCAGGCCAAGTACATTACGGTTACCTGTGGTTTGTTTAAGAGGCCTTTAATGGAGCCAGTAAAATGGCTTTCAAAATCTCCTTAACAGGTCCGTGATAGAGTAATACAAAATGCTAAATTTATTGAAATTATCATCTATTTCTGAACATAGATTGCAAAGAAATAACATCAGCTCTATGTGTCTATTAATTTTAGATTAGCTGGTTGAAACTAGCATTAACTATTTTAATGGGATCACAAGGCAGGAGAGGGAGATTCTGCACCAGCTCCATCCTGCTATGAATTGAATATAGCATATCACAAGTCCCAGTCTTATTTATTCCACCGGGTGGAATCCAGAAAAGATACATTCTCAAACGTGGGGGACAAACAATTGCTTGAGGCTGCACGCCAAGAACTGCACTCGTTAGCAACACATACAAGATTTGCAGCACAACTCCTTCTGAGAGTACTGCAGATACCCATGAACATGGAAATCTTCCTGGCTGCACAAGAGAACAGAGTCGCCACCCCCCCCCCCCCCACCTCCCCCCTCCCCTCCCTCACAAACAAGCTCACAAAAGCTGCATGCCATTCAATACATACAAGGTAAGCAATTAGGCGGTAAAAAATATTAAATGGGAGATATTGAGACAAAAAAGAACCTATCCACAGGGAAGTGGCGATTTCAATGGTGGGGTGGTGTCTTCTCTTCCCTCAGCTCCCCATTTCACTGGATTCTCCATTATGTATAAATGGTGGCCTACTGCACTAATTGAGCATCTGGATGATCAAGGGGCAAATTTGATCTACGTTCTTCCTTCAGATCCTAGACTGCAATCTCCACCATGGAAACAACAATTTGAACAGGTCAGACCTTCAACAAAACAGAAAAATTCCAAGTGCCAATGTCCAAAGCTAAAAGGTACAATATTTTTAAAGACTCACATACTTCAGTTTAACCGTGGCAGCCAACTCTTGTATTTAATTTCATTTCGGCATAAAGGGTGCATTGTCTTCCTGACATAGTTTGGCACACACCTCACCACCAAGCGTTGGTAGTTTTGTAACTCATTATATCTTGAGAAATTTTATTGAGGAAAATTTATGTACAGGTCCCCTCTGCTTCTAAGCGATTTGCACTCTTCCAAATCACTTTACAGTCAATTTAGTACATTTGAGGTGTAGTCATTGGGTAATGCAGGAAAGACAATGTACATAAAAACAAACAACTTGACCATGGCTAGATCATCTACAGCAATGTTACTGGATGCGAAGCATTACCAGGAATCCTCCTGCTCTACTCTGGTATGGCGCTGCGCCTCCTTTTACCTCCGTTAGACAGGGCAAACAGTCCTTTGGTTAAAATACAGGAAAATATGAACAGCCACCCCATGAACTGGCTTTGATAAATCAAATTTGACAATAAATAACCCTGGAAAAACATCTGCTATTCTGGTAACCATCATGTTATCCAAGAGGGTACACAAAAGGCTAGAGAAACTCAGCGGGTGCAGCAGCATCTAAGGAGCGAAGGAGATAGGCGACGTTCCGGGTCGAGACCCTTCTTCAGACCCTTGTTATCCAAGATGCTCTTTCAAAGAAGCAACGTGGAAATCTTTCCTCCCTGACAAGGTTGCCCGAGTTCACCATTTGCCCACATACAGAATCCCAAGAGTCCACCATCAGGATTCAGATACAGGTAGGAGAATGGAAACCGTGTGTTAGCTGTTCCAGACAGGCTGCCAGCACTCATTGGAATTGGAGTCGATGATTTAGTCCCATGTACCTGTTCAAGATTGATTACAGGTGGTTTACAAAATAATGAAGGGCACAGATAAGGTGATTCGCTGCAATCTTTTTTCCAGCATAAGAATCTCAAACGAGAAGGTATAGTTTTAAGGTGAGAGGGGAAACATTTAAAAGGGCCTCAATAGGTAACTTTTTCCACACAGAGGATGGTGGGTATATTGATTGAATTGCCAAAGGAAGTGATAGAGGTGGTTATAAATGTAACATTTAACAGACACTTAGACAGGTCCATGGATAGGAAATGTTTGCAGGGATGTGATCCAGGTTAATGCAAGTGAGTAGGCAATTTGGTTATCATGGAAAAGACGGGCCAAAGGGCCTATTTCTGTGCTATATAGCTCTATGACTATAAGACCACTAGTATGTTCATTCCTTGCAGCCACATTTGCCTCATTATCCCAAGTAGCTTTCTTTAAAAATCTAAAACCAGATTTAATATTAACAACTGACCTCACAAAGACTGACACTTGTGGAAAACCTCAAAATGTCTATCTGGAAATATTTCCTAATTTCATTCCAGAGAGCCTATTCATTTTTAGGCTAAATGCACTACTCCTGGAATCCCCAAAAATGAAATGGTTTAACTCTCAATCCTATCAGCTACCCGTCAAACAATCAATTAAAACATCTCTTAAACTTTTCATTTCTTGGGAATATAACCCTAATCTCTCCTCAGACTTTAATACGGGGCAACATTATCCAGGAATCACGTTGTTACATTTTGTAGCACCTCCTCCAAAATTGATACATCCTTTCTAAGAAGGGATATCGAGGAGTGATATCACTTTTCCAACAGCGATCTAAATGTGGCTTTCTGAAGTAACAACCAAACTGCTACTATAACTAATTTGGTATTCATCCTCTGCCCCATCTATTTCATTCCTTACCCACAGCTGAACTTTTGGTGCCACGCTCAAATTTCAACGCGGTCCAAATGAAGAGACCCTGCACTGTGATTGCAGATCAAGTGATGCAATGTTGGCAAGTGGGCAGTCGAGAACAAATCCTGCCCACAAAACAGCTGTAATTTGTTTGACCGCTGACTCCCACACAAATAGTTTGGCACTGAATGACTTTGATTTAGTTTGGTTCAGAGAAATAGCATGGAAACGGGTCCTTTGGCCCACAGAGTCCATGCTGACCACACACTACAGGCAATTTAAAGAAGCCGATTCACCTACAAAACCACTTGGTTTTGGCACATGGGAGGAAACGGGAGGACCTGGAGAAAACCCACGTTGGAGTGTAGTCAGTTTATCACCAGCAAAAGGTGACCAGCAAGGTTGAGACTTCCAAGTTTATTTTCAAACCCAGAATTTGGTGGAATTTACATGCTAAAACCTTTGCACGAGAACAAATATTTCCTTTTCATCAATTGCCGTGTCTTCCTTACAATGCGTTCTTCCGGAGCTGTGGCTTCTTCCGACAGACTCTTGACAGCATCTCACCTGTTTCAAGCACCTCTACTCTAACTCTGTCCAGGAGAAGAAGGGATGAGAGTAGAGTTTCCTGGTCCCCACTTTCCACTCCACCAGCTTTTGCATTCAAAGGATCATCCTCCAGTTTTCACCAGTTCCAGCAAGGTCCCCCCACCAGGATCATATTCCTCTGTTTGATTATTTCATTCCATTCGCAACTACTTTGTCCACTCTCCTGTGCCATCCAACACTCACTGTCCTTTCGCTTTTTTATTTTCACCCTATCTTTCCACCTGAAGCAGTGATTCGCTTGAACATCTTCCAGTCTGGTGTTTGCATTTGGTTTTCACAATTTGGTATCCACTTCACGAGAGGAACCAACCATAGATTGGACGACGGCTCCCAGTCAGTCCACAGGAGTGACCAACCTCCCGGTCGGTTACCTATTCCTCTAAATTACCAGCCCACTCTGTCTGTGGCCTCATGCACTGTTACAACAAGGCTCAGTGCAAGTTTAAGGAAGAACACCTCATCCTAATCTGACCCTGTAAAACTCAATAATGAATTCTCCAACTTTAGATAACTTGCTTGGTGATTCTGACTGGCCATTTTTACTTACCATCATAATTGGCCCAGCTTTATCCTTTTGTTCCCCATACATAGTCTGTCCTGCTGGACATGACTCGGTAACACACCACACACAAAGCAGCTGAATTTGATGTTAGCTGCTTTGTTAGGTCATTCACTCAGCTTATAAATGATATTCCCTTTGCTCCACCCAACAAGGATTTCTCTGCAACCTAGACACATCTGTTTCTCTTCCCCAGTTCCGCTGAAAGGTCCTGGACCCGAAAAGTTAACTGTTTCTCTTTACCCAGACGCTGCCTGGCCTGCTGAATGTTTCCAGCACTTTCTATTTTGAGTCCAGATTTCCAGCTTGTGCAGTTTAAAAAATAATAATATTTGGTGACTCTTGCTTCCCTGAAGACAGAAAATCACACAGCTACAACTGCCGGAGTGCCAACAATTATCTGCTATCTCAGCCCAGTCACCATCATTCAAGCGAGTGAAAGGGTTGGCAAAGAGTTCAACTGCACTTAGCTTCATATCCCAGCCTCATTCTGCACTGGTTCATTTTATTTATACATCCATTCAAATCCATGAAAAATACATCAGCTGCCCAAATAAAATAATTGCTACTGTTGCAGAAAAGGTTTTGATATTAGTATTTACAATAATGGAAATATCTTACCAACTTACTGTATACTGTTACAGAAAGATCTAATAATTTAACACACTCTGCTCCGCACTCTAGTATAGAAATGCGGGAGTGACTTAGTGAGTCAAGCAGCATCCCTGGAGACATGGACAGGTGATGTTTCAGGTTCCTTCATCAGATTGATGAAGATTCACCTATCCATGTTCTTCAGGGATGCTGCCTGACCTGCTGTTACTCCAGCATTTGGTGTCTTTCCTTGGTAAATCAGCATCTGCAGTTCCTTGTTTCCCCACACAAGGATTTCTTAGAGGGTAGGTAGAGAAAAGTGCTGGAGAAACTCAGCGGGTGCAGCAGCATCTATGGAGCGAAGGAAATAGGCAACATTTCGGGCCGTCTGAAGAAGGGTTTCGGGCCGAAACGTTGCCTATTTCCTTCGCTCCATAGATGCGGCTGCACCCGCTGAGTTTCTCCAGCACTTTTGTCTACCTTCGATTTTCCAGCATCTGCAGTTCCCTCATAAACACTTAATATCTTAGAGGGTAGTTTGAACAAAATGTCCTGCAACATTCATGGGCGGGTGATCAGGAGTGGGAACCAGTTTAAGGTCTGAAGAAGAGTCTCAACCCAAAACGTCACCCATTCCTTCTTTCCAGAGATGCTGCCTGTCCCGCTGAGTTACTCCAGCATTTTGTGTCCATCTTCGATTTAAACCAGCAACTGCAGTTCATTCCTACACATCAGGTCTTCCCAGTCCCGTTGTACCTCCTGGACCATTACTCAGTTAAATCTGTGGAGTCCCTGCACTCGGAGTTCCAGATCTGTACAGCTGTTACCGGACCAGGTGATACATTCACTGACTTGGGCCCTCAAAGATGGCAAGTGAAAGAGTGCTTTGTTTACAGAAATAACAATTTACAAGGATTTATTGCTGATGTCAGCTTTTCGTCACTATACCACCAGCTTAACTTTCACAAAACATACACTGGACAGTGTGTAGTTTCCAGTATTGACACCATTACCCAATTTGTCTCAAATGAAAACCTATTAAAACACTAAGGTCCCTTTCAGTTTATCCACACACAATTCAAGTTTATTTGGCGTTAATGAAAAGAACCTTCATTCTATGAAAAACATTTTTTTTTTAAGTTTCTCCAAATTATCAGAAACATGCATGAACAACATCCAGCTTGAGTTTCAGGCCGGTATTTGTTAGATGGCAGCACACGAGCTGGCTCAAATGCGGAAAAATTCAGCTTTTTTAATTAGTCCATCAGGCCCTTATTAATCTGCATTTTTTAGCACGGTATTTAGTGCACTCAGTTGGAAATTTAAAATAATAAAGTATTCATGCACTTTAAGGTCAGACATGTTTTGAGATGGAGGCACAGAAAAGTGTGGATGCTGGAATTTTCAGCAAAGCACCGAGTGATGGAGGAACTCATCCAGTGAGGCTGCATCTGTGGGAGCAGTGGACAGGCAACTTTTCTGGTCAGGACCTTTCACAGCTTTTGAGATGTCAGAGAGAGAAAAAAAAAGGTGCAGAATAAAAAGAAAATAAATCATGTTGATGGACATAGTGCGAACACCATCATCATGATCGCTGACGACACCACTGTTGTGGGACGTATCACTGATGGGGACGAGTCAGAGTATAGATGAAAGATCGACCGACTGACCAAATGGTGCCAGCACAATAACCTGGCCCTGAACACTAGCAAAACCAAGGAACTGATTGTAGACTTTGGAAGGGGTTGGATGGGGACCCACAGTCCCGTTTATATCAATGGGTCGCTGGTGGAAAGGGTCAAATTCCTGGGCGTGCACATCTCTGAAGATCTCTCCTGGTCCAAAAACACTGATGCAATTATAAAGAAAGCACATCAGCGCCTCTACTTCCTGAGAAGATTACAGAGAGTCGGTCTGTCAAGGAGGGCTCTCTCTAACTTCTACAGGTGCACAGTAGAGAGCTTGCTGACCGGTTGCATTGTGGCTTGGTTCGGCAACTTGAGTGCCCAGGAGCGGAAAAGACTACAAAAAGTAGTAAACACTGCCCAGTCCATCATCGGCTCTGACCTCCCTACCGTCGAGGGGATCTATCGCAGTGGCTGCCTCAAAAAGGCTGGCAGCATCATCAAGGACCCACACCACCCTGGCCACACACTCATCTCCCCACTACAGGAGCCTGAAGACTGCAACATCCAGGTTCAGGAATAGCTACTTCCCCACTGCCATCAGGCCATTAAACTCAACTCATACAAAACTCTGAACATTCATAGCCCTTTATCTGTTTATTTGCGCTTTATCTGTTTATTTATTCATGTGTGTATATATTTTTATAAAGGTATATGGACACACTGATCTGTTCTGTATCATTCATGCCTACTATATTCTGTTGTGCTGAAGCAAAGCAAGAATGTCATTGTCCTCTCTGGGACACACGACAATAAACTCTCTTGACTCTTGAAAGAAAAGATGCAGATTCAACTTCCTTCATTTCCACAAGCAACTTAAAACACAATATTATTTCTCTAAACCAAAACCAAATGAATAATCAGATTATAAGTTTGACTTGGTAAAAAGCTGCAGTGAGGTCAAGGGTTTGTAAATGATCTGTACTTTCTGTGCTCTTGTCCTTTCCATTCGTCAACCTTCAGCCACAAGTGTGTGCTGTCAGAGGCAACCCTTCTGTATTCCTCCTGCCACTCCCACGTTATAATTAGAAGCCAGGAGGTGCAGGGGCAATGCCAGCATTCTCCCCAGCTCTCCTAAAAATGAGTAAACACTACATATGGAAAGATATATTGTTGACAGGTTTGCAAGGCAAACATCCCTGGCATTCAAACCTGCCACTCATGGGCAGAGTTAAGCCCTTGTCCCACGATGCGCGTTTACCCAAGAGCTCTCCCGAGTTTTTAAAAAAAAATCAATCCCGCGGTACTTCATCACAAGTATTTTTTTACTCTTTGAAAATTTTTACACAGTTGAAAAAAACTTCACGAGTTTTACGTTTCCCGAGTACCTGCCGTTAGCGTTACGAGCCGCTACGAGACATTCACGAGCTCCGACGTACCCGCTACGTACTTACCACGGGTTTGATATTTTTTTAAACTTGGGAGAGCTCTTGGGTAAACTCGCATCGTAGGACAGGGCCTTTAGCACTCTGACTGAACCACAGGCAGCAGGCTCTTTGCCAAGATGTTACGCAAATGTGCTGTCAATTCAAAGAAGCCACTCCAAGGAGATTGCTCATTTTCCTCAGGCAGCATTCGTCTTTTATCTATGTATCTTATTTTGTCTTTAAGACTACATTTATTAAAATTTAAATTTCTCGAGGGTCAGATCTTTGGCAAAAAAAGTTAAATTATTTCAGAAAGTTACTGAATTCATTACTGAAGACGACGACAGGCGTTCTAATCGTTATGAAATAAGGATGGGCGTTTGACAGTGTAACCCTGGCGACACATCAGCATTCAAGGGTATTTCAACGAAGATATTAATCTGAATAGTCAGCAATGCAAAATCATCCATTGCATTTGGGAAAAAAAGCTGCATCGAATATTCCTTTAAGGTATAAAATCACTTATTCATAACATTAATATGAATAATATTACAGCTTATCGACCATGTAATTTTTTTACAAATATTTAAAATCTGTGCTAAGAGAAGCTTCCGAACATTTGGCAAAATCAATGACTGTATTAGGGACTCTCCATTATACCAGTCTCACTGTCAATGTTTTAGTCTGAATAAAGGTCAGTTCATGGCAAAGCAAGTCAATTTTACAACAGATGGAAGGTTTCACCATTGGAAAGGTTTGAATCTATACAGCAACCTGTCCCTCCACTTGCAGTAATGCTTCAAGCTTTGACAAACCATTCTTTCATAACTGGCCACCTGTAGCCTTAAGAAAAATAAATCTGCCCTCGTATTGCATTCCAGTTTAACCACTTAAAGAAACCGAATAAAATAAAAAACAAACAGTACTTCTCTTCCGTGGTACAATGGGCTACTTTGTGGCTCCAGCCAGAATGGGTTAGAAATTATACCAAGCATACTTGGCAGAGGACATCACTTATTCTTTGACACCACACTGTTGCTTCTGAAGGAAAAGAAGAGCAGTCACTGCAATGTCAAATATTGTCTTGCCTCTCCACCGATTTTTGATTGACAAACTGGGTGCATGCAACAAGACCACAAAGAAAAGACTCCGCGGGTTCAACCCTCGTCCCTGAATGCAGGCGTAGTGTATTACTACGAACTGAACTCAACCAGGACGCTTCTCATATTTTGCTGTAATCTTCTGGGTTATATTGTCCCTTAACTCGGCACGGTGGCGCAGCAGTAGAGTTGCTGCCATACTACGTCGGAGACCCAGGTTCGATCCCAACTACAGGCACTGTCTGTACGGAGATTGCACGTTTTCCCCGTGACCACGTGGGTTTTCTCCAAGATCTTCGGTTTCCTCCCACACACCAAAGACGTACAGGTTTGTAGGTTAATTGGCTTGGTAGTAGTGTAAATTGTTCCTAGTGTGTATAGGATAGTGTTAATGTGCAGGGATCGCTGGGTGTGGACTCGATGGGCCGAAGGGCCTGTTTCCACGCGATATCTCCAAACTAAACTAAAAAAACTTTAAATTATGTTCATCCTATCACCTTAAGCCCCTGTCGTACTTAGGAGACCTAAACAGGAACCTCTGGTGACCTTGCCCACCATCCAAGGTTTCCACGAGGTCACCGGAGGTTTTGGTCACTTTCCCTAATGGTCGAAAGTGGTTTCCATGTGGTCAAGGCATCATTTAGGTTGCTGCAATTTACTCATCATGATTAAAACCGGCCTTGACTAAAAATAGGTTGCCGTTTTAAAAATCGATAATTTTTTTGTCGCAGGTCTAGTCGAAATCGTCTTTCGTCATAGTTGAGGAAGGTTTTCTACATATGCGTGGGAGGTGGTAGGAGGTTGCAGGTCACCTCGACCTTGATTTTTTTTTGGGTGGCGGGCAAGGTCATCAGAGGTTGCTGTTTAGGTCTCCTAAGTGGGACAGGGGCTTAACCAAATGTGAGCTTTCCTTGGTTTAGTTTAGTTTAGAGATACAGTGTGGAAACAGGCCCTTCGGCCTACCAGGTCAACATCGACCAACAATCACTGGCTCTTTCCTACACACTAGGGACAATTTACAGAAGCCAATTAACCTACAAACCTGCACATCTTTGGAATGTGGGAGGAAACCGGAGCACCCAGAAAAAAAAAAACACACCGTCACAAGGAGACCGAACAAACTCCACACAGACAGCAACCATAGTCGGGATCAAACCGGGGGCTCTGGTGCTGTAAGGTAGTAACTCTACCATTGTGCCTTCCATCTTTTCATTCTATAAAAAGGTTGCAAAGGATATGGGGAACTCAGAAAAAATACCATTGCAAGGATATGCAAACTGAATAGTTGGTTTTTGTGCTACAACCATTTTGTAAGACATAGATGAATTATGTATTTCATCACGAGCAAAATACAAAGTGCTGGAGGAACTCAACAGATCAGGCAACATCTGTGGAGGGGATGTAGAGGCATCGGATTAGGACCTTTCTTCAGACTCCAGATTCCAGTATCTGACGTTTCTTGTGTGTCTGAGTATTTCATCTCACTCACCATCAAACCAGTCTTACTCAGTAAAACATACACAAATGTAGCGTTGTCCACCATGTCATTTAACCATCCACCATTTTCCGATTCAATCTATACAACAAACATAACCCCCTGTCCCACGGTACGAGTTCATTCCAAGAGTTCTCCCGAGTTTGCCCTGATTCGAACTCGTAGATTTATGGTAATGGCCACTCGTCGGTACTCGGGGCTCTCGTGGACATTTTTCATCATGTTGAAAAATCTTCGCGAGTCTTCCCGTGCTTACCTTCCGTTAGCAAATCTTCCCGAGTAACCGCCATTAGCGCTAAGAGACGTCCCTGAGCTCCGACGTACCCGCTACATTCATTCTCCGTGCTTACCATGAGTTTGATTTTTTTTTAACTCTGGAGAGCTCTTGGAATGAACTCGCGCCGTGGGACAGGGCTATTACTGGGGAAAGTTTGAGCAAGACTCCCCCACTGCTTCCGTATTAAAACACACACCACTAACAATTACATGAGTCCAGCAGCAGAAGCCTTGCCAACATCCCAACTAGAACCATCTTAAATGATCATTTAAGAAACACCTTAAGGAACAGATAAAATCGGCTTATCTTTGCCCATAAATGTGCACTACTCATGGTATGCAAGAGTTAGAAATAATAGTTGAGATTATTATCTAATGTGATTTGTGCTAAAGGTAAAAAACAAATTAAAAAAAGATGGAGATACAAATTCAAATTCAAACAGCAACAAGAAATTGGGGATGGGGGAGAGAAACTGATGTGTCATCTCCTAAAATGCTGTCGTACCACTCATGATATACACATTTCATAGAATCATAGAATCATAAAAAATAGGTGCAGGAGTAGGTCATTCGGCCCTTCGAGCCTGCAGCGCCATTCAATATGATCATGGCTGATCATCCAAACTCAGTATCCTGTACCTGCCTTCTCTCCATACCCCCTGATCCCTTTAGCCACAAGGGCCACATCTAGCTCCCTCTTAAATATAGCCAATGAACTGGCCTCAACTACCTTCTGTGGCAGAGAATTCCACAGACTCACCACTCTCTGTGTGAAAAAAAGATCTTCTCATCTCGGTCCTAAAAGACTTCCCCCTTATCCTTAAACTGTGACCCCTTGTTCTGGAGTTCCCCAACATCGAGAACAATCTTCCTGCATCTAGCCTGTCCAACCCCTTAAGAATTTTGTAAGCCTCTATAACAGTGGTTCTCAACCTTGTTTGCCCCATGCACCCCTTTCACCATATGTCAGAATGTCATTCCCCCCCTCTTTTCCAAGATTGTCTGCCTCAAAAAGTGTATTCCACATAATTGCATATAAAACTGAAAATCCTTTATTTCTAACAGTTTGTTTGCTAATCTGTGGTCCCAATTCCCACCCTGAAAACCTGAAAGCCCCCCTGGGGGGAATTCCCCCCTGGTTGAGAACCCCTGCTCTATAACATCCCCCCTCAATCTCCTAAATTCCAGCGAGTACAAGCTGAGTCTATCCAGTCTTTCTTCATATGGAAGTCCTGCCATCCCAGGAATCAGTCTGGTGAACCTTCTCTGTACTCCCTCTATGGCAAGAATGTCTTTCCTCAGATTAGGAGACCAAAACTGTACGCAATACTCCAGGTGTGGCCTCACCAAGACCTTGTACAACTGCAGTAGAACCTCCCTGCTCTTGTACTTAAATCCTTTTGCTATGAATGCCAACATACCATTCGCTTTCTTCACAGCCTGCTGTACCTGCATGCCTACTTTCAATGACACCCAGGTCTCGTTGCATCTCTCCTTTTCCTAATCGGCCACCATTCAGATAATAATCTACCCTCCTGTTTTTGCCGCCAAAGTGGATAACCTCACATTTATCCACATTATACTGCATCTGCCATGCATTTGCCCACTCACCCAACCTATCCAAGTCACCTTGCAGCCTCCTAGCATCCTCCTCACAGCTAACACTGCCCCCCAGCTTCGTGTCATCCACAAACTTGGAGATGTTGCATTCAATTCCCTCATCCAGATCATTAATATATATTGTAAATAGCTGGGGTCCCAGCACTGAGCCTTGCGGTACCCCACTAGGCACTGCCTGCCATTCTGAAAATGACCCGTTTACTCCTACTCTTTGCTTCTTGTCTGCCAGCCAGTTCTCTATCCACATCAATACTAAACAAGCATTGGTCTTTGTAACCACATCAGTTTCAGATAACAGCATGATAATGAAAGATCCTGTATTATGAAATAATTTGTATTTAAGTTATTGGTTAAAGTTATATAGCTATAAATCTAACTTCTGAACTGACTACTTCATCAGTTAATGATACGAGTTACTGCATTGAAAATCATTTCATGGAAGTTGAGCATTTGTTTCTCTTTAGTACTGGTTTCTATTCCCAAATGGAAACTTCAGATAACAAATTCCATGGCTTGGGTTGATTTTCTTTTAAACAAGAGCACACCATTGTTTTTACTTTGATGATTTGACTGAGGCCATTAGATGGGCTGGAAGATTGCAACCTTCACGTGGTCCGCCCTGCTTCGACTAATGCAATCAACAACTCGACGTGCACAAGCGGAAGATCAAATAGAACAAGTTGTCCAACAACTTTAGGCTGTGCACGCCACACGAAAGAAGAAGAAGAAGGCCATTAGATCTAATAAGAGATCTGTACCCTGTATACATGTTTTCAATCACCAAAGGCTGCTTGGAATGCCACATCTTTCCAAGTTGGCAAGATACATTTCAAATTTGGGCAATGCTTGCTGAATCTTGCAACGTGCACTCAACAATAAATAGGGTGCCACAGATGGTGATACTAAACCGAATGGCAGGATAAGTCAAGAGGAGAACTGCAGCTTCACAAGATATTTTATATGCAAATGTGCATGTAATGGAGGTGGGATTCTAATCAAATTCTGTCATTAATGTGGTGTGCAATTCACAAAATGTAATTCGAACTTGGTTTTAGTGTAGAAATAATGAAGAGTTGACCGTACACAAAAATTGTCCCCGATGTAATCCACAATCTTGTTTAGCACCCATTGACACAAAAGTAGCTGCCTTACCCTGACATTCAGTTCCTGCAAACGGTAGTGACAATACTTTTATCTCTCCCAAAGTTCGTGTTGCACACTTTACTTTACCAGCCTGTTCCATCCAATTCCTTCAACCGCTTGCATTTTGTTACAGTATCCCAAGGACTCTTCTGTAACCCTTGCCAGCAAAGGCAGCCCTGAATAACCTGGCCCACCCCACAAACTGCACACTGAACAACTGCATTCCTTGAAACAGACCTGATTTTAATTACGTTTGGTCTTGACAAATTTTAAAACAAAAATCTAAAACTAATTGCCAAATCAAACATTTATCGACATTCTTGTCTTAATGGAGCAGGGTTTTGGAGAGAAAACACTGTGGAAATTTTTATCAGCTTTTACTGCACAGGATCAGAAACCACGAGAATGATAGGGCACTCAAAAGAACAGCCCAGTAAATCTCCTTCCACCACTATTTCCCTGGCTTCACATCATAAAGCCTCCAGGGGCAGGAGTAACATTCTGCAATTGTAGTCAAACTGGATACAGATTGCATCCAGAGTATGCAAGTTAATTTTAGTTTTGAGAGGAAAAAAATGAGCATTTTCCATTTTCAAGCAGATAGACTTAGAAGCAAATCTGACATAAATTAGTTTCTCTCACATAGCAATCAATTATTTTGTGGAACATGGCAGTTAGAACACTATTTACATTTTATTTTTGAATATATTGTCCCATGGAGAAAGGCTAATAAGGCAAATTTCTAAATGCAAAGGTACTATTAAAAAAAAAGCCTTTAACTACGATTTATTTGCATACACGATTATTGTAGTGCTAAAGTCTTTGATATTGGGCACATTCTGGACACAAGGAATTCATGGCTTGAAATGGTACACACGTATTTTCCTCTCAAAAGATTCTGTCTGCATCCAACATTCTGTTCTACTTAGGAAGTCAAGGCCTTCCTTTCTACTTGGTGAGATACATTTCAGGGACTGCATGTCTTTGTTAACCTTCCTCTCGTACTTATTATTGATGTTTAATGAAATCCACATAGTTATTTTCAAGCCCAATGTGAAAAAAACCCCATTTTAAACAGAAATGTAATTTGCTTTGCAAGATGCCAGCATAGATCAGATAGTTTGAAGTCTGATTGTGGGTCATAGAAGCATAGAAAATAGGTGCAGGAGGAGGCCATTCGGCCCTTCGAACCAGCCTAGCTACAAGCTCAAACCAGAGCACTGTTTATATAGATACCCTGAGAGCAGTAGATCAAAAATACTGTACTCTTAGCTATACCATTTGTTGGCTGGCAAATAGATATGAATGTCCTTTACACATGGTTATTATACAAAATTCCTGGTAACTTTTGAATAAGAGGGTAATACTTGGGCAATAATTAAAGCTGCAATGACATTATCCCAGAGTCACTATATGATACAGATGGAAACAGATCCTTCAGCACATCCACAACAACCAAACACTTTCATGTCCCCGTGAACTCACTCTTTCTCATGCATTCTGGTGCATCTACACAATCTACACGCATCTACACAAGAGGCAATTTGCAACACCCAATTAACCTCCCAACCATTATTGGCATGTTAAAGGAAAGTGCAACCATTGGAGGAACCCCACATTGTCACATGGAGAACATGTAAACACCACACAGGCAGAACCTAAAGGAAGGATTGAACCCAGATCTCTGGAGCTGTGAGATAGCAGTGCCAACAGCTGAGCAACTGAGCTGCCCTGTTCATCTATAACACATTGTCTAATCATCCTCCACATCACTTTGCACACACAAAATTGATCGCACAAAGCAGCTTGGACATTAGTGGAAATAGTTCAAAAGTAATTTATTTATTAAGTGTGCCTCAATGAGTCAAGTGGAAAGTATTGCCCGGCATAATGGAAGAGTTATTGGAAGTTGGCCGATTCCATTTTGATCCCATCAGGCAGTTTATTGTAAACACTAATGAATGGGGAACGATCAGTACATCTTTCATTTCAATTCACGAGTTCAGAAGCAAACCAGCACCAAACAAATTCTTGTGGTGAACAAAACCTCAATGTCAAACGTACAATGGAAATTATAATTTCAATGTCTATTAAGAAATTACACTGAAATTTGAGTCTCAGTTTGAAAGTTAAAGTTCAGCCCTACCCTAGATATTTGATCACAGAATCCAGACTGATACTTTAACAGAGTGTTGGAAAAAAAAATGCTATGCGAAGATGGTGCTGCATTTTTGATATGTACAAATTCACCACATAAATGGAAACATTTTCATTATTTTAGGATAATTATTGCTCTAACCAAATCCTTACAATTTTTCTTCATGACCAACAGTTGAAAGAGCAAACTGTTTAAACAAGCACACACTAGAAAACTGTTATCCACCCACCCCCAGATTTCCTTTTGACTCAAGACAAACACAGAAGCCAGCCCTTCAGCACAACAACCTTCAACCACCCATTTACACTAATCCCCAAGAATATCCTCTCAAGGCACTGTAGTTAAAAAGGCAACCACACCTCCTTCTCTGTCCCCTGCATCTCTCTCATGTACTATAGAATATTTACCCTGGAACAATGAGCTGCCAGTTTTGCCCTTCTCTCAATCATGTGTCTGTTATGGTTATCATATCGCAGCCCCCAAGCCAATCCTCACCCTGAGATCACCCGTCTTTCTATTGAGCCTCAGAATGAAATAAAATGTAGTTGAAATCATTGGTCTTTTCCTCTCTCTTGCCCATGCATTGTCTGTCCTGACTGCTAATCTTGTTCTCTTTGATTACAGTATTTGCCCCCAACATCTCATCTGTTCCCAAGTAGCACCAGCTAATCTCACTGCCAGTATATTGGTCCCGCACTAGTTCAGGGGCAGCCTGACCCTCGTGTATAGCTCACCTCTTCCCCACAGAGATCCTAATGGTCTAAAAACTCGAATACCTGCCCCCTACCTTGCATTGATCCTACCTCGCACCTGCCCTTCTATTCCTGCCCTCATTAGCACATGACAAGGGGAATAGTCCAGAGATTACCTTCCTTGTTGACCACTTTCCTAATTCCCTAAAATAGACACAAAATGCTGGAGTAACTCAGCGGGACAGGCAGCATCTCTGGTGAGAAGGAATGGGTGACGTTTCGGGTCGAGGAAGGGTCGCGAACCGAAACGTCACCCGTTCCTTCTCCTCAGAGATGCCGCCTGTCCCGCTGAGTTACTCCAGCATTTTGTGTCTATCTTCGATTTAAACCAGCATCAGCAGTTCCTTCCTACACATTTTCTAATTTCTTATATTGATTCCGCAGGACATCATCACTTTTCCTACCTATGTCGTTGGCACCAATGTACACAATGACCTCTGGCTGCTCCCCCTCCCCCCTGAGAATATTCTCCAGCCACTCAGAAACATCATGGACTCTGGTGATACCAGGGCAACATTACATGATCCTGCAGTCTTGATTGTGAATGCCTCAACATTTCACCTCAAATCAGAGCCACTCTGCTATACCTTCACTTCTTAATTGCTATGCCTCTTAATGAGCCCATTCAAGGCCACTCTTTTCAGCCTTCCCACTACTGCTCTGCTCGGCCTCCTGGCTGGACACACACGGACATAAAAATTCTCTCTCAGGCAATTTATGGTTTCTGTCTGAGGTATATTTTCTTTAACTGCTCTGGGACCTGTCAGCAGTTACTAACTAATCTCACGACAAACCCAAAGGTAATCTTAAGAGAGGATTAAACTCCAAGATTTGCAGTATAATTCCACCTTCAAGTCCTCTGTCCATATTGTTTATCACATGCCGTAAATGGTAGCTAAAAGCAATAAGCAGAATAGATACAGGAAACAAAAACTAGAGCAATTATAACAATGGGATGGGATAGAATGGGGAAGGTGTAACATGGTATGCCAATGTACGTGTGAACATTGAAAATTTCAATGCAACAAAAATCTAGAGAAATATTTGTTCAAAATGTTTATCTTTTCAAATAGGACTGATCATGACACACTCATTGAGGGGATTCAAGCTTCACTGTCAATTCAGTATTTCTGATCCAGTTGAATTGAGTAATCTGCTCCAACCATCTCAAAGGTCATTGAAAAATCAACTGCATCATTTTGGTATGGGGTTGTATTTAGGCAAAACTAGATGTAAACAGCATTTTGACTTTTAAAATATGCTGGAAGTTTCATGGTTACTGTTATTGATCTCAGCTTTCAATCCTGATTTAATTAATTAACTGTCCAGTTGCTACAGTGATTTGATCCATCATTCTGGATTACTAGCCCAATAATATAAATGTCATGATACTTCATTCATAATTAAACGCTAATTCCCATAATCATCTGAATGGTACGATCTGATCATATAGTCTATCACACAATGCATTGGACTGTGTAAGTCATATATTCCAAAGACTAATAATGTTATCCCACTACTTATCAGTGATAAATACACACAGATTTAGAGCGACAACAGAATTTTCTCTAAGCTTTAAACAGGAAACAGATGCTCAAAGCTTTGCCATCAAGCTAAATATGAAGGAAAAAATATGTTTTGGCATAACATGGATAATCACAGAGAGAGCGAACGACTCAAGCTTAGAACAAAAAAAAACACCTACAATTACTTTGATGATAAATAACAGATAAATTTAAGGACAATTTAATTTTCCAACTATTCCCAGCATGTTTATCATCTACCCATACAGAGCAGTGAACCATAACTTAAAGGTTATAGATTTTGACAAGGATTAAATTACCTGATCCTGATCATTTACGTGGAGTCCTAAATGAATTAAGATACCCAAAGGGTGTTCACACACAAAACAAATCAGATAAAATGTACACAAGGCCACCTCAGGAGATATAGGGACAGAGGTTGGTTGAAGGGATAGGTTTAAAGCTGGAAAAGATTGTGACCTGCAGAAGGCTACAAAGTTCAGAGTCAAGTCACCTGGAAGTCTGATGATCAAAAACAGGAGGGAACAGCTTTGCAGAATAAGAGGTGTTTGGAGACCTTAGACGACTATACGAGAATATACAGATGAAGAGAGACCAGAGACCAGAAAGGACTTGAAAGCAATGAATAATTTACTTTAAAAATGGAACCATTGCTGAACTTGGGGCATTACAGGTCAGATTCAGACAAATTAATTGTCATATACACCAGGGTGCAGTGAAATTCATAGTTCACAGGAAGGTCAGAGAGTACACTTAGTAATGATGAATAAAGCAGTAAATACAGTAATGAGTGCAAAACAACAGAATGGTGCACGAATGCAGTGTCATCTGAGTAAAAAACTGAAGTACAATGACAGTATAACCAAATGAGGTATAATTAAGAATAAATGTAAGTAAATACGTTTATTGGCCAAGTATTCACATACAAGGAATTTGCCTTGGTGCTCCGCCCACAAGTAACTACATGACATACAGTGACAGTTACGAATGACTCAGAAAACACTAAACATTAATAATAATAAATAATTAATGATACAACACCATTGATCAAGCATTGATCAGGATATGTGGCAGTAGCTCCACTTGTGAAGCAAGTGATAGGTTCAGAAGTCTGATATCAGCTGGGAAGAAGCTATCAAGTCTCGGCTTTCAGGGTCCTGCATCTTCTTCTGCCAGAAGGCAGCAGAGAGAAAGGGGAATGACGAGGGTGAGAGGCATCCTTAACTATACTTCTGACTAGAAGGAAGAGGCATCCTTTATCTCCAGAGATGCTGCCTAACCCGCTGAGTTACTCAAGCACTTTGTGTCCATCTCTCTTCAGACAATGTTGGCCCAAGAGATAGCATTGACATTCACTCACAGTGAATGGCCAGCAATTACTCCCTTCTATGCAGTATTAAATACAGAACCCCATATGAAACACGGGGCCAAACAAAATATAAAACTATTAATTTCACGAATCACTGCAATTTCTTTTCAACACATTTAACAGATAAAATTTGAATACTGTAGTGCTTTATGCAACCACTTTGGGTCACACAGCACCCAGATACTTTTTAGATCTCTGCCTTTATAGGAGTGGTCTTGCAAATACACTAAAAGCAATCTTGACTCTGACATATGTAGACTCAAATTCCATGGGCCCCGGCATGAATGTTGACTCTGCCTTGACTGACAGACACCAGGTTGGTTGTCCTACAAGGAGAGGCAATGGGTCAAATGGTCTTGTGAGAAAGGGAAGGAAAAAGGAAGGAAAAGGAAAGAAAACAGACAGAACAAATATTTAGAGGTCACTTTACCATGTCTCAAGAGATCCCTGAAACTTAAAGAATTAATTAAAGGTGATTAATTCAAAGGCAGTACAAGCAAACAGAGTATCTAGTTTACATTAGACAAATAAATCAATGATGATGGTGGTTTGAGGAAGGATATTACCCCAGCACTGGAATCTTTCAATCATTTATTCAAAATAGACAGGTTTATTCAAAATAGACAGGTTTAAACTTTCATTCAAGAGAGCAGTAATAATGCTGCATTTCAAGTAAGTGTCCCAATTATGTTCTTAAGTCGAAGACTGAGCTTGAATTTAACCTCTGACTCATTTGCAACTAATACCATGTGAATCATAACATGCGGAGGGAAGGAGCCGCAAACTGAAGCAGGAGAGCTTAAACAGCTTAATTCCCCTCTATTTTTGCATGACAACTTCACGTTATTTATTGGTCTGAAATATAATAATTTACATTAATGTGTCATAATCATTTAAATAAAAAATATCTGGAGTAATCACTGTGACTTTACTGGCCAATATCTTGACTTCCAATTCGCTGGAATTCCTCTGACATTTTTCTGGTTATCTCAACCTCTGGCTCAATTTTCAGATTCTTTATAACATCTAAACATAGAAACACAGTAACGTACAGCACTGAAGGAGGCCATTTGCCCCATCATGCCAATGCTGGTTAAATATATTGCAACATTCCATTTATTTCTAAGATTAGCTCTGCCTCATCTCACTTTTCACCTGGCTATTAGTATTTATTTTAAACTGAAATAAATTCCTTCAACCTGTACACGTCAAAAATAGGCCTTTGTGTATTTTAAAACACGGAGATTTCTCGAAATATGTGGAAAATACCTTGTTTAGAAAACTCTTCTCAATACAAAGTGCCGTAGATGTTATTAATTCTCATTTACAGTTCCATCAAGGAGATGACAAGAAGTTAATGGAATAAATGTTAATGACCCACCCACTACGCTATAAATGGAAGATGCTTTTACTGAATATAATTTTGATATGATTTGATTATATGCAAGTCCAGATGAGTTATCGCCAGAGATTGCCCTTGATTTTGGCTTGATGATATTCAAGCCCCGCCACAGTCTCCTGCCATCAACTTAACTGAATTGAGTTTGTTCTGAAATCCTCTCCAATCATCCTTAAGAGCCTTGCAGAGACCATTCTTGGACTTCTTGTGCAGTGTGTGTTCAGACTTCTGGAAGCCCTAAAGCTAGACTTTAGCAGAGAGTGAATCTCCAAGGTTTCTTGCTAAAACAGATGATGAATGATGTATACACTCACTCAGGATGAATGAAGTAGTCAGAAACATGTTCCAGGTAAGGTGATCCTGTAGTAGATTGTCAGCTTCCTCAAGCTACTGCTGCATTACTCTCTCCGTCTGTGCTTCCCGCTTCAATATCTTCAGGAGCAAGGCAGACATGATCAGAATGGTCAAAATGAGGGCAAGGGATGGAGCAACGGATGGAGCATACGTGATGGTGGTGTAGTAGTGGTTTAGAGCAGTAACGCCCTGCATGGGACAAGAGACATGCTGATGGCATTTAGGGAATGCCTTCCTGAGTTTTGCTGAAGTTAAGTTATCAGTGATAGTGAATAAGGCATCAGGATTTCATAAGATCATAAGTGATAGGAGTAGAATTAGGCCATTCGGCCCATTAAGTCTACTCCGCCATTCAATCGTGGCTGATCTGTGTCTCCTGACCCCATTCTCCTGCCTTCTCCCCACAACATCTGACACCCGTACCAATCAAGAATCTATCTAAATCTGCCTTAAATATATTCACTGACTTTGCCCCCACAGCCTTCTGTGGCAAAGAATTCCGCAGATTCACCACCCTCTGACTAAAGAAATTCCTCCTCATCTCCTTCCTAAAAGAACGTCCTTTAATTCTGAAGCTATGACCTTTAGTCTTAGACTCTCACACTAGTGGAAACGTCCTCTCCATATCCACCCTATCCAAGTCTTTCACTATTCTGCATGTTTCAATGAGATCCCCTCCTCATTCTTCTAAACTCATTAGAGAGTTGATGATGAATATACTTTGTCCTGTTACATCTTGGCATTGGCTTGGTGGTATGCAGATGTGAATTACTTCAGTCGAAAAGGAGCAGCAACTCCAGAATGAGCAATATTAAATTATACAGTTTTAACCTTTCAAAAAATAAATTTCCTAGCAGGCATGGCACAATAATAGCTTAAAATATTTTGCCTCAGGTAATCAAGCAATTATATATACAATGGATTACTTTACTAAACTCCTTTACAGTCCAAAATCCTTAACAAACATCAATCTAGTTGACTACATCGATAATAATTTTGAAGGCAGGATTATTTAAATATCATAAACAATGTTATTAATAATGCAAAAAAAAAAAGATCGCAAATCATACTCTGAGAAAAGGTAATGCAAAAAAAGAGTTTTTCTGAATATTGGAACAACATTGTACATTATGCTCCGGTGTTAAAAGCACAAGAAAGTCGTTGCTATTGCCAATATTGGAATTTACTTGCAAGACGCATATGATTTATATTCTGCACCACTGATGATCTAAAGTACTCAACATTTTTTTGTTTAAATCATTTTGCATCCATTTTATTTCTGTTGCTTTATTATGCTGAATGGTGACTATCCTAAGCTGTTCTCAACCAGGAGTAGATCTTATTGGAGCCTACCTGTTTCTAGGTCCACTGCAATATGATAACCATCATTAATTAAAAAATCAAAGACATGATTGATTACTTGATTGACTATCTCTTTACCACAAGCACTCTCATGCAAAGAGGAGGGAACTGCCCATGCACTACACTGTTGTGGTTCAGCAAACATCTGACCCAAGTAACACTTGTAAACTACACTTTACTGATGAAGCTCTCATAACTGTAATCACAGAGTTAATGAGAACATGTATGTGTTGCAACATGTGCTGCATAAAAATACCCTGGAACTAAATCAACCTCTGCAATTTAATATTTATTCATTAAAATGTAGAATTACACCATGAAAATCAGGTGCAACTACCACTTACTGACTTAGAAATTTATTTCAAATAAATTGTATTTTCAAGTTATCAATCTACTGCCAGGACCTTAAATCTAACTCTTCTATCCCTCCGGAAATGATAAAATAATAAGATAGTGGACAAGAGAACTACAATCTGTGCAACACTCATAGTCAAAGGATCGAATAGACCAGAAAATCTGGCTTAGTTTAGTTTAACTAAATTAATTAAAACCAAACCAGGTGTACCGGCTAATTTGATTTTTAGCTTCTAATGAGAAGGTGTAACTGTCTTTAAAGTGCATGGTTTACTATCAAGATCAAGGATGTGCTTATCCCTGAGAATCTATTTTCAGCCCAGTACATCAAAACAATTACAGAGAGAGCTCATCAACCCCTCTAATTCCTTAGAAGATGGAGGAGATTTGACATGTCACCTATATGCCAACTATTTGAGGCAGAACAGTGGCACATCAGTAGAGTTGCTGCCTTACAGCACCAGGCACCCGGCTTGAATCCTGGCTACGGCTGCTGTCTGTACAGAAGCTGTACGGTTAAGAAAAGGGAAGGTGCAACAAGACCTGGGAGTCCTCGCACATCAGTCACTTAACGTAAGCATACAGGTACAGCAGGCAGTGAAGAAAGCAAATGGCAAGTTGGCCTTCATTGCGAGAGGATTTGAATTTAGGAGCAAGGAGATCCTACTGCAGTTGTACAGGGCCCTGGTGAGAACACGCCTGAAGTATTGTGTACAGTTTTGGTCTCCTAAATTGAGGAAGGAAATTCTTGCTATTGAGGGAGTGCAGCATAGGTTCAACAGGTTAATTCCCGGAATGACGGGACTGACATAGGATGAAAGAATGGATCGACTGGGCTTATATTCACTGGAATTTGGAAGGATGAGAGGAGATCTTATAGAAACTTATAAAATTCTTAAGGGATTGGACAGGCTGGATGCGAAAAATGTTCCCGATGTTGGGGGAGTCCAGAACCAGGGGTCACAGTTTAAGAATGAAGGATAGGCCATGTAGAATTGAGATGAGGAAAAACGTTTTCACTCAGATAGTTGTGAATCTGTGGAATTCTCTGCCACAGAAGGCAGTGGGGGCCAATTCACTGGATGTTTTCAAGAGAGCGTTAGATATAGCCCTTAGGGCTAACGGAATCAAGGGATATAGGGAGAAAGCAGGAATGGGGTACTGATTTTGCATGCCTGTATTTTGCAGCCATGATCATATTGAATGGCGGTGCTGGCTCGAATGGCCTACTCCTGCAACTAGTTTCTATGTTTCTATATTATCCCTATGACCATGTGGGTTTTGTCCGGGTGCTCTGGTTTACACTCACACTCCAAAGCCGTACTCGTTTGTGGGTTAATTGGCTTGTATAAATTGTCCCTGGTGTGCAGGATAGTGCTGGTCGACACAGACTCGATGGGCCGAAGGGCCTGCTTCCAAGCTGTATCTCTAAAGTCTAATGGTGCACAGTGCAGGAAGGGAGCACACCAACCGGTCGCATCATGGCCTGGCTCGGCAGCTTGAATGCCCAAGAATGAAAGAGGCTGCAGAGAGTGGTAGATAACATCCAGGTATCCAGGTACTGAAATTCCATTATCGAAGTGATCTGCTCTCAGGAAGAAGATGCAGGAGCCTGAACACAGAGACCACCAGATTGAAGAACTACTTCTTCTCAGCAACTATCAGGATCTTGAAGACTGAACCACTCCAATTTCAGCAACTATGATCTTCCTGAGGACTAATTATTTGATTGCACTACGGATATGGCAGTCTGCATTATTATGGTTACTATAATATTAGTTTACTGTATTTCCGCTTATTATTTATTATCTGTGTGTTATTGCGTTTACGAGCCTGTCAAGCTGCAGCAAGTATGAATGTCATTGTTCTATTTTTGGTACATACGACAATTAAACACTCTCGACTCTTGAATTGAAGCTCAGTAAAAAGCTGTCAGAAATCCATTGGACCTTTAAGATACTAAAATGGTTAAAACTCAGTGGAACAACCTGAACATCAGTCTGAAGAAGGGTCCCGACCTGAAACGTCACCCATTCCTTCTCTCCAGAGATGCTGCCTGTCCCGCTGAGTTACTGCAGCATTTTGCGTCTATAACCTGAACAATCAGCTCATCGCACTATTTGCATTGCACTTAAAGATGGAATGATCCCACACAGTCCGTTATGGACAAGGGTTGTAGATTTATATGGCTCCATGAACACGGCACAAAAGAAGATATTAGAGCAGATGCTGCAATCTATTCTTTGCTCTTTCTTTGAAGAGGAATACCAAGTCAATGGCTAGAATTTGAAGACTTTTCAGCAAAAATAACTGCAAAGACACTACCCCAGGTCTGTCACCCTCGATCCAAAATTCGAATCTGGCTTCCATCGCCAAGACCTCATACAAGAAGCATTATGGATTAGTTTCCGGTTACGTTATGTGGCTCTTAACACATTTTAAAAGCATAAAGCTAATGTTGGCCAACAGCCAAGGAACAGGTGAGAGGAATCGCCAATTTGAAATGTTACAGAAAAAGGCCGCGAAAAAGTTTTCATTAAGTGGCATGAGAACTTCCAACATATAGATCTTCAAAAAAAAGCATGGAAATTCTAGCGATCAGCATCTGGGTTGCAATAAACATTCAAACCTTTACAATAGAAAAATAAAACAGATGATAATATTTCTTGGATAATGGAGACCTAGCTGCTCCAATAAATAAAGGATATATTTCCCAAAGATTTACAATTAATCCAATAGAATAGTAGCAGGAGACAACAAATAAACTACCTTTTGTGCTATGTGTGTGAATGTCATGGAGGCTTTCCTGCACACTGATAACAACATAGACCTATCTGCAGAGCTTGACAGATTAAAGATATACAGTTGATCTGCAAAAAGTTTCATTTTTGAACTTAAAAACGTCAAGCTTACTGTGGTCAAATCTTCCAATTTCTGTCATTACCTAATATCTATATAATTAAAATTCTCATCTTGACCACTTCCTGTCTGCGCTGTATATTGATTTTAGAAAAAACGCTACCCTGTATCGCTGTGATTTTTGGCCATCTTACTCACAGTCCTCCTCCGCTGAGCCAGCCACGAGGAATGTTCCCATCGATGAAAAATAAAAAAGTTATGAGTGTCTAAAAAACCTTGAGATCAGGTTGAAAACATTGAGGCCGCGCTCAGCCGTGAGTAGATTGAAGAAAATTTACTGTCATATATATATATGGTGTGTGTGAGTGTATGTGTGTGGGTCCGTGTGTGTGAGTGTGAGTGAGTGTGATTGCGTGTGTGTGAGTGTATGTGTGAGTGTACGTGCCTGTGTGTGAGCGTGTGTGAACGTGTGTGTGAGCGTGTGTGTGAGTGTATGTGCCTGTGCATGTGCCTGTGTATGTGCCTGTGTGTGAGCGTGTGTGTGAGTGAGTGCGTATATTTTAGAATTGGTGGAGAGGTGGAATATTGCATTGGGGGACCAGCATTCCTGTGTGAAGCTGGGACCCAACAAGTCCCACTTAGTCTAGTTGTTTTATAAATGTTATCGCATGCCCAGATTGTTAGAGGGTCCGAAGGTAATACACCCGTCATAAAGCAGTAGTCAAATACTTCTGCATAGATCTGAAAAATAGCCTTTAACAAGCTGTTAATTATAGACGGCAGGTCATCCGATAGTTTGTTGCTGAAATCTATTGCCCAAGTGAAAGAGCAGTGTGTGGACTTTTTAATGTCTGCAAGCACAACAGAACTCTGCCATGGGTGCTGATCCAATTTCATGGCTGCTGTGTACAGATGGCTGACAGTGACCACCGCTACTCCAATATCAAGTTGTTATATTTGAACTCAGACCTTCCATATAAGTTAGCCAGGCCAGACTATCTGGAGTCTGATGAAATATTCTGGCAGTAATATTTTTAAATCAGGTCTACACTCTCCTATATTTAGCGAGCCTATTATTGATACAGTTTATAAAACAAAGGGATAACCTAACTGTCTAAATATTTTAAAACCCTAAATAATCTCTTTAATGCAAGGCCAGCCCTTACACATTTGATTCATGAAGTCAAGAGTGATAAATTTACGTTGAATTGAATAAGGGAAATATAATAGATTAAGACAAGTTCTGGGTTCTAAAAAAGACACAATTTGGAAATACAGGTTTAGGTTACTTACTGCTAATTCAAGATTGTGCAATAAGTACTGTAACAATTTCTGCAAGAGAAAGTAATGGCCATTCTAAATTTGAAGGGGCTTTTTGACTTTGGGAGGAGGTAACCAAGTTGCTCAATGGAAATCATTAATATACATTTCTCAGGTTCACTAAACTACACGCACAGGCAATGAGTTTTGATATCCAAATTTAACTTGCAATGCATATCTTTACTACCGAAAGCTTGAATTCCATCTTGCTTACTCAATTTGTGAAAGTACAAACTGTTCAGAGAACGTCATTGGCGTAAATGAAAAGACTACAATGTGGTATTCTTTGCCGAACATAATAAAATGTTTAAAATACCGTATTACGACGGAAGTGTTAGTAGCTATTTCATTCTCAGCCAATTTGCCTTTATATTTGCTGTTTTACAAGCATCAAAACCGGGGCATTTTCAATCTGTACCTTTCTGTATAAATCATTTTTTTCCGTAGGATCCACAAGTAATTGTGGCCATTTGTAGAAATTCAGTAAGCAATTTATTTTGGGGATAGTATATTACATGACAATAACTTTCCTTTCATTTCACATAGTTAATCCAAATTACTTTCAGAACAGGGCTACCCATTAAAAATGTTCCTCGAGAGCTTGAATAATAGAATACAACAAGTAGCACAAAGTTCTTCTTTGCTAACCAACAGCTCCAAGAGAAATTCTTTGCCCGCAACATTATTTACATTAGAATATCTATAGAATGGGCAATATACTTTGAAAATTATTTAAATATCCACGTAGTTCACGTCAACAAATGTTACCAGAATACTAACATCTTAAGACCAAACTACAACAAGAAACAAGGAACCAAAATCTCCGTGATAAATTTAACATAAAACGTTTTTAAAAATAATTCGACAGTCAGTCTTGCGTTGAGGATCATCTATTTTTGTCACTTACCATAATCACCTAGCAAAAAAACTCTATAGTAATAGAAATTGTCCACAATTTGGTATTAAAAGTAGGAAGGGAAATAGTAATGATTTTCTAATTTAAAATTGTTTTTCGACTTCCAGCACGAGCTGCATTTTCACAAGTTTGATATTATCACTTCTAAGGCCAATTTATGTAATTACCTTACCTTATACTCTTGTCCCCAAATAGTTGAATTAGTTTCCTTTTTGTAGTTACCAGTTATTTTCTCGGCTGAGATAAAAAAATTCTGTTCTGATCTTGGAGCTACGTGAATGTGTAGTTGAGAGTTCCCAACTTTTGAACAGTAATGTTTCAGTCTTGAATGGTAACTGGAGACCAGCCGGCAGGGAACTTCAAGCGAGTGGCTTCTTTGAAAGATGGGCCGCTTGCTTTGTTCATATTCATTCTCCCTATCGATCTCCCCATTATCATTTACTTGGCACTCTGAATGCTTGAATGAAGGCAAACATACTGACGTGCTCCGTATTAATTTGATATCTTGATATCGCGTATGTCTAGTATTTAAAGGGCTCTGTTTAAATTCCTTTACAAATGACTCGTGGTATATTTGTCCTTCCTTGGTCTCTGTTCCCACAACAAGAGCTTTCTGGCAGTTCAAGTACAGAATGTGATTCAAAGGTCTGTGCAGTTTCTTCGCTTTTCCCTGACACTCAGAATCTTCTTCACTGTAATCTACGATGTGATTCTTAGCAGACTGGTAGCCATTACAGTAAAGTGGCTTAATGTCTCTGACTTCACTGGAAGAACAAGTTGGATTGGATAATCGCAGCCCATTAACTGCTGTCGCAACAAAACAAGTACTTGTTTCTTTGGATTTAGACACAACCTGATCTTCACCTTGAATTGGGTCTTGGGAGCAAGGGAGGAATCTACTCAGTGTGGGGTTGCCACTGCGTCCTGTAAAAGGATCTGGGCTGGTTGGAGTAGCTGGTGGAGTGTTGCAAGGACTCTGAGGAAATATCACCAGTGATGAACAGCGCCTCAGTGGCATCTTTGCCTTCCTCGACTTCACTGACGTTTTGGTAGGCACCACGGTACGCTCGAAATGCTCTTGGTCAAAAGATATGTTGCTGCTGCGTAAAGCATGCTCACAGCTGTTGTTGTTACTAGAGTCACAATGTCTACTGGACTGTTTGGATTGTAATGATATTTGCAACGTGGAGCTCTTTTTGCGGAGGTGATCGTTATTACTAACCTGTGGTATGAACAATGAAGAACTACGTTGCAGGATACGCTCAGTCTTCGATACGGTAGGCAGCACTGCAGGCTCAAGCGTAATCAATTGGTTAACATTCTTTCTTGAATTTATTGGTACAGACTCAACTGTCATACAAATGTTACTCTCCAAGCCCTCTCCCGAAGTCTCGGACAGTGGGTCAGTGTTGCTCCTCCTGGTTGCAAAATGCAATCGTAAACGACGAGCCATTTCTCTTTTTGAATATAAAACAAACGTGGTCCTAGTTTGGAATGGATCCGAGCTGGTTAAAACTTCACATTTTGCAGGGCAAGCTGAAGGCGAACATAGCAAGCACCGCAGTTTGGGATACAGTCACCATCAGTAGCTGTAGCTAGGCAGAAATAGCTGAAGTGACAAACAGCATTCCAGTCATTATTGAACCGCAACTAGTAAGCCCAGGAAGTTAGAAATATAAAGCAACAAAATCCATGATGGTAGGAATAGCTCCAGGAAGCCTGATTATCCATGAATGTCTGCAAAGTGTGCGAAATGAAGGCAGGGTCCCTTCCACAGCGCTGGAAATTCAGCAACCTTTACAAGGAGCTCAGCTGCTGCACAGTTTGAATTCCAGCCAAGCTTGCTTCAATTAAACCTCCTTGACTTGCATGAATGACTGAATCTGACCCAAAATCAACAATCTTCTTGCATGCCGGTTTCACATATTATATCTCATCCTCACCAAGCGGGGCAAGAATGTGGCACCACTCTCCACACTGCAGCTTTTACTGTTTCCCTTGCACTGAACTAACATCATATTTTTACCCCCATAGTATTGCATTACAGGAAATTTCAAAGAGCGACATCCAGCAGACTTCAGTTCTGAAGGGGATTCTGAGCACTACCCACAATATTAAACTGCAGGGATATGGTAAATACACTGGAAACTACTGCTAACAACTGTGAGAGACTAGAGCTATGCATTAATAGTTGAACACAATTTGCTTTTGTCAGCTCCTCAATGCAAGAATTGGCTCGTGGGAGATAATAATATCAAACTCACATTTCCAGTTCTCTGAGCTGGGCACTGAAATCCAACCATCAAAAATAGACCCTATTATGAGTAAATCTTGTCAGAAAAAAAAACACAAAAACAAAACTATTATTAGACTCCCTCTGGACTGAAGTGCTGCTGGTGGTGGACTGTGAGTACTTTTCAAGCCTGTTCGGTGCAGCTAACTATGAAAAAGCTTTCTCTTCACACACAGAAATGCCACATCCTGACATTTGAAACTCATAGCTGTGCCAAAAGAACTACATTCTTTTCTTCCTGCAGCTTTCCGATCAGCTGCAGAGATTCAAAAGCACTGAATAAGTAATTTATTTTTATGGGGAAGCATTTTTCAAATACTCTGTTTTACATGTTATAATCATTAAAAATAAAGCAAATCTTAACCTCAGAAATTATTCCTTTGGCACGTGTTCCTTATATTAACACTTCAGGAGACCACAAGTTGTTTGCAACAGAAAGGTACACTACAATTCTAAGATCAAAGTCTTGCAGGAAAAAAAGTTATCAAATGAAAAAGTTATCACAGGTTTTAGAGCAGAGAATCAGAATACAAATTTAGCCACTCCTCACGTTCTTAACATAACATCTTTTAACACGGGATATAAAAGCTTATAAGCTGCAATGCAGGAATAATAGATCATTCCGCAAAGTTGTTGAAATAAAATGTCTAACTTTTTTCAACAAACCAACAGCAAGTGTTTGGTAACTGTATAATTGCCATCTGAATGTCCTCTGGGGATAATAGTGGCGACACAATGGAAAAATGTGCTGCTTATAATCAAAAGCTGTAACAACTGCACCATTTACTGTTGGCATTTTAACAGATGCCTTTTATGAAAATATTCTACTGCTGCACAGAAGTGGAATAGTCTCGGCTGCAAATAAAATTAAAAATGGCCCTTTGAGCTTTTCGTTTTCTACTCAGTCAAAAGGCAACCTAATCTGACAAAGTGGAGTGTGCTGCAGACATAGGTAGTTCTTTGTCAGAATAAATACTTGCTGAAATACTCCTTTTCATAGAAATGTTCTGGCTTTAAAAAATATATAGATGTTTGGAAAGGGCAGAACCGTCTTTGTAGAAAATAACGTACAAATCCAGAACGGTACAGCGTTTATTTTCCTGGAATTGCAGCCAGCCAAGGACACTCAAATTTCTGCTATCGGCTAGATCAGTTTTCTGATCATTGGACTGACATAGAATGTTTACAGCCATTCCCTGCTTTTCCACATTTACTGCTTTTCTATATTGCTTCATATTGCTTTGACCGTGACAAAACATGCATTTATTAAATGCTACCATGATTATTATGCTAACTAACACTCATATTTAAGCACTAACATTCGTATTTAAGCACTAACATTCGTATTTAAACACTAACACTCACATTTAAGCACTAACACTCATATTTAAGCACTAACAGCTAAAATTGGAAGCAATTCAAATAAAAATGCTGTTGATGCCATCATTTTGACAATTGAACAACTGTGTTTCGAGAGCAACAGAAATTCTAGAAATATAAACATTTCAAATGCGGAAGAACATTGACCCATGAGCGAAAAAAAAAAATCACATGATAAAACAGAAGTGATGACAGTGCACTGGAATTGTATGTTGACAGCAGAATAATGAATGACAATGCTTCATTAGCAGACCATTAGCAGTCTGCTTCCAAATCGAGGAAAGGAATACGGATTCTAAAATTACATTTACAAAATTGATATAAAACTGGAGGTCGAGACACCAGGTTCAATTATACATCCTACTCAGCTAAAGACAGCCACCAACCAGCCTAGGGGAGAGTCCGCAATGACACTTTTTGCCTGCACAGGTAACAAGCGCAGACACATTCAAACTACACACGGAATTAGAGTCAGCCTTTATCACTAAATTATAACAATGAAAAATGCAGGAAACGTTTAGCAGGCAAACAGGCTTCTTTAGAAAGAGATACAATGAATGTTTCATTAGAAATGACCCGCTGAATGCTTCCAGCATTTACAGTCCTATTCAGATTTCCAGCATTTTTGATGCTAAGTAACATTCAATTAATTTTTGGGAACCATCCATTGCAGCAAACCATCTTTCGCTACACAAAGCGGGACAGGTAACACTTTGCTTGATTTTAAAACAAACTACCATTATGGCTTTTACTTTGAGTAAGCAGACATCAACAGGTTAGTAAAATATTAACATAATCTCATACTTGACTCAACACTGATATAGTAGAACTCGAGAGATTCTTTACATTTTTTCCAAAAATTCCAGGTAAAGATGCAATAGGACTTCTTTTATACTTGAACTGCATGGAAAATGAAAGTAGGATTTACCTATCTTACACTTACACATGGGAGCATTTATTTTACTTTGGAACAATTATTTCTGGCCGATATGAGTTACACAACTCACCAATCGATTTTCATCAAACACTTCAAAGAGAATCCGATGATGCCCAGGTTGAACCTAGGAAACAGTATAAAGATAAAAATACACTCATTAGTAAGTACACCTTTCACTGCATTGTCTATCCAAATAGCAATTCAACATTATCATTATCAAAGAAGCTGATGATCCCATGGAAACCATCGGGAACATGGTGCCAGGAGACGGGAATGCCGTTATCTTCCAGTCTCTTTTTGAACAGAATATAAAATATAAAATATACATTGTAAGAAGGCAGTGGAGACCAATTCACTGGATGTTTTCAAGAGAATTAGAATCTTGCTGTCAGGGCTAACGGAATCAAGGGATATGGGGAAAAAGCAGGAATGGGGTACTGATTTCGGATGATCAGACATGATCATATTGAATGGCAGTGATGGCCTACTTCTGCACCTATTTCTATGTTTCTATTCTCAGTTCATACCTCGCCAGCCAAACTAAAAAAATTAAAAAAATTAAATGATCATGAGTTTTGTCTATTACTCTGAAAGCAGGCCAAGGGAGTGCTTCACCTCAGAATAACCACTGACTCAACCCACCAGGGACCTCCAGGCCAATACACGGAGAAGGCAGCAGATGCCACATTGGCCTGGTCACGCACCTCAGAACCTACATAACTATAACACAAGCAGTCATCCTCAATCCTGAGGGACCGCTAACAA
This sequence comes from Okamejei kenojei, assembly GCA_035221665.1. Lineage (NCBI taxonomy): Eukaryota > Metazoa > Chordata > Chondrichthyes > Rajiformes > Rajidae > Okamejei > Okamejei kenojei. The sequence continues at coordinate 18,574,142 of CM069164.1, forward strand.
AGAGGGCGGCAACAATTACCTTCAATTATTACCACACAACCCAAAATGACGCAGTATTTATTTCAAAAACTTAAATAATATTTTACCTATCCCTCAAAACGTAGGACCAATAACTTAAATTATTACATGACAACATCTACAATCTGAAGTTAAGTAAAAATAGCACCGATGGTAGATGAACAAATGTCCCCAGATCATACATATTGGAACCCTTGACTTCATTTCAGAACGACTGTCGGACACAATTCATAAAATTATTCCAAATATATCAAACAATGGAGAATTGAAATATGAAATGAGGTACAATTGTGCTTGACTATTGGACAGATACATGGATGGAGTGATGGGGACTTCCGGAGACTGGCAGAAGCACACAAGACTGCTGGATACATTGAATGGTCGGGTTTAGTTTAGTTTATAGATACAGTGTGGAAAGAGGCCCTTCGGCCCACAGAGTCCGCACTGACCAGCGGTCCCCGCACATTAACACTGTCCTACACACATTAGGGACAAGTTTACACATACACCAAGCCAATTAACCTACAAACCTGTACGTCTTTGGAGTGTGGGAGGAAACCGAAGATCTTGGAGAAAACCCACGCAGATCACGGGGAGAACGTACAAACCCTGTACAGGCGGCACCTGTAGTTGGGATCTAACCCAGGTCTCCGGCGCTGCAAGCGCTGTAAGGCAGCAACTCTACTGCTGTGCTGTGTGGTATTCAATTTTTTTTTGTTAATTCAGGGATGTGGGCTTTATAGGCAGAGCCAACAGTGAATTACCCATCCCCCGTTGTCTTTGAGAAGGTGGTGATGAATTGTCTTCTTAAAGCACTGAAGGGGCGGCTCTGTGATGCAACAGTAGAGATATTGCCTCACAGCACCAGAGACCCAGGTTCAATCCAGACTTTGGGCACTGTCTGCTCAAAGTTTGCGTGTTCTCCCTGTGGCCACATGGGTTTCGATACGATACGATATAACTTTCTCTTTTTCTTCCTCCAGGTGTTCTGGTTTCCTCCCACAATCCAAAGTCGAGCAGATTTTAGGTTAATTGGCTTCTATAAATTATCCCTAGTGTGTAGGAGAGAACTAATGTAGGGTGATTGGTCACCACAGACGATGAAGGGCCTGTTTCTACGCTGTATCTCTAAACCAAAGCGCTTGACCTGTGGGTGCACCCACAATGCTATTAGGGTGGGTTTTTGACCCAGCAAGAGTGAAGGAACGGTGATATATTTTCAAGTCAGGATGGTGTCGTAGCTTGGACATCAATGTCCAAGTGGTGGTGTCCCCTAGCTGGCAGAGGTCATGGATTTGGAGAAATGTAATGAGTCAAGGTGAGTTGTTGCCTTACTTCTTGTAGATGGCACGCACTGATTTAGTGTGGATGTGATGCCTATCAAGTGAGTTTCTGTGCCCTGTAAGGTACTTCTTGAGTGTTCAAACTGCTCTTGTCCTGGCAAATGACGAGTATCCCATCACATTCCTGACCTAAGCCTTGCAGACGTTGGACAGACTTTGGAAACGAGTTACTCCTATAGTATTCCTAGCCTCTGATTAGCTCTTGCAGCCACATTTTGTACATGGCTACTCCTGCCCATTGTCTGGCCAGTGGTAACCCTCAGAATATTGAAGAAGGTGGATTCAGTGATGGTAAAGCTAATGGGAGGGAGGGGGTGGAGATAATAAAATAGATTTTGTCTGCCGTACCATGTCATTTTCCCCATGGTAGGACAATCAAAACCAAGCATGTTTAAAATGAGAGGGTGGCGTTTTAATGAGAGGGCGTTTTAATGGGGATCTGAGGAGTAAGTCTGCCCCCCCCGCCCACAGAAGGAGTGGTTGATATCTGTCAGAGGAAGTGAAGTAGACAGATAAGTTCAGATCAGTCTGAAGAAGGGTCTCGACCCGAAACATCACCCATTCCTTCTCTCCAGAGATGCTGCCTGTCCTGCTGAGTTTTTTGTCCTCCAGCATTTTGTGAATACCTTCGATTTAAACCAGCATCTGCAGTTCTTTCCAACACATAAGATAAGATTAAGATGTTTAAGAAACATTTAAACACTTATATAGGCATGACAAAGAAGGATCTGACCTTAATGTAGGTAAATGGGATTAGTGTCAACAGGCAAACCAGTCAGCTCAAGGGCCTGTTTCAATGCTGTGTGACTGTGATACACATCTAATTTACTCCTCAACATATAAAACATATAATTCCTAAGGGATTGGACTGGCTGGATGCAGGAAAAATGATCCCCATGTTGGGGGAGTCCAGAACCAGGGGTCACAGTTTAAGAATAAGGGGTAGGCCATCTAGGACTGAGTTGAGGGAAAACTTTTTCACCCAGAGAGTTGTGAATCTGTGGAATTCTCTGCCACGGAAAGCAGTGGAAGTCAATTCACTGGATGCTTTCAAGAGAGAGTTAGATTTAGCTCTGAGGGCTAACAGAATCAATGGATATAGGGAAAAAGCAGGAACGGGGTACTGATTTTGGACGATCAGCCATGATCATATTGAATGGCAGTGCTGGTTCAAAGGGCAGAATGGCCTACTCCTGCACCTATTTCTATGTTTCAAATATATCATTTTCATCTATTGGAGACATAATGAACAGTCCAAATATGTACATTTGCTGTTTTTTTTAAATCTAATAATTATCTTCTAAGACATGATCCCTCTTTCAACATATTCTCGCTTCTCAATACTACCATTAACCTTCCTTTCTTGAAGACCATCAATCCAGAAACATTTGGAATCCAATCCCGTCTACTTTAAAGCCAGTTGTTCCCCTTGGCACCAAGGTTGCAAGGTGATTGGATCGAGATGTTTGTAATTAAGGATATAAAACAGGGTCGGAAGAGATAATCTGTTCCCTAACATGGGAATGCAGGATGATACAGGATTGGCACAAGAACTGGTGATGTTAGGATAAAATTTGAAAAACAAAGCAAATTGTTCAGGTCTGGAATAAACGGCTGGGGTAATAGTAGAAGCAGATTCAACCGAATCATTCAAAAATGAGCTGGATTAAGTATGTACAAGAAAAGAATGTGTGGGACTATCTAAGTAAGTATCTACAAGAAAAGAATGTGTGTTGTCTAACTTGATTGCCTCTGCACGGAGTCATTATAAACAAGCTCAACACCCTTATCGTGTGTTAAATATTCTCTAGAAAGTCATCTGTCCCATTTCCAAAAATAATGTTCTCCATTTCCCACACATCATCGGATTTCTATGTTCTACATCCTCTCTGGGACCTACACAATAACCTTTCCCCTCAGGAGCGTATCTGCTCATTCTACATGTAGCGCAAACAGCGAAAACCCCTTGCAACTATGGAGCTTGTCAACACATTCAATACACCCTCTGCTTGCCAGCATCGCTGTTCTACATGGATAACCCTGCTCTCCATTTCACTCCTGCCATACCCTCAAGCAGTAAAGTTGGAGATGTAAGAGACTGCAGATCCCAAAATCCTGAGTTAAAAAACAGAGCTCCACTGGGTTCCTCCTGCAGTTTTTTTTAACTCAACACCCTAAACTTGATGCTTATTTCGGATTTGTGAGTTCTTTCCTGTCGAGACTTTTATTGAAAGCAACAACTCACTACTAAACTGCAGTGCGTCCAGCAATGCTAAATCACAAGGTATACTCAGTTCCTAAAAAGCTGCTCCTCGCTGACGTATTAAAAATTCTCAACGCATCCACCTCGCCAAAACCTCTCAGAATCTTGCAGGCATTATTGAAATATTTCTATCCTGCACAACCCTGAGAATAAACCCCAAAATTGCTGTCTTTCCCCAAGGAGATACCTTCATCCCAGCAGCCTTCACCACAATGCCTAGATATCAAGCACCCGAGCCCTGTGGGAGGTCTCTGGGTCAAAATTATAAATGGACTGGACAAGCTAGATGCAGGAAAAATGTTCCCAATGTTGGGCGAGTCCAGAACCAGGGGGCCACAGTCTTAGAATAAAGGGGAGGTCATTTAAGACTGAGGTGAGAAAAAACTTTTTCACCCAGAGAGTTGTGAATTTATGGAATTCCCTGCTACTGAGGGCAGTGGAGGCCAAATCACTGGATGGATTTAAGAGAGTTAGATAGAGCTCTAGGGGCCTCCTCCTGCAGCTATTTTCTATGTTTCTAAAATATGAAACTTTTGTGAAAGGAACAATACAAGGCCCTGGCCATCTGGATCTTAGTGGTCTGCTCAACCAGGATTTTAGTAAAGTAAACACTGCGGAGCTGCAGGACTTCACTGGTCTGGTGGTTTCCTTTCCAGATTCATGCCTTTTACATTTTTCTGTGAAGCATTTCCCAGCGAATACCACACCCGTGCCCGACCATTAAAAAAAAACACCTTGCAAATGGAAGGGTTCTTAATGCTCAAAGAACAGTGCATCTGGGTAGATGGTGGAACCAGATATTTGCCATAAACAAATAGGAAAGGCTTTAACTTAGTTTAGTTCAGTTTAGAGATACAGCGCGGAAACAGGCCCTTCGGCCCACAGAGACTGTGCCGACCAGCGATCCCCACACACTAACACCATCCTACACACACTAGGGACAATTTTTCATTTATACCAAACCAATTAACCTACAAACGTACGTCTTTTGTGGGAGGAAACCGAAGATCCCGGAGAAAACCCACGCAGGTCACGGGGAGAATGAGCAAACTCAGTACAGACAGCGCCCGCAGTCGGGTTCGAACCCAGGTCTCCGGCGCTGTAAGGCAGCAACTCTACCGCTGCGCCACCGTGCCGCCCAACTTGCAATGACAGTTTATGCAAGAATAAAGCAACACAAGAAAAAGGAGTGGTAGGAGCCCAACAAGCCTATTGAACTTGCTCCACCAATCGATATGATCATGGCTGATCCAATTTTTGCCACAACACCATTTTCCTGCTTTCTGCCCATTACCCTCAATCGCTTTGTTGGTTAAATGTCCATAAATTTCTATCTTAGATATAGTCAATGCCTCCATAGCTTTCTGTGGTAGAGATTTCCCAACCCTCAGATGAACATGCTCGTCTCCATCTTCAGGCAACCCCTTTGTCTGAGAATGTGGGCAAATGGGATTAGTATAGATAGGCAAAAGCGTCACCATGGACATGGTTGACCGTAAACACTGTTTCTGTTACTCCAAGACTTCCTTGAGCTATCTTTATTCTTTGCAAGCCCATTGTGTCCTCCACGCAATTTGCCGATTGCCTTGTAACATCCCAGAGGTTATAGCTGGACAAATATCTTAAAATGTCTTATTTATTCTGACTATTTCGCCCAAACCTGATCCAAGTTAATATATTAACCACAGCTCCGTGTTCTCCTGTAATTGTTTCTGAGACATCTTTACAACATCCATCTGGAAATCCAACTACATATCTACAGACCCTTGTATGTTACATCCTCATTCTCCAGCAAATTCGTCAAGCACTTCTTTTCACAAAACCACATTAAATCTGTCGATTGATTTTTAAATGTCCTGCAATTAACTCCTTTATAACGGGTTCCAGCACTTTTCCAATGACAATGTAAGATATTACTCATTAATTATTAAAAATTGGAAATACAGAACAGGCCAGTTAAAACGGAAGAAAGAAAATTAGAATGATTAAGTTAGGGCATAAATCATCCATAAATTGAAACTGTAATATGCTCTGGTTGTGCACGTTAGAATCTGGATGATAAAATCAATAGGTTTCATGATGGCCCGGGCCATGCGGCCAGAAGGCTTCACGGCAGGCTGCGGCTGCGGACTGGGAACGTGGCCGGAGGCCTTTATTGAGGCGCCGAGGTCTCTATGCCTCCTGGATCGCCACGTAGAAGCCTGGGTCGGGGCCCGGCCGGGGCCTCGCGGGTAGAAGCCTGGGTCGGGGCCCGGCCGGGGCCTCGCGGGTAGAAGCCTGGGTCGGGGCCCGGCCGGGGCCTCGCGGGTAGAAGCCTGGGTCGGGGCCCGGCCGGGGCCTCGCGGGTAGAAGCCCGGGTCGGGCGAAGTGGTCGACGGAGCTCACGGCTGGGTCCCGGGTCAGCACCACAGAGGCGTGAAGTGAGGCGACACCAGCGGTGAGGCGAAGCCTCGCGATGATGGGGCCTTGGCGTTGGAGAAGCCTCGCAACGGCGGCGATACCTCGCGGGTCAAACCACGGTTGATGGGAGCGTGTTGGACCACCCCCTGTGAACAATGGAGGACCCGGTGTGGGGGGACCACTGTGAGGGGGGGGGAGGTTGGGGGAGAACGATGTGGGGGATGGAGGGGGACAAAGGACAATGGGGACCCAGCATGGGGGAAACTGTTGTGTGGGGGGGGGGGGGGGGGGGGGGGGGGGGAGACAAAAGGGGGAGCCGGCGTGCTTTGTACCTTTGTCAGCGCCGTAGGTACACTGTGTATGCAAGCAAAGAATCAAGTCAGTCAAGTCAACTTTATTCGTCACATACACGGGATGTGCAGTGAAATGAAACCTCACTGTGTCTAGTCACATGTGATAATAAAGTATTCCAATTCCTACATTATGGGCATAAATAAAATCTTACAATTAATTTCAATACATCAACCTGAACACATAAAAAGGAAATGAATGTCTTGATGATTTTTTTAATTAAAAAATTCAGAAATAAAAACTTTTGAATTTGAATAATGATGAAAACAAAACTTTGAATTCTCATAGTACCAAATAAAACTATTTAAAATAAACTAGTTTTATTGTTTCAAGTTACAGTTTCTTCTAATTAGGCTTTTCCATGAGACACTTAATTTATTCCCCATACTATAACAACTCCTTTTATTACTTTAATTGTAAGGAGCAAATACTGGCAGAGAGTTATTGACAAAAATATTTCTTCCTTTCACAAAAGTCCTTCAATCAGAATTAAGATTATGAAACTTCTAAGCATTAACTACAGCCCTTTATGAACAGCCATACCACAGGGCATTTTTGGAACATGCTTGGTCAGAGAATTCCATCCTCACACCACTTTGAGACTGCCTCGGCAAGGGATTAAATTTTAAATTGTGAAGCTGAATGTTTAACACTGCGTGGAGTACACAACATAAATCTGTCTTTATGCCACATAATCCAGTCTTAGAATGCACCATTGTTCATTTATGAACACTTGCATTTCAATAACTCTGTTTGCCGCACCTTCACTGTAATTAGTGTAACAATATTTCATTTTGTACAAACCTTGTTCTATTAAACATCAGAAATAATTTCCCTACTTTCAATTTTTGCTCATTAATCTTCAAATAAAATCCAAAGTAGCCCAACCAAACCACCGATCTGAAAGTACACAGCGCATTAAATTCAATATCCATCTGCGTTGGCACGCTATGCAAGCTACTACCATACATCATGCCAACCCATTCTGAGCCCAAAGTTTCCACTAGTTCAAATTTGTGCAGTGGATAGTTTACATGCTTCAGAAAAATAGAAGATCCACGCACAAACAGCGTGCCAACCTGTCGAAATAACAGAATATTCCCAGACTTAAAAACAACAGAGCGCCATCCAAAAGCAAAACGCTACAGATGCCGAAAATCTGGTTTTTTTTTTTAAATACTGGAAATATTACATGCCAATGGAAAGAGAGAAAGACAGACAGAGAGAGGGACAGAGAGAGGGACAGAGGGAGATGGACAGAGAGAGAGAGAGGCAGAGCGAGAGAGAGAGAGTCAGAGAGAGAGAGAGGGAGAGAGAGAGAGAGAGAGAGAGAGGGACAGAGAGGGAGAGGGAGAGAGAGAGAGAGAGAGAGGCAGAGCGAGAGAGAGAGAGAGAGAGAGAGAGAGAGAGAGAGGCAGAGAGAGAGAGAGAGAGAGAGAGGGACAGAGAGGGAGAGGGACAGAGAGAGAGAGAGAGAGAGGCAGAGCAAGAGAGAGAGTCAGAGAGAGAGAGGCAGAGAGAGAAGAGAGAGAGAGACGCAGAGCGAGAGAGGCAGAGAGAGGCAAAGAGAGAGAGAGAGAGGCAGAGAGAGAGAGGGGCAGAGAGAGAGAGAGAGAGAGGCAGAGAGAGCGAGAGGCCGAGAGAGAGAGAGGCCAAGAGAGAGGCAGAGAGCGAGAGGCAGAGATAGAGAGAGAGAGGCAGAGAGAGAGAGACGCCGAGAGAGAGAGAGAGACAGAGAGAGCTAGGCAGAGGGTTAGGCAGAGAGAGAGAGAGCTGCAGAGAGACAGAGGGGGAGAGGCAGACAGAGGGGGAGAGGCAGACAGAGGGGGAGAGGCAGACCGAGGGGGAGAGGCAGACAGAGGGGGAGAGGCAGACAGAGGGGGAGAGGCAGACAGAGGGGGAGAGAGGGGGAGAGGCAGACAGAGAGGGGAGAGGCAGACAGAGGCGAGAGGGGCAGAGGCAGACAGACAGAGGGGCAGAGGCAGAGGGGAGAGGCAGACCGAGGGGGAGAGGCAGACCGAGGGGGAGAGGCAGACCGAGGGGGAGAGGCAGACCGAGGGGGAGAGGCAGACCGAGGGGGAGAGGCAGACCGAGGGGGAGAGGCAGACCGAGGGGGAGAGGCAGACCGAGGGGGAGAGGCAGACCGAGATGGAGGCAGACAGAGGGAGAGGCAGACAGAGGGAGAGGCAGACAGAGGGAGAGGCAGACAGAGGGAGAGGCAGACAGAGGGAGAGGCAGACAGAGGGAGAGGCAGACAGAGGGAGAGGCAGACAGAGGGAGAGGCAGACAGAGGGAGAGGCAGACAGAGGGAGAGGCAGACAGAGGGAGAGGCAGACAGAGGGAGAGGCAGACAGAGGCAGAGAGGGAGAGGCAGACAGAGGGAGAGGCAGACAGAGAGAGAGAGAGAGAGAGGGAGAGGGAGACAGAGAGAGGGAGAGAGAGAGAGGGAGAGGGAGAGGGAGACAGAGCGAGGGAGGGAGAGAGAGAGAGAGAGAGGAAGGGAGAGACGTAATCCCTTATGCCAAAAGGGCATCAGTCCATAACTCCAAATATTTTGAGATACAAACTGGTTGGAAGTTGGAATGAAGGGTGGTTGAAAAGTCTTCAAGACCCTGTGTTTATTTCAGCTGTTATGCTGAAAGATGTGGGATGAGAATTCCTTTCCAGCATCGGTATGTTGTCTTCCTGGGTCAAGTACAAAGTGAAATACAGAGAACAACATTTTCCAGTCTTGCCAAATAACATTAAATTAACCACAAAAGGGGCACCTCCTTTGTGTTTGTAGCAAAACAAATATCCTATTCTTTGTGTAATCCTATTTAATCTAAGTTCTTTGATCGAACCCTCAAATATCATGCTTATTCTTTAAACAAGCAACACTTGCCTCAATCTGCAACTACCGACATAAATATAGAGGGGAAAAGTCCAAGTAAAAAAATGATTGAAATCATTTTCTACAAAAATTAATTATCTAACACATGTTAAAAGAATCTCGTATCCAATTGCCATTCAATATCGCCAATGCTTCACCCCTGTTATCAAGGAATCTTGATTTACATATTAGAACACATCTCCACTCCCCTCTGTCCCCTTCCACCAATTTCCCCTCCGTTGGATTTACATTTCATCTGTTAAACTGAGTTATTTTGTAAATCTAAACTCAACTTGACTCAAACACTTGTTGCTGTTGAAATCAATTCTTTATTCAGCTGAGACTCGTCTATGAACCTTCCAACACAGAGCTGATGCTCTGGGGCGGGTCCAGAGAGGAGTAACTTTGATACAAACTCATGGCATTTATATAGGTATTAGACATTTCAGATACAGCGGGTATAACAAGCTAGTAACCAATCATCTGAGTCCTTCTGGTGATTTACATCAGTCATATGACCCCCCCCCCCCCCCCCCTCCCTGGCCTCATTACAACCTTTGTTTGCCTGTGGTATAACATTGCTTATTTTATTTCAACACAGCAAAACCCCAGTAGGCCCAATTATCAAAGAACACTCCTCAAAATAAGATACATTTGTAATACAATTATCACACGTCATACACACTTCCCATATCAAGAAGATATTTCTATAAATCTAAACAATTTCTATGTCTAATGTTTATATTCCTACTAAGACAACACATTTCATAATTTGTTTCACTACAATTTTACTACTACATTTGTATTTAAAACATTAATTATATAAGTTTGCTGAATTACAGTTTCTAAGTTCAAAACACATACAAATCTCCCAAACATGCATGGGTCATAAATCTGTCAACTTCCTTAATATGTGTTTGGTACCAGGAGAAACTTCATTCTTAACTTACAGCCTCCCCTTTTCCTGGTATCTCTGGGAGATGGATTTCCTATCTCTCTGCAAGGCCTTTTACAAATATTTACAAGGCCCCTATTCAGCTATCCTTCAACACAAAGTCAGGTTCAGGTTAACCGTTTCTATGTCTTGACTCGTCCTTCCCTGTGTGTGTATATGCTTAATTGCACTTTTAGTCAGGAAAACCTTAAGCTTTTCTTTTGCATATTACCTAGCTTAAATAAAAGTCACTATCCGAGTGGTTCTATTTATATATTTCCTCACATCTTCTCTCTTTATCTGACACCCTTTGCCTTCTTTTCACCTCCAGCCTTTGTCATTTGCTCCGTCCGTCTGCCAATGAAAACCCCCCTCCCAGGCTTGATCACGCCCCCTACAGTCAGTTTGAAGTTCAGCAAGTTGGGCCGAAGGGCGTGCTTCCATGCTGTATAACTCTAAGAGACCCGACCCAAAACATTGGCTGTGCATTCCTCCAGCACTTGTGCTCAAGATTCCAGCATTTGCAGTTCCTTGTCTCTCTTTAGAACAATGCGTCCTATGCATAATGAGAGGGGATGTTACTTCAAACACACAAGATATTTTAATGTGCATTATTTTTCATGTCTTAAACCAACAAAACAAAATCTCCAGGGCCTGATGCTCTGCATCCCAGGGCACTTAAGGAAGTGGCTCTAGAAATTGTCGACACATTAGTGATCATTTTCCAATGTTCTATAGATGCAGGAGCAGTTACTGTGGATTGGAGGGTAGTTAATGTTATCCCACTTTTTAAGAAAGGCAGGAGAGAGAAAACAGGGAATTATAGCCCCTTTAGCCTGACATCGGTATTGGGGAAGATGCTAAAGATGAGATAGCGGCACATTTGGATAGCAGTAACAGGATGGGTCCGAGTCAGCATGGATTTACGTAGGGGAAATCATGCTTGACTAATCTGGAATTTTTTGAGGATGTAACTAGGAAAATGGACAAGGGAGAGCCAGTGGATGTAGTGTACCTGGACTTTCAGAAAGCCTTTGATAAGGTCCCACATAGGAAGTTAGTGGGCAAAATTAGAGCACGTGGTATTGGGGGTGGGGTACCGACATGGATAGAAAATTGGTTGGCAGACAGGAAACAAAGAGCAGTGATTAAAGGGTCCTTTCAGAATGGCAGGCAGTGACTAGTGGGGTACCACAAGGCTCGGTGCTGGGACCACAGCTATTTACAATATACATCAATGATTTAGATCAAGGGATTAAAAGTAACATTAGCAAATGTGCAGATGAATACAAAGTTGGGTGGCAGTGTGAACTGTGAGGAGGATGCTATGAGGATGCAGGATGACTTTGACAAGTTGAGTGAGTGGGCAGATGTAAGGCAGATGCAGTTTAATGTGGATAAATGTGAGGTTATCCACTTTGGTGGCAAGAACAGGAAGGCAGGTTATTATCTGAATGGTGTCAAGTTGGGAAAAGGGGAAGTACAACGAGATATGGGGGTCCTTGTTCATCAGTCACTGAAAGTAAGCATGCAGGTACAGCAGGCAGTGAAGAAAGCTAAAGGCATGTTGGCCTTCATAACAAGAGGAGTTGAGTATAGGAGCAAAGAGGTCCTTCTGAAGTTGTACAGGGCCCTGGTGAGACCATACCTGGAGTATTGTGTGCAGTTTTGGTCTCCAAATTTGGGGCAGGACATTCTTGCTATTGAAGTAGTGCAGGTTCTCGTAAAGTAGGTTCTCATGGTTATTAAGGGATTGGACACGCTGGAGGCAGGAAACATGTTCACAATGTTGGGGGAGTCCAGAACCAGGAGTCACAGTTTAAGAATAAGGGGTAGGCCATTTAGAACAGAGATGAGGGAAAAACCATTTCACCCAGAGAGTTGTGAATTTGTGGAATTCTCTGCCTCAGAAGGCGGTGGAGGCTAATTCTCTGGATGCGTTCAATAAAGAGTTATATAGAGCTCTTAAAGATAGCGGAGTCAGGGGATATGGCAAGAAGGCAGGAACGGGGCACTGATTGTGGATGATCAGCCATGATCATATTGAATGGTGGTGCTGGCTCGAATTACATTTTAAGAAAGGCATTTTTCTTACAAGTGGCTACATGTTCTATGTTTTATTTCACATCACATGAAAATTTTAAAAGATTACCTAATTGATAACATCAAGCAGTTACTGCCCCTGAAGCAGTCAACATTTGCGGCAAGCAAGCAGAACCCATGTAAAAAAGCAAGAGGCCAGAGAAATACGAGACATAAGTTTGTGGAAAATCTAGGAAATTAGAAAGAGGCATGAAGGCTAAAATAAGTGCATATTTGCAATCTGAATTAATACAAGGAACTGAGAAAATTTAAATAACAAGGTGACGTTAATTAGCAAGCATATTCGGGTCACCAGTTTTTGAATAAAGGAAAATAATAAATTGAAGTTGGCTGAAATGTGAGAGAATGTTGGATGTGGAGGCTGGTTGTGATTATCACCTCAGTTGTGATAATCAGGATGTCTTCTGCATAGAAATTCTTGGTAGCGTATCCACAAATGGCAAAGGTAGATATCACAAAGATTTTGAAGCTGCCGGCCAATGCTAATAGTTCTGAGAGATTGAACAGGGATTTACAACAACCTGATACTGCAGAGGGCCAGGCTGTGAACAGATGCATCGTTTCAGATCTGCCCGGTCAAACGAGATCAGAATAGAAATAATCTAAACCGGCTACCATCAAGATAGAAGATACATTTATTTGTCACATATACCAATTGGTACAGTGAAATGTGTGGTCACCATACAGCCATACGAATAAAAAAGAGTACAGAACACACGATTGACTTTAACATAGGCACCCCCACACAGCGGAATCAAAGTTTCCCACTGTGAGGGAAGGCTCCAAAGTTCAGTCATCCTCCTCTGTTGTTCACCCGTGGTCAGGGGGGGCTCCCGAACCCCTCCCTATCCCCGCTACGGGCGACCCGATGTTCAGGCCCGCTCGCCGGGATGATGGAACTCCGACGTCGGAACGGGAGAACAACCTCAGTGGCTTGGACCTCCGAATCGGCCACTTCCTACCGGAGTCCGCGGCTCCCGACATCCACAGGCCGCGCTGGGCGGAGATTTCACGCTGGCGGCCCTCGGCAAAAGGTCCCAGGACTCCGCGATGTTGAGGTCAGCGCCTCCCGCACTGGAAGCTCTACGAACCACAGCTCCACGATGTTGAAGCAGCAGGCCCAGCACTCAGGAACTTCAAACGGTGATCCCCGGTAAGGCATCTCCTGCTCCGTGATGTATCCAGTGCTGCACCGCTGCTGAAGCTCTGGTCCGGTCCCCGGCAGGAAAGGCCGCGCCAATCCAGTTGGTGGGCCGCGAGGAGGGGGCGAGGACGCGACTCGGAGAATAGACGCATCCTCGCCAGGAAGTGACTGGGAAACCGTTTCCCCCTTACCCTACCCCGCTCCCCCACATAGAAAAACTAAAGAAACCTCCAAAACATACTTTTACTAAAAAATTTTTTTTTAAAAAGAAAAACAGACAGACTGTAGGCAGAGGCTGCCACCAATGCAGCGCCCCTTGTGGTCATAAGTGATAGGAACAGAATTAGTCCATTTGGCCCTTCAAATCTATTCCACCATTCAATCTTGAATGATCTCTCTCTCCCTCCTAACCCCATTCTCCTGCCTTCTTCCCATAACCACTGACACCCGTACTAATCTATCTCTGCCTTAAAAATATCCATTGACTTGGCCTCCACAGACTTCTGTGGCAAAGAATTCCACAGATTCACCACCCTTCGGACTAAAGACATTCTTCCTCATCCCCTTCCTAAAGCTACGTCCTTTAATTCTGAGGCTATGACCTCTAGGTCCTAGACTCTCCCACCAGTGGAAACATCCTCTCCACATCCACTCTATCCAAGCCTTACTTAAATAAGACCAATAAGAGTGTTCCAGAGGTGATCTCGCCAATGCCCCGTATAATTGAAGAATAACCTCCGTCCTCTTGTATTGAATTCCCCAGAACTGGCTAACAATCTTAATTACTAGCCCTTTGTAATTCATGCACTTGGATGCCTCTGAATCTTAAAAGCTCTTCAGTATCTCAGTTTAGATACAATTTAAAAATTAAAATGTAATTTTCTTTCGCCAAAATTGACAATTTCACATCTTCACATTATATTTTATTCGCCAGAGCTTTGTCCACAACCTCTCTGCATCTCCCTGCAGCCTGCATCTCCCTGCTCCAGTTTCCTCTCACACTCCAAAGACGTACAGAGTTGTAGGTTAATTGGCTTCTGTAAATTGTCCTTCTAGAGTATGGGTGAACGCTGGTCAGTGTATGGTCTCGGTGGGCCAAAGGGCCGTTTGTCCAAGCTGTGTATCTAAACTAAATGAAAACTAAACTAAATTACCTTGCATTTTTCCGATTGCCCTACTAGAATTTAGTAATAGCTCCTTTTCAGTAAGAAAAATCACTTTCCCCCGCAGTAAAACAGTATGACTGGATTTTGCATACACTAACGCAGCATGACAAGCAGTCTGAGACAGTGGCCAACAAACTTGAAAATTATTGATGTTAATAACTTAAGTTACAAAACTCAACTGGATTTTCACATCCAATGTAAAGTACTGAGAAGTAACAGAGCCCCCATGGAACACTCCTTTCATTCAACTTGGCAAATTCAATAAATGTGCAATGATGAATAAACATAATAGCACCAGTGAAAGAAATTACACTAAATTACTTCTACCATTGAAAAAATATTTAGCATAGTTTTATTTCAAGGTGTGGAAAATTCTCCAAAAACAGAACAGTCTTTCCTACAATGCAATCTCCAGGAAACACTAACATTGCATATTTAAATATGAAAATCCTCAAAACTTGGATCGCTCCCTCATATAATTTTACATTAATGCGTTAACAAGAGTCCGAAAAACAAGCCCGTAGAATTGTTATGCTGCAGAGAAGCGGTGAAAACTGCATCAAAGTGCATGTGGACTTTCTCTGAAAAATGCATCCACTTACGGCAGTTCGATTCACTTTGTATCCTGTTTCTTTGTGAGCGAGCAGAAGCAAACTTTTCAATTTAAATGAAAATCACTGGTTTGGAATGTTTTGGTACTCCTCAAGGTTGCAAGACAAATATTTTCTCCTCTCGTTTCTTTCCCACCCTTCTGTTCATTTTTTCCCTTCAGCACAAGGTATTTGACAGCAATAGCTCTGTGTACAGATTGAAGTCTCAGTGTCTAGTATTACCAGATGCATAGGTTAATAGGGAATCAGTGTTGACCCGATGTGACCATTTGGACAATTAGGTATTGAAGTGGAGCTGAATGTTATGACATACAATTGATTCAGTGGCATTGGACTCGATTCTTCCTTTAGATTGTTATAACAGTTGCAATTCATCAGCCTGGACAGACGGTTGCTCACGTTGCCAAGAACAGATCTCAGATCTGTATTTTGAGTTTTGGTCCAACTCTTGCAATCAGAATGTGAACGCATTTGCAAAAATCATGTTCCACAACTCATATCAATTATTCACATCTCCTTCAGTTCTTTCATAAAACAAACACAAATTTTGAGAAACTAAACCCAAGGCCAAAAGCTAATTGCAGCTGTTTTCCCCAGACACATCATATTGATGAAAGAGATGTGAAGATTATGTGCATCATTTCAAATACAGTATTACTAGTTGGTTCAATGCACCAATACCCAATTAAAAACACTACTGAATGCATTCAGTCAGTGATCAACTGGATTATCCCAAGACCGTTTTCATATTTGCGAACAAATAGCTCAGTTATATACTACATATACTATAGAATTATTTGCATTATTTCAAATCTAAGTGTTCAACTGTGCAAAATTTCCTTTCAGCATTGCTCAAGATTTGTAGCATTTTCAAAACTCTAGAGACATTCAGATATCCCTTTTGCCAGGCAGTTTATGAATAGCTCAGATTGATAACAGAGAGGAATGCCTTCTTTCAGAGGACTGAATATTTGGAATTCTTTAGAAAAAGAGGTGTGGATGCCAAACTGTTTGTTGAATACATTTTAAGACGAGAGAGGTTATTAGACTGCAAGGGAATCGACCATTTTATGGACCAGGCAGGAAAACAGAGTTGGGGCCAGCAATCAGATAAATGTGACCTTGGTAAATGATGCACCAGGCTTGAGTGGCCATGTGGCTTAGCTCTGCTTTTTGTTATCCCGGGATAGTAGTGGAAGCAGATTCAACTGCACCCTTGGCTCAACTTGCACCATGCAACGAATGTTTTCCCTCGTTTCATTTTTGCTTCTTTTGTCCATAATTTTTATTCTACATGCCCTGGTTCATGTCAAGGAGAACAGTTTACCAACATCTAACACCTCATAGTTTTAGATATCTCTACCAAATCTCTTTGCACTATTTTTATTCCAATAAGACAATTCCAGTTTCTCCAGTCTATCCACATAACTATAGCCTCTCACCCTGATGATCGCATTGCTAGTAAAGATCAAAACAATTTTCAAGCATTGGTTAGTAAATAGAAGGCAATGACCATCTGAAACATGACCATTTAAGACAAGACCAATCATTATTGGTATCAATGGTTTTATCATCACTGTGTCCCTTGTCATCAATATTCTTAACTGGGCAATAAATACCTTGACACAAGCATTGTGGCCTCACAGCTGATACTCCAAGCCATTTCCACTATCTACAGGACCCAGGAATACGATGGAGTATTCTCCACATGTCTGGATAAACCGAGTATCATCAGCTCTTAAACTATTCAGGAAAACGCAGCCTGCTTGACTGACACACCATCAATCATCCTAAATATTCACTCATTCCAACCGTGGCGGCAGTGTGTACCAAGTACACAGCAGTACAGCGACTTGCATTGGCTACTCCCACAGCTCTTCACAACCTTGCCCTCCAAGCAGCTCTAGCCCACAGGGCTACTACAAACCTACCGACTCCCATAGCTATCTTGACTACACTTCTTCTTACCCTGCTCCTTGTAAAGGCTCTGTCCCCTTCTACCAATTCCTCCGCCTATGCCGCTTCTGGGCCCAGGGCATCTGAGTTGTCCTCATTCTTTAGGGAACAGGGGTTCCCCTCCCATTATCGATGAGGCTCTCACTAGGGTCTCCTCGATATCCCGCAGCTCCGTTCTTGCTCCCCCTCCCCCCACTGACCCTTGTCCTCACCTTCCACCCCGTCAGCCGTCACATACAGCATATAATCCTCCAACATTTTTGCCACCTCCAACGGGCTCCCACTACTGGCCACATCTTCCCATCCCCACCCCTTCCTGCTTTCTGCAGAGACCGTTCACTTGTAACTCTCTGGTCAACTCGTTCCTTCCCACCCAAACCAGCCCTTACCCAGATACCTTCCCCTGCAACCGCACGAGATGCAACACCTGTCCATTTACCTCCCCCCTCGACTCCATCCAAGGACCCAAACAGTCTTTCCAGGTGAGCCAGAGGTTCACTTGCACCTCCTACAACCTCATCTACTGCATCCGCTGTTCCAGGTGTAAACTTCTCTACATCGGCGAGACCAAGCGCAGGCTCGGTGATCATTTCACAGAACACCTCTGTTCATTCCGCATTAACCAAGCTGATCTCCCGGTCGCCCAACACTTCAACTCCCCCTCCCATTCCCAATCTGACCTTTTTGTCCTGGGCCTCCTCCATTGTCAGAGTGAGGCCCAGCGCAAATTGGAGAAACAGCACCTCGTATTTCGTTTGGGTAGTTTACACCCCAGAGGTACGAACGTTGACTTCTCTAACTTCAGGTAACCCTTGCTTTCTCTCTCCATCTCTTTCCCCTTCTCAGTTCTCCTACTAGTCATACTGTCCCCGCCTACATTATTTCTCTGTCCGGCCCTCTCCCCTGACATCAGTCTGAAGAAGAGTCTCGACCCGAAACGTCGCCCATTCCTTCTCTCCGTAGATGCTGCCTCACCCGATGAGTTACTCCAGCATTTTGTGTCTGCCCGGGCCACCATCAGCAACAGGTTCTCCTCCAAGCTGCCCACTATTGTGATCTGGAAATATATTGCTGGCCCTCTGTCACAGGTCTACATCCCAGAACTCCACAGAGCACTGCACAAGTACCAACACTGGAAGAACCACATCTGTTCAATCTGAAGATTTCCCTACCCTTCACCCTCGAGGGAATACACCTAGACTGAAGGCAAAACATGTTTACCTTTAAAGGCCTCTAATTAAATGCCCCCAATCCAATACGCTGTCTGTCTATTTCCCTCCACAGATACTGCCTGCCTGCTGAGTTCCTCCAACATTGTTTTATTGCTCACAATTCCATCATCTGCAGTCTCTTGTGTCTCCATTGTTCAATTAATGCTTTGCCTGTCAAGCTTTGATTTCAACTTACCATGGCCAGGTCTGTCTGGTACTAATAAAACTGGTCCCTTCCCAATTAACAACTAATTCTGAAGTGGTCTATATCCTCTGCTATTGCTTTTCCCAACATTATGAAACGATGACCTGTGTTTCATAGACGTTCCCCCACTGGTATCTGATCGCCTCAGCTTGCCTTACTCTCTGGAACCAAATCCAGTCACATCACATAATCTGGGGAAACAGCACCTCATATTCAGTTTGGGTAACTCACCTAACCCCCCCCCCCCCCCCCCCCCCCACTCTTCTACTCTTTCCCCCCCCCCATCTGAACTTACACCCATTTCGACCCCTCCTCTTCCATCCTCATTCCTTCCTCTGGCTTCACAATTCACAACTCTTCTATCCTTACCTCACACCTTTATGAAATGATGGGGTTGATTGGCAGATGGGCGGAGCAAAGGCGAGAGATGGAAAGGAGACAAAAGGGCGTCAGATAAAGAGAGGACTGAAATTAAAGCCAGAGGGAGGGATGCAGCTGGAAAGGGATGTATTGGGAGAGAGGAGAAGCAGGATAGTGGAAGAAACAGCGGTGGAGTTGCTGTCTCACAGTGCCAGGGACACAGGGTCGATCCTGACTGCGGGTGCTGTCTGTACGGAGTTCGTACGTTCTCCCTGTGACCACATGGAGTTTCTCCAGGTGCTCCAGTTTCCTCCCACACCAAAGACGTGCAGGTTTGTAGGCTCATTGGCCGAGGTAAAATTATCCCTAGTGTGTAAGATAAAGGTAGTATACAGATGATCACAGGTCGGCATGGACTCAATGGGCCAAAGGGCCTGTTTTACGGGCTATTAACTACATTTCAATTGCTCACAGTTGAGAATGAGGACTAAATTGCAAGGCCAAATAGAATTAATGAATGCTTTGCTTCTAGAATCCTATAGTTAAATGCAGTTCAACAGAGCAGACAAAGCTCAGCTTCAGGGTAATACAATATTCAGTGCAGGGACAGCAATGAAACAGATGACTCTTTATGAGAACATTCTGGTTCAACAATATAATTAAAATACCCTAATCCTGTGTTAGGAGGTCTGATTCTAATTGAGTTCTGTTATTATCCCCCTCACCACATGCTCACATGGCCCAGTAAAAATAAATAGGTTATTTTGTGGCACAAATGTATCCATTTGCAAGTGTAGACCTTCATATTTGGAGGACCATCAACCCAACAAACTCGCAACTTAACTTTGGCCCTCCAACATGCCATTATCTTCCATCCACAAACAGGCAGTGCACCCATTTATGGCGCTTTAAATTTCTAACGCACAGAAGTGAAACAAATTAAGTGTACTCACTCGGAAATAAAATTCTTCATTCCACTTGGGATCCAAAGTCTGAAAGAAACAGCAGCATTTAATATGAGAATTTGATGTTTTTATTAAAAACACACGTGTTCCCAAACAATGCAAAAACATTATTTTTGTTTTTAATGACAAAAATAGAAAATGTTGATAAGACTCAACAGGCCAAGCAACATCCTTGGAAAGAGGAAGAAATCTAAACATTCCCAGTTCAAGAATCTCACAGTTTCACAGTTTCTTGGCACCCAGAGGTAACCTTTCATCAGAACTAGAGATATAAGATTTTTGTTTAATTAATCATTGGGCATTCCGGTGAAAAGATAAAGAGCATTATTGCCCATATTTTACCAAGTGATTTAATTTTTACTGTTAGATCATAACTCCACTTTATGTTGAATAGCAAAGCTGCACGATCATCCGGAAAACAGAAAAATAGCTGGTTAGAGATACTCTGTCAAGCTGGGAGGTGTATAAATGAGGGTACATCATGGATGGAAAGATAAATTATTCCCTGGCTAGTTTGTGCAGGCAGCTACCATTGCAAATTAGCTCACAAGAACATTTAGTATTAAAAAACAGGCAAGTACACACAAATATAAATGAAAATACACAAAACAAAATCATTAATTTCCAATTATCAAAATTGGTTTGGGTAAAATGTCCTCGCATATGTTCACAAAATCAAGGTAATGCTTTCTTACACACTCTGGTTAATATGAATGGAAATATTATGACATAATGTTTTAAAACTAAGTAACAAGCAGCTGTCCTTAAGAATGCCCTCAATGAATTGCAAGCTCCTTCGAGCAGTCAAACCATGACTCATGCAAGCTGCAGTCTCTAACTTGTATCGCAAGTTATTCACAGCAAACATCAAACAGAGTTAGTAGATTGGCAAGATAGAGATGGGTGATCATGCAGAAGTTTGGCCCCAATCCAAATGATATCATAAATTATGAGGCAGAAAGCTTTTTGATCCAAGCTTACATTTCCTGTTGTCAGTGCAAACTAGCCTTTTTGGCAATATATTTGAACAAATGGAAAATGGAACAGCCTCTGGATGGTGTTTTAATTTTAGTTTTACACTCAGCATTTTCCCACCACGTCTGAATGGGAATGGGTTTAAGAATGACTGAAGTTTATTTTTGATTAGGAGATGTAAAATCTGAGCGACTCAAATTCTTGTGATGTTCACCTAAATAACATGCACGCAAATACAACCTGCACCATACTTATGGGGTTTTAAAGAAGGAACTGCAGATGCTGGAGAATCGAGGGTACACAAAAAGCTGGAGAAACTCAGCGGGTGCAGCAGCATCTAAGGAGCGAAGGAGTTAGGCAACGTTTCGGGTCGAGACCCTTCTTCAGACTGCTAAGCCATCGAATAATTTTCATCCATAAGAATGGTGAGCCAATAAGTAGTCAAATACACTAAATCAAAACTATTTCCTTTCATCACTTTTATGTACAGTTTCCCTACATCTTCTGAAAAGTTTAAATTCCTCAATTTAGCACGAATATTTTGTAGGTGACCATTGAACTATTTGGAAGGTGAACATAGGTGTGAGAATGTGCAGTCTTCAGCCTGGTTATTGAATGCCTGCTGTTGATTTGACCCCAGGAGATCCAGCCCTCATCTGATCCACACAGATGTAGAGATACAAGATGCTGGGCTCTGGAGCAAAAATCAAAGGAACTCAGGCAGCCCAGGCAAGATCTGTGATGGGAAATGGACTGTCGGCTTTTCAGGTCAAGATCCTCCGCCTGGACATATGAAATGTTAATCAGTAGCAAGGACTTGCCCATCTTGAATCAGGTAACACAACACGCTTTACAAAACTAGGTTACTTCTGGAAATCGAAACCCGAGCAAGATTCTGGTTCAACATCATTTCAATTGGCTGTTTAGACATGTTATGTCTTTTGGTTGATGTAAATAGGATTAGGCATCATCATTGCAAATGCACGAAATAGACTTTCTACTCTTGTCATCTGCTTATACCAGGAACATTGGTTGACGGACCATAGTCTACCTGTTTGATCCAATGAGCAACACTATTAGCTGCAACGTTAACACTTGTAATTTTACTAGCACCAGCTTTTAAATCACCTTTTTGTTCACTTATTTTAAACACTATGATGTTCCAGTTATGTAAACATTTCAGACCTACCCACCTTCTTAATGGTTTTGGTTTGAACGCTGGCAAGTTCTCCTTTTATTGGATCATACAGAGACACTTTAGCGTACGGATCACTGCAGAAAGGATAGAAAAGGGTAAAAATGTTAGTTACTCAAGCAGAAGATTGCATAACTCTTTATGCTTTACATTATGAATGCAGATTTCTGCTAGACACTTAAATACCAATTTTAGCCCAAATTATAGTGTATATTTTCTACGTAAGGATTTTGTATGTCACATGCTTCCAAAACATGGAAAACCCAATATGCAAAGAACAATAAATATTCACCCATAAAAAGTGCCTGGTCATGTTGTAAATAATACTTCTCCATATCACTATGTAATTATTTAATTGAATATTGTAATTACATTCTCGAGTGTTCTAATTACAAATAATGTGTTGGCAACTCAAAATGTAGTATATACCCCCAGTTTGCATCAGTAGAAATAGTAGCACTTTACTTTTTATAAAAGTTACAGTTAAAAAAAACTGTTCTCTAACACAGAACTCCATTACATTTGACTTAGTAGATAAGCCAATAACTCACAGACTAATCTGCTCCTGTAGAGTAATATGGTGCAAGTAAGTAAGTAAGTATATTGGCCAAGTATTCACATACAAGGAATTTGCCTTGGTGCTCCGCCCACAAGTAAATATGGTGCAATGAACGGGGAAAGGCAAATTCTCATCCCAACTTTTGCTGACATCTTTGCAGATGATAAATATTTATCAGAAGCACAGGAGACACATGTACATACACTTGAACTGTTTTGACAATTTTATGAGTTCACTATTAATGTGTCTGGAAATATTTCAATTTCAGCATAGAGAATATTCACGTCCTGTAAAAGCTTCCTCTGCTCTTTGCATCCTGACTGGGGCCAATGGAGCATCGGCGGCGGCGATGTCACCGGGCATCGTGACCAACGGAGCTTCGTGGCGGCGGTCAACCCACGGCCGGCAGTCGATGAGGGCACGGGGGGGACCACAGTACGGGGAGGGGAGGGGGAAGAACAATGGAGGATCTGGCATGGGTGAGGGGGAGGGGAGGGGGAGAACAAAGGAGGAGCTGACGGGGGTACTTTGTAACTTTGTCAGCGCCACGTATGGCGATTATGTGCATACCCAAGGTATGGAAGCAAAGAATTTCACTGAGCCTTGTCACATGTGACATGGTGTTTCTGTGTCCATTTAGAACATAATCAATGTACATTTGTATCTGTATCACAAGTGCATGAGGTACAGTTCTTCAAGGGTACACACTCAAGATGTCTTCCCGCATTTGTACCAGCACCAACTTCCAATGTAAGGAGAACTTTACAAGTTTTTTTACCCAGATTTGATCTAGACATTAAGAATATGCGTGGAGATCTAATGTGGGCAACAACCTTGTAAAGTTACTGAATCACACTTATTGAGAATATAAGTGTGCAAGCAGTAACATGAGCATCACAAATAATTAGTAATAGTAAATAATGCTATTTGAAATAAACCGTGCATGTTAGCCCAACTACAAAACATTTCATTGCCACTTTGAATCCACATGAGCCCAATAGCCCAGCTACCAAGCTAACTTCTCTGGAATCTGTTGTACACTAACAAGGACAATTCATACACTGAAATACAGTGCCCGCAAAAAAACAAGGAAAGAAAACCAGAAACATCTGGTATCACTCTCATCATTGGAAACTTAATTTACAGTTCGAAGTCTAGCGTGAAAATTGGAAAATATACTGAGCCATCTTCTGGACACTGACTAAATAGTTTATAAAATCTCACTTATTTTCCAGTTTATCTGACTGCAGATCTAAGCTAACCACAATTGACAATTGTTTTAAAACAATTCTGGTGGAAATAAACCTTCACTCAAATTATCTTAAATATAATTTAACTACACAAAGAAAATAAGACTTGACAGCAGGAGTAGAGAATTACATCAAGATCTGTGGTTCCTTCCCATTGAACATCATAGTCATGGAGATACAAAGGTGCACGTTCAATGGAGATACATCGTGGAATCACATCTCAAATGCAACGCATGCAAAAGATGTCAACAAACAATATCTCCACCAAAGTGTTAGAAAAGGATTAAAAGCAATTGGAGACATCCTCAGGAGCAGAGCAGCCAGTTCACTGCTTGCTTATTTTAAAGCACTTACTTGCAAGGTTCTTAAAAAAGTACCAGAACTTCACAAATTTAAACAGTATCGGAGAAAGTGTTTTCAAAAGCTCTCGGTACCCGAAGGTGGCATGGTAAAATATAATTCTCTGATATTGTTGAGATGGTTGAACAGGCGGAATTAAAGTGTATTTTACAACATGAAAACATCTCCCTGGTGTTCAATGTACAGGAAAAATGTATATAAAAAGTGTAGGGAATATGTGAATTCTGAAACAATATTCTCACAATGGATTGCACGCTGCCTACAAAGAACAAAAACAGTGCCTCACGTTTCACCTTCTTCAAGACATTTGATGCCAAGCATTTGATAAATGGGATTTCCACTTTGCAGCAATGGTGATATCATTAAACTTCATAGTTCATAAGTTAGTTCATAACTTATAGGACCAGAATCAGGCCATTCGGTCCATCAAGCCAACTCTGCCATTCAATCATGGCTGATCTATCTTTCCCTCTCAACCCCATTCCCCAGCCTTCTCCCCATAACCCATGACACCTTAATCTAATTCCACATAAATGAAATGAGATTTTATTTGGGATTAGGGAGTTTGAGAAGCAGCTATCAATGTTTAGTTCTGCTTTTAAGAATTAACTGTAAGGCTAATTTGACACGTCATCAATTCAATGATTTATCTTGATTTGCTGCAAGAGGATTACATGATGGCACAACGTGTGGAGAACTGAATGACTGTCAACAACCTAAGGATTACCATTTTAATTTACACAATTAAAGAAATTGTTGGGTTTTACCATTATAACCATAAAACCCGCTAATTACATCAGTGCTATTCCTAATGTTGAACATATGATGATTTCATATGTCTGAAGAAGGGTCTCGACCCGAAACGTCACCTATTTCTTCGCACCATAGATGCTGCCTCACCAGTTTCTCCAGCATTTTTGTCTACTTTTGATTTTTCCAGCATCTGCAGTTATTTCTTACACACGTGATTCTTTCAGTTTGACTAACAAGTACGGGATGCATTTGTAAAAAGAAACACTTGGTTGACTATCAGACACCTAAAATGTTATATAATTTGATACTGGAACTAAACCAATCAACATCTAAGCTTTGAGGACTGTAGATTCTAACCTTGCACAACTTTGCACAGCAGTCGTAGATTTGGTTAGACAATTTTGTTCACAGTTGCTTATTTTGGCAGAGCTGTGGTTTGCAGAGATTGATTTCAATGTCTGGAATTTTGGCCGTCATTGTTCACTCACATGATGGTTGTGGAGCAAGCTCCAAGCAACACACGGTTTCATCATCTTCCTGTGCAAAGCAGTGTATCAAAACTCCATAATAATGAGCTCAAAGCCTGAAAGGCGGGATTTGCCAAAAAAAAAGGCCTGAAGCATTACAAAACTGCTTACCTTCAAAAAATAAAATAAAGCGCTGTTGTAAATATGTTTGTGCAATAAGAGGGAGTAGTTTATGGTGACCATGACTCCAGGGAGAGCTGTTCTGCAAGTCTGAAACAGAGTACTATTATGTTCATCAATTGCCTTCTGTTGTACTTGTTCACATTAAAAATAAGTAGAAACATGATGAAGTGAACAGCATCCAAGGTAACTGGGTACGGCAATTTCCAGTTTTTGACTCCACAGTCAAAAAGGCAGAACAGAGGATGTACTTCCTACGGCAGCTGAGGAAGCACAATCTGCCACAGGCAATGATGGTCCAATTCTACACGGCCATCGTAGATTCTGTCCTCACCTTCTCCATCTTGGTCTGGTTTGGCTCAGCCACCAAGCACGACATCTGGGGGCTGCAGCGAATCGTCCGATCTGCTGAGAAGGTAATTGGCTGCAGCCTTCCTTCCATTGATGAACTGTACACTGCAAGGGCCAGGAAGCGAGCGGGAAAGATCATCTCTGACCCCTCTCACCCTGGCCACAAACTCTTTGAATCACTTCCCTCTGGAAGGCGGCTCCAGACTGTCAAAGCTGCCACAGCCAGACATAAAAACAGTTTTTATCCACGAGTAGTTGCTCTACTCAATAACCAAAAATCTGTAGCCTCCCTTTGATCTGGTATTTTGTTAGTTCACATGCTTGATCAATGGTGTTTTATCATTAATGTTTTATTATTATTAATGTTTAGTGTTTTCCGAGTCCTTCATGACTGTCACTGTATGTCATGTTGTTACTTGTGGGCGGGGCATGAAGGCAAATTCCTTGTATGTGAATACTTGGCCAATAAACTTACTTACTTACTTATTCCCCTCTCCTGTTCACTCATTGATGTTGTTTGTTAAAGGCACCCACGCCCACAAACTAGATCACAACCGACATTCAGCAATCACAGTGGCACAGCGGTAGAGTTGCTGCCTTACAGTGAATGAGCGCCGGAGACTACGGGTTCTGTCTGTATGGAGTTTGTACGTTCTCCCCGTGTCCTGCATGGGTTTTCTCCAAGATCTTCGGTTTCCTCCCACACTCCAAAGACGTGCAGGCTTGTAGGTTAATTGGCTTGGTAAATGTAAAATAACTGTCCACAGTGGGTGTAGGATGGTGTTAATGTGCGATGGGCTGAAGGGCCTGTTTCCGCGCTGTATCTGTGACCGACATCTTACAAACATCAAGGATGCCCAAATATCGATCTCTCAGCAATCCACGTCCCAGTAATGACAACTATTACTTGCTGCAAGTCAGAACCATAATGATCAACTCTGCCCGGCCCATTCCATGATAGTAACAAGGTAAGGGATATCACTTGGGTTAACCCCAAGTTTGGCAAGGTCAATAACTCTGCATAAATACACCTGGAACTCTGAAGACTCTGGAAGGCTAGTAAGCTAAATCAAAGTCACAAAGGCAGACCAGACACAGGCAGCCGGAGAAAAGGCCACATTACAAGAGTGAAGAGTGTTTAATTGTCATATATACCGGCAACAGAACAATTAAACTATTGTTTGCTGCAGCTTCATATGCAATTATATACAAATAATTGTACAATAGTCAATAATAGCCATAGTTATACAGTGTTGAAACAGGTCCAACTTGCCCATGCCAACCAACTTGCCCCACCTACACTAGTCCCACCTGCCTGAATTTGGCTCATGTCCCTCTAAACCAATCCTATCCATATAACAATCTAATTGTTTAAGCATTGTAAATAGTATGTGGCAACTACATCCTCCGGTAGCACATTCCATTCACCCACCACCTGTTTTGTAAAAATGTTTCCACTCAGGTTCCTATAAATACAATAGAAAATATAATATTTTCCTATAAATAATACAATAAATTAATAACAGTCTTACTCAGTAACTATAATAATGCAAAACCGAAGACCTTAGTGCAACCAAAGGCAGTCAATGAAAGATGTGTGCAATGTTCACTGAGGATGTTGTACTTGGGCTGAGGTTTACTCACGTAAACTTGCCACCTCCAACAACTCAAGTGGCCTCTCTCTGTACTCTGACTGGCACCTTTAAGGTCTCAGCCAAGACTGATGACCAGATACTCCATGAGATTAAAGTTTAACTCTGCTCCTCAGAAAACATTGCCAAACATTTGTAACTTTCCACCACCGCCCTTTGGGGAAAGGCCAAGTTAAAAAAAAAAAATGAGGTGGCAGACACTGCCTTCCCCCCCCCCCAAAAAAATTATGCAATAGTGAATTGTCTGATGACAAATTTCATCTCTTCGAGTGCAGCAAATCTGTAATTTTCCACTCCCAAGTATAGCAGAGGCCAGATCATTAGATCTATTTAAGGTGGAGACAGACAAATATTTGAAAGACTGAGGAATTGAGGGTTATGTGAAAGAGGCACATGAAAGGTCAACATAGATCAGTGATGATCATATTGGATGGCAGGGAAGGTTCAGGGGCATGGTGGCCGACTCCTGCTCCTATTTCCTTGTGAAGTTACTAGTTTGAGTTTAGTTTATTGTCATGTGTACCGAGGTACAGTGAAAAGCTTATATTGCATACTAACCAATCAGCAGACACTGCTTGATTATAATCGACCCATTCACAGTGCACAGATACATCGAGTCATAGTGATACAGTGTGGAAACAGCCCCATCGTCCCAACTTGCCTACACCGGCCAACATGTCCCAGATATATTAGTCCCACCTGCCTGCATTTGGTCCGTATCCCTCCAAACCTGTCCTACCTTGTACCTGTCTAACTGTTTCTTAAGTGTTGGGATAGTCCCCGCCACAACTACCTCCTCTGGCAGCTTGTTCCATACACCCACCACCCTTTTGTGTGAAAAAGCTACCCTTCAGATTCCTATTAAATCTTTTCCCCTTCACCTTAAACCTATGTCCTCGATTCACCTACTCTGAGCAAGAGACTCTGTGCATCTATATGATAAAGGGAACAATGTGAATAATGTTTAGTGCAAGATAAAGCCAGTAAAGTCCAATTTGAGGTAGATAGTAGTTCAGGACTACTCTCAAGTTGTGGTAGGATAGTTCAGTTAACAGCTGGGAAGAAACTCTCCTTTAACCTGGAGGTGTGCGTTTTCACACTTCTATACCTCTTGCCTGATTCGAGAGAGGCGAGAGTGGCCAGGGTGCGACACGTCCTTGATTATGCTGGTGGCCTTGCAGAGGCAGTGTGTCATACCAAGGCCATGAATATTAAGCAATGAAGCATTACTGTTGCCATAGGTTTATACCAAAGTACTAAAGATCGATTTCCCTATACAAACACTGGATGCTTTCCAGCCAAATGATTAATGAGAATTTTAATCTGAATTCCCAAAATGAGGTGTAATTTCTCCAGTTAATATTTCTTAAATACAGAATATGGACAAGTGTGAAATAAACTACAAAATTGCAACTGGAAACATGGAAGAGAAACAGAACACCCCGGCAATATCTAGCAGAAAAAGTCCAGATAGGATGAGTCAGTCTGATGAAACACCTTCTCTAGAGTCAGCAAGAAAGGGCACGTTCAAATGCCCAACTACAGAATCAGAAGATTGGGACTCAAGAGTGAGCAATATTGAACATAAAAGAATCACAGAATTGTACAACAGAGAAACAGGCCCTTTCAGCCCATTTCATCCATGTTGACCAGCTGGCTATCTACACACATGCATTAGGCCCATATCCCACCATACCTTTCCAACATAAATACCTGTCCTAGTGTCATAAACATAATTCTATCTGCCCCCATCACCTCCTCTCATACTTCTTCCCAAATTACTACTACTCTGTATGAAAAACCTTCTCCACGGATTCCCTTTAAGTTCACCTGCCTGCATTTGGTCCATATCCCTCCAAACCTGTCCAACCATGTACCTGAGAATAAACCCTGCTGGCCCAATCTCTCCCCGTGACTATAGCTTCCCATTCCAGGTAACATCCTAGTGGATCTCATGTACACTCCTGCTAATACTATCACATCCCTCCTGTTGCGTGACAATCGGAACTGTACACAATGCTTCAACTGCCGTCTTATAAATGTTTCGTGCAGCTGCAACAGGGCATCATAACTCTTCTCATTAAAACCCTTAGCTCATAAAGGCAAGCATACCAAACAACTGCGCACTATCACATCCACCTGAATCACCACTTTCAGTGAGTTATGGACTTGCATCCAAAGTTCACTTAGTATAAGGGTTCCCAACCTGGGGTAAATTTGTTGATTCTGGAAGTTAAAATAATAATGTTAAAAACAGTATTTTAACATTTCCCCTTTGTCGGTTGCTTTATTTTGGTAGAAGTGTAAACTTAAGTTACTGAACATAAACAGGGTGGAGGTAAATTTACTTTCAAAACATTGCCCGAGGTAAACGGGACCAAAAAAGGTTGGGAACCCCTGACTCAGTACATCAGCACTCTCAAGGACCCTGCTATTTACTCCATTTGCTCTACCAGAACTTGACTTCCTGAGTGAAGTGAAAGTAAAATTGCCTGTCATGTTCCTCCCCAGTTTTTCCCTCCAACTGGTGAACAGGACATTGCGACATTTCTCTACAAAAGACTGATAAAGGATTGCTGCCTACCTCCCTCATCATCCAAAATTAAAACATTATTGCAATTCTCCAAGTTTCCCCGCGGTGAATACAGCGAGTCAATGCACAGATTCAGACTCCAAATATCCTTTCATAACTACTGTGCAGTGAATGAGCAAGTCTGCAGCTCCCCACACTGGGGCTCCCTGGAATAGAGACACGGTATATTTCTACAAATCTTAAAACCCGTTTTGTGCTTTAATAGCCATCACTTCACAATAAAAGTATTTTTCTTCTCCAAAATAATCCCCAATAACCCTCAAATCATTCAAGAACCAGTGAAGTTAAGCACCTGCATTTAAGCTAAAAACTGATAATGCGTCACAGTTCCTTGCAAGATGTTTACTTTTAAGTCAGAGATTCATACTTTCAAATATTCCCCCACCCCCCTTCTCACCCCTCCCATATGATCAATTGTCCCTCAATTCACGTATACACAGGCAATGGTCAAATTGTGTGTTATTCTGGCAGGGAAGTTCTATGGTCCTATATACTGGATGACATCTTGACTAAACTTGTGGATTTGACATTTGGAAATCAATAACTATATTTAATTAATGTCATGCAAGATAGTAACAGCAATTCATTTACTATTCAGATAAATGGAGGGTGAATGTGGCCTTTGCCCCATATTCTCGTACTACATATCAATCAATCCTACATTCCAAGAATAAATATTAAGTTGCTCCTAAACGTCTTAATTTAGTTGGAAAAGCTTTGGTTCAGAGAAAGTTATAACAAAAACCGAAACCATCTATAATACTAAGTTTCGTTCAGATTGATGTTATATTTCACAAGTTATTTCACATTTTTTAATTTTAAAAAAAATCCAAAAAATCGTCCCTCTGCAGCTATGACTTCACAATGGGATTGTTACAATGTTGCAATTCTAGGACACTCAGTCTTGCAATGTTGCAATCCTTTTTTTAATATTCCTGGCAGCATGGAGGGAGGGTGCATTTAAAACAATATTTTAAAGTCACAGTATACTGAATTTTTTTATATTCAGGGTGACTAAGGCAAAATGAGCAGCCCCTCCCTGTGCAGTTGGGGGCTATGGGTGAGTGGTGGAATATTGCGTTGGGGAAACGGGTTGCGTGGAGGACTATGCCTCCCGAGGGGGCTATGGGTGAGTCGTGAAATATTGCGTTGGGGGAATGGATTGCGTTGTGGGACCAGGCCGCCCGTGTGACAGGGACCTCACTTGGTCTAGTTACTACTAAATATACAATTAAAACTATTAAGTATCAATAAACTGTTTTTAACATGAAACAATTTTTGAACAATTTCATCAGCAGATGCACTCATTTACTGTGGGAATCCCAATAAGACACTTAAAGATAACTAACTTATAAACTTACGATACGAAATAACTTAATTTATTCCAAGAGGGAAATTGATCTTCCAACAGTCATAAAACCACAAAATACGCAAAACACAAAATACATGAAACATGAAATTAAAATGACGAGTGGAAAGGCTTGGGGGATGTGCAAAGGTTGGGGAGGGGTCGGGGGAGTCAGCCTCAGTCGATCCCATGACAGAAGGGGGAGGAGTTGTAAAGTTTGATAGCTACAGGGAAGAAGGATCTCCTGTCGCACTGCTACACAGCTTTGTAGTGAAGAGGTCACAAACAGGTTCCTCCCAGCCCCCTGAGGCAGCACTCACACTAATCATAAATCCCTGACAGAACCCAGATTTATTGAGTGTATCTTAGGCAGGCATCTTACTTGATTTGTACCTACAAACTTTATGTAATCAGGTAACGAACATTCGATTTTCTGATTGGAACTCAAGCATTGAATATTTTAATCTAAAGTTTGCCTTTACTTGAATTTTAAGGGCAATTATTTACATACAAATTTCCTTTTTAATACATTTTAATACTTGTGGTAAACCTATAGACTAAGTTTTATGCAACTGGTGCCACATTAAAGTCTGGACAACTGCTCAGATGAACACACTTTTAATGCTTCAATGTTAAGTGACACTATTAGTCCCATTCAAATATCACACCCTTTATTCCATAGGGTTGAAAGTAACAAATTGAGAGGCAGAAGTGTTGTAAGGTTTTAGTTGGAATTTAATATAACAGCATGTCCAAAACTCACAGTTGAATGACTGAAATGTACTTGCCTTTTGCTGGTGGTTCAGCAGAGAACTGGATATCTTCTTCATGTTAGCACACTCCTGACCTAACTTTTAATTTAATTAATGCTTATTCATGTTACAGAATTGCAATATTAAATTTCCCCACCCTGCATGCTCTTCCTGAACTGTTCGTGGAGTTGCAAAAGATCGGAATATAAACTTATTATCAGCCATTAGGATGTTGGGATATTCCCCAGTTTGCTTGGAAATCTGATCCTGTATTGCGATCCTTTGCAACTCCACTAAAAGTTCAGGAAGAATGTGCAGGGTGGGGAAATTTAATATTGCAAATCCCTGGCATTGATATAAAGTTAATTAAATTAAAAGTAATAAAGATCTATTTAGCTTTTTAAAATAAGTATTTTTCTTTTCTTCATTTTTTTAAATCTAATCTTGTGCAGACTAATCGTTGTGAGGGCTGAACTGCAGCATAATTAACCAGGCACCAGTAATTTCTCACCGCTAATCAGTACATTTGTACAAATGCACGTACCAGGAAGTAAATGTGTACAGAATGTAGAAGCAAGGAACTGCAGCTGCTGGTTTGTGAAAAAAGAGGCACAGATGGTGCTGGACCAGGCGGGTCAGGCAGCATCCCTAGAGAACATGAACGGGTAACGTTTTATGTCGGGACCCTTCCTTAGACAATGTAGGGTGGAGGAGCAAAGAGAAAGCTGAAAGCGAGAAGGGGCAGGACAAGGAGCGACAGGCAATAGGTGAACACAGGTGAGTTGGGATTTTGATAAGCAGATGTTGGACAAAGGCCAGAGATGAAAATAAAAGAATATATGTGACAAAAGGATGAAAGATTTGCAAATTGTGAAGACTGATAAATTAATATCGTTCCTGGAACAATGGTAATGTTTCATTTGCCTTAAGAAAGAAGTGACGCTGCAGGCACCAGGAAGCAGTTCATAAATAAGCTGACCAACCATCCATGGACAGATCAATAAATCAGGGGAGTAACAGATAACTGTGAAATGAGAAAACGTTCCGATCGTTACGCCTACTGATTCCACAGCCACCAACTGACCCGCGACTTTCACCCACGTTTTACTTCACATCCTCGATAAGCATCTTTGTCAGCTCCAAGTCCCACAACCTCTCCACACACAGAATTCTCATCCTCCATTGTTCAGGACTACTGAGGGCCTGAACTCTGGACTCCTTAACCTCTCCGTACATGTCTTCTCCTGTAGAATGCTCCCTGATATCTACTCTATACCACCCTATTTTGTTTCATGATACCTGTGAACCACAAGAGAACTTTCACAGTGTTAATGCTACAATACCAAATTCAAAAGTGGTGTAAAAGTAGGTCAAGTTAAGAGTACCTGATACAGTATATGCACAATAAACAGTGGCACTTGGCTTTTCATGCTCTGAACTTAAGATCAAGATAATATACCGCAGTTAAAAATGTAAACATTCAGGAGGATGCAGACAGACTATTAGTTAATGTCCTTAGATCAGCCAAATTTTCTGAACATCAAAGGTACACAAAAGGCTGGAGAAACTCAGCGGGTGCAGCAGCATCTAAGGAGCGAAGGAGATAGGCGACGTTTCGGGTCGAGACCCTTCTTCAGACTGGTCAGGGATCAGGGATGTTCCCCCCCCTGTCTGAACATCAAACTCAGGGATCAAATTAGTTTATAAGGTGGCAGAAGTCACACTAAATCTTCACATAGGCAGTAAAGTACTTCTCACGTTTATTGTCATAAGTACATGTAACGCGAGGTACAGAAGCATTGAAAATCTTGCTGGCAGCAGCATCACAGGCATCTAGACACAGGAAGCACAAATTACACAAGACAGGAAAAGAAAAGGACTGCGAAGAAAAACAGGACATTGCTGTAAAGCCCAATTAAAAAAAACTAGGCCATGGTAGTGTAAAAGAGGCAACATGGTGGCATAGCAGTAGAGTTGCTGCCTGACAGCACCAGAGACGCAGGTTCGATCCTGACTAGGGACGCTGTCCGTACAGGGTCTTCCGTTCTTCCCGCAACCTTGTGGGTTTTCTCCAGTGCTCCAGTTTCCTCCCACATTCCGAAAACACGGGTTTGTAGGTTAATTGGCTTCTGTAAATTGTCCCTTGTTTGAACAATTGTATGAGTGATTGTTGGTCGGTGTGCCGAAGGGTATGTTTCCATGCTGCATCTCTAAAAAATAAAATTAAAAGTGGATCGTGGTATTACCTTGCTAATATAGGATTAAGGTTATGCAGGTAGGTGCAAGAATCTCGTGGTTATAAGACAGTAATTCATCCTGCTTTCTTAGGATTTCAGCTTCTGTGCCGTCTTCCCAACAACAGCAGCGAGTCCAGATGGTGGGAAACATGATGTTAACGGCAGCTTCTTGAGACAGTACCTCATATAGAGGCTGTTGATGGTGGAGAAGACTATGCCTGTGATGGAGCAGGGTGAGTTCACCACTCCCTTTGCCTCTTGTATTCCCATGCATTGGAATTGGCGTACCAATCTCCCCTGACTCTGTCTGAAAGATCTCAACCTGAAACAAATCTGCTTTGATGTCATTTTCACACCATGCCCATTCATATCTCTACTCTCCCTCTCCCCTGATTCTCAGTCTGAAGAAGGGTTTCGACCCAAACATCACCCATTCCTTGTCTCCAGAGATGCTGCCTGTCCTGCTGAGTTACTCCAGTATTTTATGTCTATCTTCAAGATACTATCTACAGGACATCTGCAGGTTTGTTTGAGTACTTGGTGATATGAACGGTAGTGTGTGGTCTCCTGACGTCACCGTTCTGAAGTCAACCATGAGTTCCTTGATTTACTTGACATCAAGTGAGAGGTTGTTCTTGTGGTAGCAATTGTACAGGTGGTCTCTCTCTCCTATAAACTCATCAACACTGGCAATTCTGCCAACCACAGTGGCATCATTGGCAAATTTAAAGATGTAATTGGAGCTCTGTTTCATCATACAGTTATTGGAGATGGTACAGCATAGGTCTTACCACACAGCCTGTGCGATGGCTAATGAGGAGATGTTACCAATCTGCAATGATCAGTCTGCCAATGAGGAAGTCAAGGATCCAGTTGCCAAAGGGAAGTACAAATGCCCAGATCTTGGCGCTTTGTGATGAGTTGAGGGGATGATTGTTTGAACTCCGAGCTGTAGTTGATGAATAGCTGCCTGACGTACGTGTTCCTGTTCTCCAGATGGTCCACAGTATGCTCAGATGGAGTATTGAGGAAGAGGGACCTTAGAGAGCTTTAAAGGTGGAAGCACAGGCAAATAACCTGGTAAAGACAGCATATGGGATACTGACCTTCAGTCGAGGTACTGAATTCAACATCAGGAGGTTATGAGAACGTCAGCTCCTGGAGGACACGGATAGGTGATGTTACTGCTCAGGACCCTTCATCAAACTGATTGTGGTGGTGGCGAGGAGGGGGAGAGAGAGCTGGAAAGGAGATGGGGCAGGTCAAAGCCCGACAAGTTTATAGGTTGATACAGGTGAGGGTTTATTTTTGGTAAGCCGTTGATTGGACAAAGGCCAGAGTTGGAAAAGAAAATAGCTGTGATATAAGGATGAGGAGTGTGAATTGTGAAGTCAGAAGAAAGAATATAGGCAGAAGGAGAGAGGGAGAGGAGCATTGGTACAATTTTGGTACCACAGCTGCCCGTTTGAAGCAGGTGGGAACCTCAGACTACAGAATTGAGAGGTTGAAGATGTCCTTGAATATTCCAGCCATTTGGTCCATACAAATTTTCGGCATTTAACCAGGTACCCCATTTAGGGGACAAAGACTCCAACCTGGCTCTGAACTGAGAAAAATGAACATGTAACTATTTGAGTGAATTAAGCAGCAACGGGATTTAAGAAATTTCTCCCAATTGATGTTCAGACAACCCCCATTTACTGCAGTTCTGATAATGCAAATTAGCCCATCCAATGTACATAAAATACTACCGAAAAATCTATGATATGGAATAAAAACGCTCTTATGAAATTTGTGCGGAAAAAATTAACACTTTGCATTCTCAACTTTCATTTCCTGACACATACACAGGTGTCACAGTTATGCATTATGGAAAAAACATATCTGAATATAGACCCTTGTGTAGGAATGCAAACATTGTCAGAGCAATAATGATAGCCTGTATTTCAATGCACAGTCATTTTCACCACATTCCCTTCCTCTTATGAGTGCCAAGACTTTCAACCATTTTACATGTGCTACCAATAACAAAGGGGAAGAAGCTGTTCCTGAGTCTGATGCCGCGCGCTTTCAAGCGTCTACCTCTTCTGCCTGGCGTAAGTAGAAAGGCGGAGGAATGACCAGAGTGCGACAAGTCTTTGATTATGCTGGTGCTTTTCCGAGTCAGTGTTGTGTAGATGGAGTCAGTGGTGGGGAGTCTGGTCTGTGAGATTTTGTAAATGGATGCCTGTGACTGGTGGTAGTCCACGAGAATCTATGCTGGAACCCTTGCAGTTTGACATGCAAATGATTTGAATGTGGATGTAGCTGCCATGATCAGTAAGTTTGCACATGACATGACGATTGTTGGTATTTTTGACATTGTGGATGGTAATCAGGGGCTACAGGTTGACATTGAAGTTTTTGGTGAAATGAGCTGAGAAATGGCAGATTGAGTTTAATCCTGATAAATGTGAGCTGATGCATTTTGGGAGTACTGATGAACCTGCGATGTTCACCATGAATGGTAGACTCAAAGGGCGTGTTGGGGAACAGAGGGACCTTGGTGTACAAGTCAAGAGTTCTTTGAAGGTGCCATCACAGGCAAATAAAGTGGTGAAGGCAACATATGGGATGCTGGCCTTCAGTCAGGGTAATGAATTCAACATCAGGAAGTTATGAGAAGTGATTTGCAACACATTTCCAATTTGTATCCAAATACTTTGCAGTTTGTTCTTGGAATTTTTGGAATGGGAAATTTAAATTGTTGTTTACATCAATCAAAACATGCACATAATAGACTTTATAAAACATTGGTCAGTTCTCAGTTGGAGTACTGCAGCTTTACTTAACATTAATTTAACATTATTTATTTTTAATTGATAAAACCTTAGGCTATTACTCCTCGAAAAAATGACACAATGAACCCACCTCAACCTCAGCATATGAAGCTTCGGCAGCTCTGAAATGTATCGAGATCTTTGGCCTTCCTCCACCCTAGATAGACTTAGAGAGTGTGCTCTTAAGAAAGATCATGGCAGCTACATCCACATCCAAATCATTGGCGTGTCAAACTGCAAGGGTTCCAGGATAGATTCTCGTGGACTACCACCAGTCACAGGAATCCATTTACAAAATCTCACAGACCAGACTACCCACCACTGACTCCACCATAGGAAAAACATGATAGCACTGGAGACGGTGCAGATAGATTCACCACAATGTCAGCTGGGTTGCAGGGTTTGAGTTATGAGGCAAGACTGGAGAGGGTAGGACTGCTTCCACTGGAGCGGAGGAGATTAAAAGGGGTATGATTGAGGTCTATCAAGTTATGAGTGACACTGATAGGCCACACCGCAGAAAATTTTGCACCTTAACACGGCAAATAAAACCATGGGACCCAGATTTAGGATAACGGATAAGGGGCAAGAAATTCAGAGTGGATCCAAGGGGGCCTTTTCTGCCCAGAAGTGAGGGTACCTGGAATACACTGCCAGAGAGAATGATTGAAGCTAGATCGTTAACTGCATGTAGGCAATGTCTCAACAAGCATTTGAGTCTCCTGGGGATATGGACCAAGTGCTGGGAGATGGGATTAATACGGGTGGGTGACAACAGACGGCATGCAAACGGTGGCTCAATGGCTGGTTTCTGTAGTCTATGACTTCCCACAGCAGGGAAAATAAAACAATTCACTGCAGCACGATGTTGTGATGCCTTGGTTCAAAAATAAACATGTTCTTTGCCATTTCCTGGTTTCTAAGCTCTCCCAAGCCAACAAAGGAATGTAGATTGAAAGGAAGGCGGCGAGACCAACAATTGGTCTTTTCCTGCTACAGTGCCACCTTTTTGTTTGCAGAGGATCACGTCACATCAACCAATAACCGAAAGGGGCGTCAACGGTGTAGATGCAATATTCTCTGGATAATCAATTAAAGATTTTGACATCTCTTGGAAACATTGGCAAGCTTCGGAATAAGCAAATTGCTCAAAATATCCTACAGTACTAAAAAAGGTCAAAACTGAGTGACTTGTTTACATTTTACAAACACAGACAGGAGGGTGGAGACTGCAGAGTCTCGTGAGCCTGCTCCTACATTCTGTATAATCAAAGCAGGTTCTGTCATACCAGTCCACTTTCCGTAATGGACCTCACTTCCTCAATGTTTTTTAATGTCCACAATTCTAACAGATACACAGAACTAAACTTCCTTCCATTTAGTTTTAATGATGCTCCAGGTTTACAGCTATAATTACTGATATAAACAGTTTATTCCAGATTTATTCAATGACTTCATTAAATTCCCCAGTCATCACGATGGGATTATAAATTACATTTCCAACAGTGCCAGTTCCAATAATCCCTCTTGGGAGTTTACAGCCTGATGGCATGGACATTGAATTTTTCGATTTTAGGTAACTAACCTACAAACAACCCTCCTTCCTTCTTTTCCCCCTCTCGCCCCACCAGGATCCACACTAATTTCTCCCCTTCCCCCGTCAACATTTGTTCCTTTCTCCGGCTTCACAATTAATACCTCTTCCTATCCTTATATCAAACTTTTTGTCTTTACATCCGTAGCCTCAGTCTAACCATCTCTCTCTCAAATATAAATCTCCTCCTGTATCCACCCATCCCTTGAGGAGAGAAGAGTCTCGACCCAAAACGTCACATATTCATTCTATCCAGATGCTGCCCGTTTCGCTGTTACTCCGGCATTTTATGTCTGTCCACCCATCCTTTGCCAGAATTTGTCCTGCCCCCACTTCACTTCCAGCTACACCACTCCTCTCCACGGCAATCAGTATGAAGAAGGGTCCTGACCCAAAACATCACATATCCATGTCCTCCAGAGACTGACCCACTGAGTTACTCCAACACTTTGTGTGCAGTTTTCATTTGAATGCACGTCATTGTGGCTTTCATCACATGTTGCCTTTAGAAATTGTTTTACATGTGTGAATTGATGTCAGATGAACAGATGAGGCAATTGGGAGGATTAGAAGTACAAAGGATGTGGTCAACACTTTACAGAAAGGAGAGTTGCAGGAGTAAAGTCGAGGCTGATCTGTGGAAGTATCCCTGCGTTGAATAAGAGGTCAATCTTTGAGACATACTCCACAGGGAGATGGTATAATAATGTTGAAACAATAATTCTGAACGTGACATATATAGTGCAGCAGTCACTGGGAACAACAGTGCTGGGCCAATGATTGAAAACTGTTCCACCATTGTGGGTTTTACTGGCTTACATCCAAATCCATTATAGACAAAAGAAAAAAAGATCACAGACATCCATCACCACTGTTTCCATCTATGAATGACGATTTGAATTGTAGCAGAGGGAGCCACAGCACCTCAGCAGTAGGATTTCTGCCTTACAGCACCAGAGACCCAGGTTCAATCCTGACTACGGGTGACTACGGGTGCTGCCTGCACGGAATTTGTACGTTCCCCCTGTGACTGCATGGGTATTCTCTGGGTGCTCTGGTATCCTCACACACTCCAAAGATGCACAGGTTAGTAGGTAAATTGTCCCTAGTGTGTTGGATAGGGTTAGTGTATGGGGTGATAGCTAGTCAGCACAGACAAGTGGGCTGAAGGGCTTGTTTGCACGCTGTATCTTTAGAGTTTAGCATCTAAAGTAAAGAACCAGATGGTCACGAGTCTCCATTCATGGTAAGTGGTCAGATCTGGTCAAAGCTTACTCAACATAGAATTCAACCTGGATTTACTTCATGCGTTATGACTACAGAGAATGACTATGCATCCTGAAAATCTTACTAAAAACTCACGAACAAATAGGCTCCACATTTTAAAGATTAATCTTGAAATTGAACAGGCCCACTACGTCCAGCACAGCAAAACTCTGATCGTCCATTGTGCTCAGAACTTTTGTGGTGCAGGACTAGCGAGTTTTTCTAGAAATTATTCTAACGCTCCAACAAACATATTTTTTTTAATATATAAACATTACATCACCGAATTGTCCAGGAAATCATGTGAGTTGAAAGGGAGCACAGGAATCAGCACCCAGTAAACCAGTTGCCAAAGAATCAGGGTTGCTGAATAGTTGGCTATCAATTGATCTGGATTTTACTCTAGTCTAATGCTACAGTTGAATTTTACATGGACAAATGATCAAGTAGTCATACGCTCATAAATCATAGGAGTAGAATTAGGCCATTTGGCCCATCAAGTATACTCTGTCATTCAATCATGGCTGATCTATCTTTCCCACTCAACGCCATTCTCCTGCCTCCCCCCCCCCCCCCCCCCCCATACGCTTGACGCCCTTGAGTCAATGAAAGGGGGGGGGGGGGGGGAAATCACATTCAGACATACAATCTGGGAATTTCTCACCTGGTTCAGATCTGGAATATGTAGAAGGGGGCTAGAGGAAAAGCCCTCAGTAAATACAAAGGGAACAGTTTAAATGTTGCAGTTCAAAGTATTTCTAGTTCTCCTCTAACATCAGGATTCACTCCATATCCAATCCTTCGGGACAACCTTGGTAATATTTGATTGGATAAGGTAGCAGGAATTTTAAGCCTGTGCCCCTGCCTTGCACTTTTCTGTCTGCCTGATGCCAAGCTTCACCATATATTTATACCTGCACAGGGCCAATCTAGAATCAGTCATCAGCTATGGTATTTTTAATGTTTTAAAGTGCAATCTCTTGTTATTTCCTCCAACTAATGTTCTTGTAAGGCAGGGGTGGCTCACAATGACTCATCCCACCAACCGGCTCACCCACATTATTTAAACAATGCACTGGATGAGACTCACATAAAAAGGAAATGACATGCAATGTCAATCCAGAACACAATAATACTGTACTATTACACCATTGTGGAATAACAAGTTTCAAAGCTCTCTAACTTTTGTATTGAAACTGTCAGAAATGACCACATCATTTCTTTAATGTTGTGTTCAGGGTCTGGGGTTGCTAGCAAGGTTAAAATGCGCTAACCACACTCAAGGCGGTGGAGGTGAGACATCTGCTTGAACTGATGTAAATGTTCTAGTGAAGGTACAGTGCTGTTGGGTGTGGAATTCCAGTATCCTGAGCATGCAATGATGGCGGACTGGGAAAGAAAGTCAATGGTGAAGCAGCTGAAGACTGTTGGACCATGGACATTGCTGTTTGGAACTCTGCCATGATGTCCTGGGACTGGGCGATTGGTATCATAACTATTGAAGTGCCTTTGACACACATTACCTTTAATTTTTCAAAAGTATCTTTATGTCACACTCAGTCAAGTGCTGCTTGACGTCAAGTGCAGTCAAAAATCAACTCATCAAGAAATTAAATGGTTCAGAACCAGATGACGGGTGGGTAAAGATATTAAATATTAAATAGGTATATCTCTCTTAATCTTTCCTTTTTTTTTCTTTTTCTCTAGCTTCTTCTTTCTGTTTCTCTCGCTATTCGATTCTACTCTCGTCTATTCATCTCTTTTTTCGGGCTTTTCTTATTATATCACAAACTAGCACCATCACCATTTTCTACGACACTTTCTATTTTCTTCTTTCTATTATTGCTTTTCATACTGGCTGTTTTATTATTAAATTAAAAATAAGTTGTACAAGAATTGTAATATGTCTGTATGCATCAGGTACTTGTGTACTACATTACTGTATTCACTTCTAACAAAAATTAAAAACAGATAAAATATTTAAAAAAACAAATCAACTCATCTATGGTATTCAACCCTTGCTGTATGTTTGGACCTAGGTCATGGTGAGGTCTGACGCCAAGTAGTCCCAGCAAAACACAAACTGAACAGCAAATAGTTATTGGCGAGTGCGTGCCACTTTCACCACTGTGCTGATGACTAAGAGCAGAGTGATTGGGTAATTAGCTGCATTTTGTGAGCAACGCACATCAGGGCAACCTTTCACACTGTCAGGTTGATGCCTGTATTCCAACGGTTCAGGAATGGAGCTAGAGGCACGGCTGCTTCTGGAGTCTTCTGTACTAGTTAAGATTTTGGCTGGTCCCTTGTTGTATCCATTCCTCTCATCTTGATATTTTATGGTGCGAAACAAATTGGCTGGAGACTGGCTTCTATAATGCTGGGGGGGAGGATGAGGGGGAGGGACTTTCAGGTTGATAGCAAGATGTTTCATGCACTGGCTGATCACAGTTAAAAATGTTTCATTCTTAAATTTATCACTCCTCTGGTCTCTGCCATCAATGAAGAGAGGGATGTTTTTGGGACCTCCTCCTCTAGTTAGTTGTTTAATTGTCTATGACTAGATAAGGTGGAACTGCAGAACTTCAATGTTCACAAATGTTTGCAAGATAAACTTAGCTCTATCAACCACATGCTGTTTACGACCCTTTTGATTTGCTATTGCAACTTCATTAGGATAGCACCTCATCA
Organism: Okamejei kenojei; assembly: GCA_035221665.1. Classification (NCBI taxonomy): domain Eukaryota; kingdom Metazoa; phylum Chordata; class Chondrichthyes; order Rajiformes; family Rajidae; genus Okamejei; species Okamejei kenojei. The sequence goes on from CM069164.1 coordinate 18,617,086, forward strand.
TTTTAGTTGCGACTGACGATGACCCCGGCCTGCTCGTCACTGAATCAATGGTGATGCCCTGGCTCATTAGTAATGGGAGTGTGTAGGACATGCTAAACCATAAGCTTGCACATCGTAACGCTGGACCTTTCTGCTGCTGTTGCTGTTGACAGACCACAGTTGGAAGCCTCTACCATCAGATTCCAGAACAGCTTATTCCACGTTATTATCAGATTCTTGTGTTGAACATAAACTAAGGAAGGAATCCCCCCATCTTCCAATCAACCTTGTCATGTCCATTATCATTTATTATCTGCACATTCTCTCCAGCTGTAACTCGATCCTCCGCACTCTGTTTACGTTCTCCCTTTTCACCACTTGTTGTATTCATGTATGATTTGATTTGTCTGGGTAGCGTGCAAGCAGAGGTTCTCACTGTATCTCAGTATACATGACAATAAACCAAGAGAGCCTCATGGATATCCAGTTCTGAGCCGCCAGATTCACTCCATGTCTGCCCCATTTACAGTAGAGTGACACGTTACAATCAAGTGCTTCCCTTACACAATGACAGAGCTTCTGTATCCACAATGATGTTGAGAGTCAGTACATTGTTGTTGTCAGTTGCTTCTGTCCATGACAGTGGATGAGTGAGGACAAGGTCAATTAGGTTTAGGAAAGAACTGCTGATGTTGGTTTAAATCGAAGGTAGACACAAAATGCTGGAGTAACTCAGCGGGTCAGGCATCATCTCTGGAGAGAAGGAATGGGTGACGTTTCGAATCCAGACCCTTCTTCGGACTGCCTGCCTGCTGAGTTACTCCAACATTTTGTGTCTACCTTCAATTAGTTTTATCTCTCACTGCCTGCCACAGACCCATTCTCCAGGTACATCCTTCAAGATAGAACGGAGACGGGGAAACACTTTTTCTCACAGAGTGGTGAGTCTGTGGAATTCTCTGCCTCAGAGGGCGGTGGAGGCAGGTTCTCTAGATGCTTTCAAGAGAGAGCTAGATAGGGCTCTTAAAAATAGCGGAGTCAGGGGATATGGGGAGAAGGCAGGAACAGGGTACTGATTGGGGATGATCAGCCATGATCACATTGAATGGCGGTGCTGGCTCGAAGGGCCGAATGGCCTACTCTTGCACCTATTGTCTATTGTCCATAAGATTTGCCTAGTTCAGCCAATATGGGACTATCAGTGTTTAAGAAGGAACTGCAGATGCTGGAAAATCGAAGGTAGACAAAAGTGCTGGAGAAACTCAGCGGGTGCAGCTGCATCTATGGAGCGAAGGAAATACGCCCATTTCCTTCGCTCCATAGATGCTGCTGCACCCGCTGAGTTTCTCCAGCACTTTTGTCTACCATGGGACTATCAGTGATGGCATTCAACCTCAGGCAGAGTACAGTGCTCCTTTCCTCCACCATTGTCTGAGATTATGGAGCACTGATTCATCAAACAAGGGGGAATGGCAGGTGGTGATCAGGACGAGGATCCTTGCTCAATCCTGACTGATACCATGGGATATTGCAGGGTTTGGAGTCAAACCTAGGGACTCCAAGGAATGTTTCCCAACCCCCACGATCAGCAATTCAATTCATACGTCAGTGGCACAAAGTATGTTGCAATGGAGGAGCCATGCAAATCAGGCTGTGGCTTGGGTAGTCTGCGGGCAATTTTCCCAAATGTCACCTATCCTCAGATGTGTGCAAGTCCGAGAGACTGGGAGGAACCTGGCTGTATCTGGATACAGTGGCAAGGCCGACACCATTTAGGTGCTAATCCTTCTCTGAACATTACATTACAGTAACGGTCAGCGAGTGGTTTGTTGGACTACTTCAGAGATTTAAGAGTCAACCACATTGGGGTCACATATGGACCAGCCTGCATTTTGACTTCCGTTCCCCATGGGACATTGCTAAAGCAGATGAGATTTGAACAACAATCCAGTAGTTTCAATCACCATCAAAGACAATGCCCCAAATTCTACATTGTTGACTGAAGTTCCAACGCTGCTGAAGTTGGATTTGAACCGGCAACTCTGGGTGATCAGTCAGCAGGAAGAAGGGTCTCGATCCGAAATGTCACTCATTCCTTCTTTTCCCACCGAGTTACTCCAGCATTTTGTGTCTCGGTGAGAATAACATTGATCCTTTACTACTAACCAAATCTTGGTATGTTGACCTCTTTTTTTAACAAAGTGATTACTAACTCTGTTACTTCATTCTAAGAATCCCCTCGATCCACGTTAAATATGACCAGGGCGAGCAACCTGGTCATATTTCGGTGCTCAGCTCCAGTCACCAATACCAGCTCTTCTTGTATCTTTGCCGTTCCTGTCCTCTCCTCTCCCCCCACCACCACCACCACCAAAAAAAAATAAAACACCTACCTGGCTCCCAAAATATCCTTCTTCGCCAGGCCCATTCCAGCTAAAATTCTCACTCTTAGAATTCGAGATCCTTCCTGCAAACGACAAATCGGCGCGTTAGTGGCCAGAAGCGACGGTGGGGTTTGGGGAGGGGGGCGAGGGGCAAAGATACTGGAGGAGCTAGTAGATAAACTCTAGTATCTTTGGGGGGAGGCGGTGTCCGGCCACGAATTAGCAGCAAATCAGGTTGCGGGGCATTGGCTCGGGGCTAAGCTGGCGAGCCCTGATACGTGGGACATGTAGGCCTGAACTCTGCAAGACCCGCCGTTACCGTCTTCTCCCGGGGGGAGAGGTGGCGGTGGGTGGAAGCCCAGTTGTCGGGGATCCGCATTCTCCACCACCCCGCCTGTACAAGAAGGGCGGGCGATGGAAGCGGGTCCCCCTCTCCCGGCTCGGCCGCGGCACACAGTAGCAATCAGCCCCGGAGATCTTTGCTTTGCTTTGGGTGGCGGTGTTGTGTTGAACAAGTAGCGCCTGGGCATTTTTTTTTCTTCTTTTTTTTACCTCGTCGGTGGCGACGCCGCGTACTTCGGGGAACGATGCCATGGCGGGAGGTGTGAGGAGTGGGGGAGACGGCTGTTGCTGCTCGGTGAAGCCCGTTCCTCGGTCCGGGGACTGAGACTCCAGGCTCGCATGCCGCCCGATCTCTCCCCTGCAGCCGCCGCTGAAAACTTGCCGAGCCAAGCCGAGCCGAGCCAAGCCAAGCCGAGCCCGCCTCCCCGCAGCGGCAGCGGCAGCAGCGCCCACGCACGCCACGCCCAGGGCCACAGTAACCAAAATAACAAACAGTCACCAGCGTGGAGTTGCTCGCTGCTCGCTCCCTCCCCAGTGGATACATTGAAACGCATGGGTTAAGACCGGCCGGATATTGCAGAATTGCATTCTGAAATAAAGTAACATTAGCAATCAATCTTACAAATAGAATCTATAAGAATCTGAACCATGTAACAATTACAGCACGGAAACAGGCCATCTCCGCCCTTCTAGTCCGTGCCGAACACTTACTCTCACCCAGTCCCATCTACCTGCACTCAGACCATACCCCTCCATTCCCTTCCCGTCCATATACCTATCCAATTTATTTTAAAATGATAAAATCGAACCTGCCTCCGCCACTTCCACTGGAAGCTCATTCCACACAGATGCCACTCTCTGAACGCTGGAGCCTGATGATGAAATATCAAAATAAATGGCTGAAGAAGGGTCTCAACCCGAAACGTCACCCATTCCTTCTCTCCAGAGATGCTGCCTGTGCCCGTCCCGCTGAGTTACTCCAGCATTTTGTGTCTACCTTCAATATCAAACAGTTCTGTTGAAGGGTTTACAAATTGAACACTTTGTCGCTTGAGCTGGTGGGCTCACTGTATTTGTAGTATTCTCTTTATATAAGGTGTATAAAATAATGAGAGGGATAGATTTGCCCTGAGAGACATCGAGAACCAGACTTGGGTTTAAAGTGAAGGGGGAAAGATTTAATATGAAGGGGGGGGGGTAACTTTTTCACACAAAGGGTGGTGGGTGTATGTAACGAGCTGCCAGGAGGTAGCCGAGACGAGGACTATTGCAACATTTCAGAAACAATTAGACAGGTGCATGGAAAGACGAGGTTTAGACGGATATGGGCCAAACGCATGCAAATTGGACTGGCGTAGAAGGGACATACATGTTGGAGAAGTTGGAACGAAGGGCCTGTTTCCACGCTGTATCACTCTATAACACAGATTTAAATCAGCTGGGTCAAGATTCTGTGTGAAGCTGACCTCTGGCAAAACAAAATGTCTCGTTCGTTTGTGGAAAGTGCTGGAGTAACTCTGGAGGATTAGCAATGTTTCAATCGGGACTCTTCTTCAGACTGTTTGCGATAGAGGGGAGAAATGGGGGAAGAGGTACTGCCAGACCCGCGGAGTTACTCCAGGCAAGAATCCAGCATCTACAGTTCACTGTCGTCCGATAGTTTGTTTTGTTGCAGTTCCCTTGTTTCGGGGAATAGTGACATTTCATGCGTGCGCCGTTAGTCCTGTTTACAAGGGGTTTCAGTTTCTAGGATGAGTGGTGAGAGCAAAGGCCACCCGCGGCTCTCAAGGGAGGAACCGACCAAAGCGAACCTTTCAGTCTCATCAGATCCCAGGCAGGCGCTGTGCAACATCAGAACACCTTGGTCTGCCTGAAGCTCGCTGGTCCCACAGTGCAAGACCTCTGCAACACTCCCAGATGCGGGAACAGGTGGCGAGGGGTTCACTGGTCTTGGTGCAGCCAGAACAGATCTGTGGGAAAGGACCACAGTCTTAACTCCACCATAGACTGAAGGACTCCCACACACTTCACTGATGCAGCGTTTCATGTTGACATCCTGTGATGTAATGCATTGAGCTTCTTCTTATTCTTTCGTGTGGCGTGCACAGCCTAAAGTTGTAGGACAACTTGTTCTATTTGATCTTCTGTTTGTGCGCGTCGAGTTGATTGCATTGGTCGAAACAGGGCGGACCACGTGAAGGTTGCAATCTTCCACCCCCTTGAACTGCTCGTGGAGTGGTTAGATATCGGCATTCCGATTCTATGTGATGTGATTGTTATCAATAAAATATATGTAGGAGATGGCGCATATATCTTTCACCTGAATGGCAAATCTGTCTGGTCATTCTGAATTAATTTGTTCTTCTAAGCAAACCCTTTAGAAATTGGTGATTCCAATTGAAAATAGGGGGCACTTAACTAAACAACAGGTTACTTGGCGTTCTTGTCGTTGCTTCCCCCCACTTCTCAACTGAAGGTGTGTGCAATGCTTCAATAACAAAGTCTAGGTTTACCTGCTTATTATGCAGCCACTCGTGGACCAGCCGTCACCTGAGCCCTTCGGAGTTCGGTGTTCTCTATTTTATTGCAAAATTTATAATATTCGGTGTTCTCTATTTTATACAAAATTATCAAATTTGGTGCAAATTTAGATTAAAATGGGACTGATGTTTTGAGAAGTGAACTTGAACTATGCTGAGGAAAGGTTGGATGGGAGAAAGTAGGGACATAAATCAGCATGTATATTAGTTGCAAATACTAGATAGATCACAGGTGCACAGAGACAGATCAGATATACATGGAAGCAGAACTGAAGAAGAGTTCTCAAAAATATATCAACGTTTTAAAGGATTTAAATTTTCTGATGGATATTGGAATATCTTGAAAGGGATTATCCGTTTCTTGTATATATTGTACCATCATATCTCCATTTCCAGGACAGAGTTTTGTTAAGATTAATTTAGCTTCTCAAACTATTATGAATTTGGGCTTCCACTGGATTATCTCAGGTATCTGATAATATCTCCATTACACCACTGTTCTTTATTATAAGCAGGTCCAGGCGAGCTCTGTAATTGATCCCGAGAATTAGTGTCATAACCGCGTTACGGAACATTGTGCCAACACACCTTCCCTGATTGATGGGGAGGAACACCTATGCAGACAGAGCATAACATTTACAGATAAATAGCCAGTGCTTGCCCACAGCCAAATCCATGCTTTGTCAACACACTGTCCAGATCACAAGGAAAATCTAGAGCCAGAGAAAATGTTTTCTGGAGATTAAACAATACTTGTGAGAAATTATTTATTATTTTTGTAACATTGCTTTTAGCCATAAATTTCATTCGGGGTAAATTACCGAAGATGAAGGTTCAAAGCACTCCAAGTATATATGGAGTGATTTTGTGGAAATCAAATTTTCCTGCCCCTTCAGAAGATCCACCACCTCCTAATATTTTTTAATGGTTCCCCCAACACTAGTGCCTCTGCTAATGGTCCTCAAATAGCACCTTGTGAATGAGAAATGTAAGGAAATAAGAATGTGTATTATCCAAAGATGTAATTAATTGTCAGGGCCATGTACATTCCCATATGCATCTTTATTTTGTAAACCAGCATCTGCAGTTGCTTGTGTGAACACTTGGCAATCCTACTCAGTATAACTCCACATGTCATCTATGGGAATATATGTGCCATGTAGACATTGAGAAGTGTTCACACAAGGAACTGCAGAAGCTGGTTTACAAAAACAGACACAAAGTGCCAGAGTAACTCAGCGAGTCATGCAGCACCTCTGGAGAACATGACTTTTGGGCCGGGACCCTTCTTCAGACTGTTGTGTAAGGGGGCAAGAGGAGAAGATATGAAGAGAGGATGGAGCGGAAAACCCGCTTTGGCAAGTGAGAGGTGGGGGAGGAGGTGATAGCCAGATGGTTGGACAATTGCTCCCTTTCCCATCCATCCCCTTGTATCCCTTCCTCCGGCTTAACATTGTACACTTCTAACCTTACCTTAGTCTTTCATCTCTGGCCTTTATCAAACCATCTGCCTATCAAAAATCCCATCCACCTATCACTTGGCAGCTTTTGTCATGTCCCTATCTCTTATCCATCTTTCTCCATCCTTCACTTCCTACAATCAGTCTGAAGAAGGATCCCGGCCCGAAGCGTCACTTACCCATGTTTTCCAGAGATGCTGCCTGACCCATTGAATTACTCCAACACTGTATTTTTATTGAGAAGTGTTTACCTATTGATGGGGGAGGGGTGTGGCGCGGTTGGAAGAAATTAGAATAGTAAATTCTACCCGAGAAGGATGGCTGCAAAGAGATTTCTCTGCTCATTTAAGAAACAGGGAAGCAACGTATTATCCCTAAAATTAATGTAGGATGTATTCCGTCATGAATCTCTTTTTCTAATTACTTGGGTGATCCAGCAGCCAAGGAACTAAAGTGCTGCCTAAATACCTGTAATATGAGCTGGTAAGTCATGACGACTTTGTCTCAGGTACACAAGGAACCGAAGATGCTTAAATCTTGAGCAAATCAAAGTGCTGGGGTAACTCAGCAAGTATCTGTGAAGGTAAAGGACATACAACCTTTCCGGGAGACAGAACGACCTGTCCTTTGCTCCATCTGTTTAAAGGTTGCTGTTCTGAAACATTATCTGTCCATTCCCTCCACAGATACTGCCTGGCCTGCTTATTTACTCTAATACATTGTTTTGCTCAATACTTCAACTCACTTTTAATTTCCTTTCCAAAGAACTTTAAGATCGACACCCAGTGCTCAGATTGAAATGTTTAGAAAGCACAAGTAACTACTTGACCACAAAATTGACTGTTCTTCTTCTGTCGTGTGGCGTGCACAGCCTAAAGTTGTAGGACAACTTGTTCTATTTGATCTTCCGTTTGTGCACGTCGAGTTGATTGCATTAGTCGAACCAAGTGAAGGTTGCAATCTTCCACCCCAAAAGGACTGTTTAACTGACAAGACTAAATATGAATCAAATTTACTACCAAATCGATCTGAGCAAACTGAGATATATTCGTAATTGTGCATATTTTAGAACCTTCAGTGTGGGGAAATTACATATTTTCTACTTAAGGACCAAGATAATGGGATTTAGGTTTGTGATTTTCCATGTTAGAAACAGCTTTGTGAACTGTAATTACCCAAGGCACTAATACCAATGTAGAGAAATCTACAATTACCCTGCAGTTGCATGAGTATGTAATTGGCCTTGTGTCACACCCATTTGCAGTAATTATAGCGTGATCTTAAGTTCATTGTCCAAGCTACTGAACACAGCATGTATGCGTTGCATGAAACAATATCCCTACCCTTTTACAAAAAGCAGAGTATTCAATTTGCATGGGCTATCACATTAAGCTTCATCAGAAAGTTCATTTTTATAAGCCATAGCAATTTATTGTTTTATTCCATTTCCTGGTATTGTGTCAAAATGTTCCCCAAAACAGGAACGTTTGAATTTGTGGGAAGATTTGTCAAGCTGACCCAAGACAAAATCTGAATCAACATTAAAATTAGCTGAAGATAGACACAAAAGGCTGGAGTAAATCAGCTGGATGGGACATTCATTCATCTAAAAATAAGTGCCAGAGGAACTCGGGGTCAGGAGGTATCCGAGGGAATGGACAGATGAAGTTTCAGGTCAGGACCCTTCTTCTGACATTTAGAGCAAGTTGGAAAAGAGAGCCGAGTGAGAAAGCTGGAAAAGAGAGCCGAGGGTGGGGAAACGTCTAGCAAATGGATACACGCAAGGAAGAGTGATTGGCAGATTGGTGCGGTAAGTCACAAAGGCTAGAGGTGAAAAGCAGACAAAATGGAGTCAAAGAAGGAAAGGGGGGTGGGTGTGGATAAAGTAGGGGAGATAAAAGGGAAATTAAGAACGGAGATGAAAGATAACTTCACCTGTCCCTTTCACCCATATCCTTCCCTCCAGCTTTACATTTCACTCCTCCTCTACCATTTAATAAGATCACAATGGCGTATTTAAACAATCTTTCATCCAAAGGTGTGCAAGAAACTATTGAACACATAAAAACGTGATTGGTTAAGTAGCTACTAAGTTAGTATTCTCCTTAAAAGTCCAGAAGACTCCCAACATTACTTTTAGACTCCGCACGACATTCTTCTTTCGTGTGGCGTGCACAGCCTAAAGTTGTAGGACAACTTGTTCTATTTGATCTTCCGTTTGTGCACGTCGAGTTGATTGCATTAGTCGAAACAGGGCGGACCACGTGAAGGTTGCAATCTTCCAGCCCACGCACAACATTGATGTGTATTGTTATTATAGAGCCATAGAAACAGGTCCTTTGGTTCATCACATCCACGCCGACCAAGTTGTCTAGCTGAGCTATTCCATCTGCCTACGTTTGGCTCATATCCCTCTAAACATTTGCTATCGATGTATATATCTAATTGTCTGAGCAAGTCCTGCCCTTGTTTAATTTACCAAAGTGCAACATCTCACATTTATCCAAGTTACATTCCATCCACCATTCTTTGACTCGGTACCCGTTATATAGACCCTATTGTAATCTTAGATAACCCTCCTCACTGTCCACTATAACCACAAACTTTGTGTCACCTGAAAACTTACACCATTGTCATCCAAATCCTGCACCAGTCCCTATGGCACATCACTAGTGACGGGCCTCCAATAGGTAAAACAACCCTCCACTGCTATGCTCTGATTATTTCCTCCGAGCCAATTTTACATCCAATTGGCTAGATCATTCTGGATTCCATGAGACTGGTCCTAAAACAAGTACAGCACAGTGGTAGAGTTGCTGCCACAGAGAGCACTGGAGACCCGGGCTTGATTCTGACTACACATGCTGCCTGTAGGGAGTTTGTACATCCTCCCTGTGACTGCGCGGGTTTTCTCTGGGTTCTCCTGTTTCTTCCCACATTCCAAAGACAGCAGGTGTGTGGGTTAATTGGCTTCTGGACTTTGTCACTAGTCAGCAGGATAGAACTAGTGTTGGGGATTACTGGTAGGCATCAACTCTGTGGGCTGAAGTGTCTGTTTCCATGCTGTATTTCTAAACTAAACTAAATTTCGTGATTGGAATGGTAGTACTGGACCGGTTCTTTTTTTTTTTTTTAAGTATAGCAATTTATTGTCTTCCATGATGAACAGGCTTCTCATTGTAATTATCCAAGGCACTTGGTGAACAAGTACATATCCAAATCCGTGTAATGTTTCCTCTGGACATACCCACGAGGGTAATGATTGCTGGTTGCCTGCCAGAGCAGGAGGCACATGAGGACACGCTTTCCAGATTGGAATGTGGTACAAAATTTTTTTTATTGGTTTTTGAAACCATTTACAAAACTTCAACAATATCTGTGAGCACTTTCATCAATAAGAAAAAAAAAGCTAAACTGAAATGCTATTCCAACATTACTGCACTACTGATTTTGTTTTTCAGCAGTACAATACACAAACACCATTTAAAAAAAATCTACACTAAATAAAAATGGTGGTACAGGCCAGCATTACCTTGTGATGTAGTAAGTAGTTGGGGTTCACTGCTTGTAGTTTCTCTTGATGTGTATTAGTTATAATTGCTGAAACCAAATCATTTTCAATCAGCTCACATTAATGGCAATTTATTTTGCAAAAATATACGTATAGCAAATTACTGTAGCACCTTCTTCCACAATAGTTTACCAAACACTAATTCCCCAAATCAATTGAACAAAAGTGATAACATATTCAACGTTTCCAATGTGAATTAGTAAACTTCAGAAAAGGTACATAACTTGTAATGTGTCTAATTGAGCATCCCTGGCCCTTAAAGAACCATTCATTTCAGCAAAAAGAGGTTACTGGAATATAACTAGCACTGTACAATATAATTCAACAACACACATGCACACTTGTGATCATTTATTAACATGGTGAAGAAAAACTGAACGTTAAATTTTCATCGTTTTAATATTCTCAGACAAGAGAATTAAGAAAAACAATTATCTCATTGAGATCAATGTACACTGCTACATAAAACACTCAAAATGTCATTTTGCAATGACATTTCATCTTATGTATGGTCTCACCTTCTAAAATCAATTCAAATGACAACTTAGTTTGTGTAACGATTAACATTTGTCCTAAGAGATGTGCCAGGCCAGAAACTCCCTTTAGACGTCTAGTGCAAAATATGATCAAAATATATCCACTGAACTCAGAACTGAGGATATACTTAGATTAAAAGCATCTCCAAATATACTTAAGGTGCAAACCTATGTAAGAACCTCTTGCTGAAAACTATGCAATGTTACGCTCAGCGCTGTTTCAGCTAGATAAAGTTAGTTTATTTGTGCTCTGCTGAGCAGTTCGGGTCCAGTGGACCAGAATGTCAACAACAACTGTGTTAGCTAATATGTCAATATTAAAATAACTAATCAAAATATCAAACTTCAGAGATTGCCAAAGTGATAACCTCTTTGTAAGTGCATATATTAAAAAGCAGACTAAAAAAAAGTAAAGAAACACAAATATGAATTAAAAATGTCCAAAGTTTTCAAGAGCTTTTCTATTCCCCATACATAAAACCAGACATATATAGCCCACTTTTAGAGTTTTCCAGAAAACTCTTAAACTGGACAGATTTAAAATAAATCACTGGTACATCGCATCAATCACCATTCAACCATTTACTCAGCTCATCATTTTCCAAGCCCGATAATCATATGGATTGACTTTTAAAACATTACAGAAATTATATGTAACGTAACAGCTCTGCCCTTGGTTAATACCTATTGATCATATTTCTTCATATCAAAATAAAATTAGCAAGACCTTCCTTTGCAGATACTGGTGAAAACAGAGACTGTAGATTTTGGTTAATTGGCAAATATATGTTTAAAAATTTTAAATTTAAAGATGTGCTTGGCCTTTCAGTCAATTGTTCCAGTTAAAGCATGAACCACTAAATCTGCAATCACTTAAATGTAAACGTAGTATCATAGGGATCAAGTATATGTTAATACCATAGCTTTAACAAATGAATCAGTCTACACTGATGAAATTTAACACCACGTATTGACATAATTGGGTATATTTGATGCATTCTGGGAAACCTTTCTTTGACTGTCAAGGCAAATTAATTGACCAAGTTAAAATAACTTGTTGAGCAACACAATGTCTAATGTTCTGCACAATTGATACCCATAGGTTGACTTTCCACCTGACAGACAAGTATCAGGAAGTTAAGGATAAGGATAAAACACTCCAAACTCAGCACTTTATTCCTTAGAGCATAGGGGACTGTGGGGCAATCTTATAAGGGTGTATAAAATCATGAGGGTTAAAGACAGGGTGGATGCACGGAGTCCTTTACCCAGAGTAAAAAAGAGGACATAAGATTAAGATGAGATGGATAAGATTTAATAGAAACCCTAATGACAACTTTCTCACCCACAGAGTGGTGGATATATGGAACGAGTCGCCAGAGGAAGTTTCAATGACACGTTTAAGAGATATTTGAACATATACATAGATAGGAAAGGTTTAGATCAATATGGGTCAAAATAGAACAAAGGGACTAGCTCAGACGGGCTTCTTGGTCGGCATGGAACTTTTGAGCTAAATGGACTGTTTTGTGCTGTATGAATCCATGACTAATCTAATTAAAGGTATAAAATATTTATATATATATTTTTAAAAACATTCAAAAGTTTACCAACTAAGAACATCAAGCAGTGCAGATGGAATGATAACTGACAATAACAAAATGTAATGCAAGGAATATATACTGATCCATTGAGAATAGCAGTGTCCACATGTGTAGAGACTAGTGGGCCTTTTTGCTTCTATCCATTATTTTATAGACAAATTGACAGTGGCAAAACATTTTAGTCCTCACCATTCAGAAATAAGCTAGCAAAAAATGTCATGGTTAAATGCAAGCTATTTCAAATTCTGCATGTGCTCTCGAGAACTAGACTAGATCTAAAACCAGGTAGTTTTCAGCTTTATTTTTGATAGAGAAAGCAAGCAAATGTGATGCGTAGATTTTTTTTGGAGATGATAATCTGGATATGGAGGAGGCAAAGACATTACATGGTAATAGGAAACAAATAATTTAATTTTTAAAAGTTTTCATTTTTTCTAAACTTTTTTCCTATTTGTTCATGGATAGATAACTTTAATCGCTAACTGTAAATTATTCACAAACAAATGCTACTGGAATTGGCTGCATTTATTACTATCTCTAATTGTTCCTGAGGAGGCAAATAAGAATCAGGAGTCGTAGGTAGCTGAGACAAGGTAAGGGTGGCAATGTTCATGAATGGACATTAGTGAACAAAGCAAGTGTCTAATGACAATCCAGCTAAGTATTCCAGTTGTAATTCAATTAATAAAACTAATCTGAAATTAAAGTTCTCAGCTGCTGTGGTGAGATTCAAACTTTCTGGATCAATGGTTAGAAACTCTTGACAGCTGGCCCAGTAACGTAACTATTTGCACTACCTACAACTGGTTAAGGGGATATTTTGTTAATTCAAGATTTTAACCAAAAAACAGAGATCAAGAAAGAACTTAGGAAATTAATTTGTTCATGAAATATGTTTTTTATCCAATCATGTCTTCAGTGTCAAAAAAGGCAATGAGAATATGTGGAATAAGTCTACACCTTGACTACAATACTGTACATCTATTCCTGTAAATTAGTTGGTCAGCTTTTAAAATGGAGTTTTAAAATCCACTGGATGGGTGTTCGCTTCATGATCAGTAATTTAACTCTGCAACTGGAATAAATATTGATGTGTTTGAGAAGGGTCAATCTAAATGAAGAAAGAGGTAGCATGTACATCTTCACAGACAATCCCATTATTTAAAAAAATATGGAAATCAATGGACAAAATTTCATGATAGCAAAATTAAGCAATGAGGTAAACAAATACATTCCAGAAAGGGACTGGACATTATCAAGTGTCAAACCATAATCATTATGATTATTCTGAACAATCAAACTATATATATATATATATATGAGAGAGAGAGAGAGAGAGAGAGAGAGAGAGAGAAAATTCAGTTTATGCTATATTTGTCATTACAGATTTTGGAAATATGATGATGTTTCTAATTCAATGGGATGACTATCTTAGAAGGCTTCAGTTGGAATACAAACTTGAAAAATAAATGCAACAAAATGGAGCACCCTCTTGTGGTCAAAGATTTCTAAAATTATGGATATGAGCTAAATTTATGATGTGGCATTGAACTATAAAAATTAAACAAATGTTGGATTCACATAACTCAACAAGTTATTTTAATTGTGCTGCAAACGTAGTTTTCACTTTTGTTGGAAAGGAGAATACTGAAAAATGCTCAGTTTTCTAACAGGAGTCAGAGATAATTGACAATCAAATGTTTTGAATTACTGGTTTAGGGTTGCTGAAATTAATTTAATTCTCACATGATAAAAACATTACATTTTACATCAGCTAAGACCATACGGCCCATTGTGCCTGCTCACGAAAAGAGCAATTTTCACACTTTAAACTGTTTTCTTAATTGCATGTTTTTATTCTTGTGTTGCTTCTAAAATTCAGACCACTTTTCAGACAGCACATTTCCAAGTTCTTCAAGGAATTGCATACATTTTAATAACACAGGCCAACCATTCTCCCTGGATTGTTTTTGCTCAATCACATGGGTATCTCAAAAGCCTCATCTCACTTCTCAGTTTTGATGATAAGGTTGTGAAAGACTATTGAAGGTTATCAGCCTTGAGAATAGCCAAGACAGAATAGAAAGCGGAATCAACTCAGGTTGTTTAAGGATCATATTGCATATCACATTTAACCATTAAACAGCATAGGAAGGTGTGTAGTCTTTAAAATGCGGCTCCATATGCAAGGGGATATATAAAAAGGCAACTAAGTTTTACCATGGCCCGATTAAAAATCAAATCCTATTAGACTATATATGAATCAAACTAAAAATACTCCCTTGAGGGCAGCTTTTCTTTTCACCCATTTCTTGAGTTATGGACAGCTAGAAAAGTGTTTGTTAGGAGACCAGGTCCATGCTTGGGATGGAGCCATTTATGATATTTTCATAGAACTTAATTTATTTGGGGAATCCTCTCAACCAGTCTAGAAAAAGGTAAATTATGTAACAAACAATTTTTTATAACCACCATGAATGTTTTTACCATTAAGAGCTAGCAACTGATTTTATTGAACAGTGTATACTCTTTTACGAAGGATACAAAGGATCTAAAGCTACACCCAAGTTGATTTGTGTTTAATTCTTGCATGTGCTGCTTAACACTGTTGTTAATCATCTGAAATAGATTAACATAGCTGTTACAGCACCTCAGAGAAATATGCCACGGTCAAGTTATATCATAACAGCGCCTCAAGTGGGAAAGCAACTAGCATAATATACTAATTTGTTTGCTTTACCAAATTCAGACAGTTGAATTCCTCCTTGTTACAAGGCAAGCATCACACTGCAGACAATAAGAGTATATGGTTCGCAATATAATTATTCATTACTGTTGGAGTATCTCAATGACTTGTATTATTTTATCCTTTCAGGCATCCAACATTGGGTGAAATTGCAAGATAACATTGAGTAATATTATAAGGATTGCATTACAGTGTTCCCGCTGATATCACTATAAGGATTTTTTAGTATCGTACATAATGCCAAGTGCTCTATATGCTTCGAATAAGAAATACAGAGCAAAAGAAAATAAGAAAACGTGGCTGTTAAAATTCAATAGAACTTATTAAACCGTATTAATAGTTACATTCGTAAAAGAAAAGTCACAATGAAGCATTTTGAGACCTGAAGTTGCATCTTAAAAGACGCTGGGCTAAAATCTACCTACTAACAGCAGCCGAGCTTGTAAATGCACCTAATTCCTTTGTTAGATTCAAAATGCTGGAGTAACTCAGCGGGTGAGGCAGCATCTCTGGAGAGAAGGAAGCGGCGCCATTTTGGGTCAAGACCCTTCTTCAGACTGATGTCTGGGGAGGGGGCGGGACAAAGATAGAATGTAGACGGGGACAGTAAGACCAGTGGGAGAACTGGGAAGGGGAAGGGGATGGAGAAAGAAAGCAAGGGTTATCTGAAGTTAGAGAAATCAATGTTCCTACAGCTGGGGTGTAAACCACCCAAGAAAATATGAGGCGCTATTCTTCCAATTTGTGCTGGGCCTCACTCTGACAATGGAGGAGGCCGAGGGCAGAAAGGTCAGATTGGGAATGGGAGAGGGAGTTGAAGTGCTGAGCCACCAGGAGATGAGGTAGGTTAAGGCGGACTGAGCGGAGGTGTTCAGTGAAACGATCGCTTGGTTTAGACGATGTAGAGAAATTGACACCTGGAACATCTGACCTTTCTGTCCAGGGCCTCCTCCATTGTCAGAGTGATGCCCAGCGCAAATTGGAGGGACAGCACCTCATATTTCGCTAGGGTAGTTTACACCCCAGCAGTATGAACATTGACTTCTCTAACTTCAGATAACCCTTGCTTTCTCTCTCCATCCCCTTCCCCTTCCCAGTTCTCCCACTGGTCTTACAGTCTCCACCTAGATTCTATCTTTGTCCCGCCTCCCTCCCCCGACATCAATCTGAAGAAGGGTCTCGACCCGAAATGTCGCCCATTCCTTCTCTCCAGAGATGCCGAGTCACCCGCTGAGTTACTCCAGCATTTTGTGTCTACCTTTGATTTAAACCAGCATCTGCAGTTCTTTCTTACACTCCCAATTCCATAAATGGATGGCACACACACATCCACACAGTTGTATTTACAGTGATACAGGATGATGGCATCTAAAATAAAATTATGGACACAAGATTAATAGAACTTATGTATGGAGAACAGTTATGTTTTTTCTCCTGGAATACACTTGTTTATGAACAAATGTTTTTTCTGAAGGCAGGCACATCTATTGGGCCAAATATTATGAATCAGAAAATGAAATGTGTGCTATATATTTAACAGTACTCTTTGATTTAACCCAACATTTCAACTGTAGGATGATCTTTACTTTCCATCCAGTCAAAACCTGAAGACTCGTTACAGATTTGCTGGAATACTACATCATTATTTAGTTCCTCCAGTGTAGTATCAACATCATGCCCCTGTTGTTTACTAGGGTCAAACAGCAAATTTGTGTCTAAAGTGCTCAGATCGTTTATGCTGCCTGAAAGCTCAGTAGGTAACCTGAGATCACTGGAGAAATCAGAGGCAACATTTAGATCTGATGATACTTGACCAACCACTTGCTGGTTAGACTGTAGGCTCTCTTCAGCCAGAAAGTCTTTGACTGTACTGTTGAAATCCAATGATTGCACTCTGGCTTCTGTTTGTGCTTGATTTTCCTCAGAAATATAACCCATCTGATCATTATTGATGTGTTTTGTTACATAACTGGGCTTCTGGAATTCAAAGACAGAAGAGCCTGGATTAATCATTGGTTGCTGGTTGGCACTACCAAAATTAGATGTTGTCTCTAATATCTGAGTAAGATTCATTCGTGCTGTATAATTGGAGGGCAAGTTGTTTATTCCTAAGCCTCTCACTGCATCATCACCTTCAGAATCAAGTTTACTTAACAACACATTTGTTATCTTTTTCGTGTTAGTTGGCTTCTGGTAAGATGGAAAAGTAGTCTGCATCATAACAGACAAAGGGACAGATTGGCTTCTTTGAGCTATGCTGTTGGCACTATTATCAGAAATATTGTTAACAAATGTGTTGTGAACCTCAGGTGCCATTGGGCTTCCAAAAGTTGCCAAACTTGTTCTCGGCAGATTAATCACTGGACCAACTGTGCTTCCGCTGAGATTACGTTGACGAACAGCAGGACTGACACTGCGACACCTAAAATTATTGATCAGTGAATGTATTCCTTTGTTGTCAAGAGGCGCTGGCACGGCAAAGCCCTCCTGCTTATTGCCATTAGCCACTGAAGCTGCCTGGTGTGGTATAGGTGAAACAGGAGTAACACGGCCCATTTGAGCGTCATGATGTCTGGACTGTAACTGCACAGTATTATGGTGATATGACTGCATTGTCTGTCCAGGAACTGCAAAGGCATGTGGTTTTCTAAAGTGATCCTCTGTAAGTTTCTGGTAACTAGGAAGAATACCAACACCACTGGTCAACATTGCCGGATTGCTCATTCCAGTGTTGTATCCATTATTCATCCATTCAATTTTTGTTTTGTCTGGATGAGTAGCCATGGGCCGTTGCATCGGTTTAACAGGGCTACTGGAAATTACACTAGCATCCTGGTAGGCCAGGCTGGAGCTTATGGGAGTAAAAGCAAAAGGGTTCCGGCACTCAACAGGGCTCGGAGGTACACTACTACTGCAGTTTGAATGAGGTGTACCAATTGGCGTATGTCTGCTACTACCGAGAGCACTGTCAACAGGTGTGGACTGAGCCATTCTGGAGCTCGGACTGGAACATGTTTGGGAGCCAATCATTTCTGATGTGGGTGTTGGATTGGGTGTCGGAGTTGGTGTTGGGGTTGGGGTTGGAGTGCCACTGCTATGGATGGGATGATAGAATTGCCCCATTTGATGAGATGATAACAGTGTATTCTGACTTCCTTCAGAATGACCATGAGCAGGTATTCCCAACGCAGATTCATAATCAACATTCAAGGACATTTGCTCTTCAAACAACACAAGCTCTTCTACAATACTGTCCTGTGTAAGATCTTCGTCAAATTGAAAGTAGTTCTCACTGGTTTGAGAACTAGAAGCAGTGAGATCCATCAAATTATCCTGCAGAGGTAATGGGTGTGACAACTGTACTTGATGGTGTCCTTGCAGCTGAACCGAATTAGAAACTTGCATCTGATTTTGAGCATGCAACTGTTGATCATAAGGCTGCTGATCCAACCCATTACATTGTGCTGGCTCCCATGCAGATTCTCGAAAATCAATGGTCCCTGAATTCCCTATTGTACTAGCATTTACAGCTGCCTGCCTTTCTGTATTCATAAAAAAACATTGGTGTTTCCTTTTGATATGCTGGATATCAGTATGATCAGCAAACAGCGTTGTACTTGTGTTGTGTCCCTGCACAGAAAATAAGCCCCTTTCCAAGTCTGCGGTCTTGTTTTCCTGAAAGATAGACATTTGTTCTGTATCCGTCTGAACGCAATCCACTTGGATATCGGATGAAGGGTTGGCTAATATACGAGTTATCCCTGTTGTATTTAGTTTGACAGTAATTTTACTAGGTGTATGAACCTGAGATGTTGGGGTTTTCTCATTTTTTACTGGTACACCTGCAGAGAGCTTCAAAGGTGTCACTACAGCAGTTCCAGGACTGATCTGATGTTCTGCACCATCAAAAATGGGTTCCAAAACCAGAGCTTTCTTCACAGGTGGCACCAGTGGCTCGGATAACGAATTTGAGGGAGACCGTTTCCTTGGGCTTTTTGGGCACATCCCATTATCTTTATGAGACCTGGCAGTATCGGCATTGGATTTTAAACTAATGCTGGTGTTCGTCATTAAAGCAGAGGAAACAACAAACGAATTTTGATTATTTCCAGACACTGAAATGGCCAGATGTTCATTGTGTACAAACTTGCCATCACTTTTCGACTTTTTTCCTTCAGTTTTCTGACCATTACAGACTTTAGCTGCCTTCTCAGTAGATATTTTACCATTTGGCGTCTTCACTTTTGTGGTACCTTCACTATTGCCTCTCTGTCCGGACGGAGAACCAGCAGCTCTTCTGGGATCATGCAGGTTTCTTGAATGATCTTGGCACTGAGTCTGCTTTTCATCATTTGATATTGCTTCCTGTTCGGATTTGATGACCTCCGCAGTAGGTGTAGTTGTGGCACTACTTGATCTGGATCCAGCGGCAGAAAGAGAAGTTATGCCAACTTTCACAGTTGGCGTAGATTTTGCTTTCTCTGTTACTCCACCACTGTTACTTGCTGATGATGTAGGTTTAGGAGATGCACCTGTACTGGGTGGAAGAGATATTGTAGTCATCTTCACCATATTCAAAGAGCTTGGATGGGATGCTCCAGAAACAACAGTTTTAATTGGACTGCTACTAGCCAAAAGTACTCTAGTTGGAGAGGAAAGAGTAAGTGTGTTGGATGAAGGTGGTTTAGGCAAGATTTGATGATAACGTGGCCTTGAGCGGTCGTTATGTGGACTTGCAGGGATATTCTGGATAGTCTTCTGCTGCTGTTTGACTGACTGCATATGTTGAGCCACAACCTGAACATTCAAAGGAAGGACCTTGCTTTCTGATGGACCCAATGGACTCGGTGACGTCATCATCTGCCTGCTTCTTTGCATCTGAAAAAAACACCATAAGTTACATAAGAAATAAGTTTAATGAATGAACAACTCAAAGTAGAGGCAATGCTTTTCCTTGCACACATTAAATGGTCAACAATTTTCAATGTTTTTTTTATATAGCTATGATGAAGATATATCCAACCAATGCATTCAAGCGTAAAAATATTTTACTTCCTTCACAACTAGTTTCAAAATTAAAGCACTGTTAATTATTGAAAATGTCTAAAGAAAATCATGTGCACTAAAAGCATTCACTATTAGTAGTTTTCCTGATCATGATGCAATGAAAATAAAACATTCAAATTGACATTGATCTATACAACTTTGGGGTAGAACTGCATTGTCTATATCTCAACTATTGCAGTAACATTAGAAAACGGTAATACTCTGGTCATCTGATTAGTGTCCAGATGCCAAAACCCATTTATTGGAGATACAATTTTGAATCTGAACACAGTATCTCAGGAATTTAAGTTCAAGTAATTAAATAAATGTGAAACGAAAAAACTACTATCTGTAACAATGACCATTAAGAGTGTGGTCACACACAGATTTCAGTTTCAACAAGAGTGAGGAATTTGGCAAGCTTGGGATTTTGGGTGCAAGGAATTTTGCATTAGCTGCAGGCAGGAGGCAGTTAAATGTTGGCCAATGCATACTGAAAGATGGGGCCTCTTGTTTAAAGCACACAAAAGATAAAAAGTGGATAAAAGTTGAAAAAAAATAGATGAACTAATTTGTTATGCAAAATCTATGCTGTAAACTGATACCTAAACTATGAGATTATATAGCACGGTTTGATAGGAATGCCAGGTAAGATAATGCGTTGCAACAATGACATATGGATGGTTATAAAGAACAGTAAATCCTTTGCATCTCATTGACAGTTAAGTGCCAGGATCTTGAAAACATTTGGCTCAGATTTGTTCAGCTCAAGTCAGAATTGCAGACCGTATAACGCATTAACGGAGGAAAAATAGATCACTTGGAAATTTTACTCCAGGAGACAATCACCCACTGTACGTTCAGCAGATCTTGGATTTTGGAACTTGTCAGAATTAGGAGGATGTCACCATGAGTCCAACACGTATGGACCCTGAAGATTGCTTTGAAGGAGCGTTAACCCCCTAGCATTTTCCCAACCGGTACAAACTTATTTCGGCCTTTGTCGAGGAGACTGGGACTGCAGGAAAGATGAACAAACTGAAGATGAACAAACTGAAGGTATGAAGAAGGGTTTCAGCCCGAAACGTTGCCCATCTCCTTCGCTCCATAGATGCTGCTGCACCCACTGATTTTCTCCAGCATTTTGTGCACCCACGAACAAACTGGCCACCACAATGTGATTCTTGGGTTCTATTGGGCAAGTAAAAGGGGCATAGCAATAATGGCCTACTGAGGGAAATATATTTTTCCCTGCAGCCCAGATTGATCATCTGTTCATTGTCCAATGTAGAGATTAAGCACATTATTTGGGATCAGAAAAAAAAGTATACGAGGAAGTAGAGGATCCAGTTATCACAGCTGTGGAAAAATCACTGTGAGAGATAGGGCTAAATAATAGAATTTACTGAAGAACATGGGGTCTAAATACAAAAAACTAAACTACATAAACCATATGCAAGTTAGACTTGGGTCAAACAGATTCAAGTGTTGAATGCTTGGCTCAGTGCAGGAAAGAGAGATTAAATTAACAGGACAATGAGTAGATTACCAGAAATGATTTGGTTAAACTATGATATGCGTTTGTCGGCACTAGGCCTGTACTCGCTGGAGTTTACAAAAATGAGGGGGGGGGGCTCATTGAAACATACAGAATAGTGAAAGGCTTGGATAGAGTGAATGTGGAGAGGATGTTTCCACTAGTGGGAGAGTCTAGGACTAGAGATCATAGCTTCAGAATTAAAGGGCGTTCTTTTAGGAAGGAAATGCGGAGAAATGTCTTCAGTCAGAGGGTGGTAAATCTGTGGAATTCATTGCCACAGATGGCTGTGGAGGCCAAGTCTGGATATTTTTACGGCAGCGATAGTTAGATTCTTGATTAGTACAAGTTATGGGGAGAAGGCAAGAGAATGGGGTTAAGAGGGGAAGATAGATCAGCCATGATTGAATGGCGGAATAGACAGGCCTAATATAATGGCCTAATTCTACTCCTATCACTTATGACCATATGGTCAAATCTAGGAAGGAGGGCAGTGTTTCTTTTAGATTGGCTTCAGTGAATCATGCTGAGAAAAGTTCCCTGGAAAAGTAAGTAACTAGGATGGTTAGGGTTAAAGATGAATAACGAGGTGGAAGTTGGGGAGTGGATGGTGTTAATTGAATTAGTTAAAGAAAAAGGACAAGTTGATACAAATAATGATAAGCAGTGCAGCAGGAGAGAGAATACAGACAAAAAATAGGGTCAAACATGCAGCACAAAAAGTGCTAAATGTGACGCTAAATATAAAGCTTCAGTAGTTAATTTTAAAAAAATCATTATATCTTGAAGCCAAAGGTTTGCAATCTCAACGCACGTCTGATGAACTCAGTGCAGAGAGACATAAATGGGCACAATTTCATTAGTGATGTAGAGGCAAGATGATCAAAGTTGTGATATAAATAAAAACAGAAAGTGGTGGAAATACTTTTCTACATGTATTTTTTGCCAGCATTTTCTGCTTTAATTTCAGAATTCCAGCATCTGCAATTTTTATTCATTTTCTCTTGCTGGGAATTGACTATACTTGGGTATTTGGCATTTCAGAAAGAGGAGTAAAATTAATGTTGATGTAAAATGTAAAATGAAAGCCCTCAAAAATCAGCAAATAGAGCCAGCCTGGCCCAGGATTAGAAATAATGAAATGAGTGTGTCTCCACATAATGACTATATTGTTGTACATGGTATTGATCATAAAATAAAGGGGGCTTGTGACAAAGGCACGGTAAGGCAGTGAACAAAATCATGGGCAACTTGAATTTCATATTGATTGGGCAAATTAACCTCATAAAGGCAGTCTCATGGATAAATTCATAGAATGCATGCTGAACCATTTCAGAGGGCAGCTCCTTGTGAACCAGGCATAAGACAGGTTAAATTGGTGTTCTCATGGCAAGAATTCTTTGAAAGAAGTGATCATAGCATGATGGACTTTCACATCTAGTTTGGAGTGGCAAACTCGTGTGAGAATAGGATCCTAAACCAAAATAAAGGCAATTATTTAGAAATGAAGAGAGAATGGATATGGATTGGGAAATTGCATTAAAGATGTGTTTCAGTAGCAGAGTTTTTTTTTTTTATAGATGCTTGACCTTTGGAAAAATACATACTACTGACAAGTAACAACACTGGGAAAAGTGGCCAAGTAAATAATAGTATCAGACCATGCATCGCCAAATCAGCACTAGAAATGTTAACTGAACCATTACCCTGAAACTGGATCTGCAGCACTGAAGCAATTAAACCACCCAATACCACGTACCTACGTTATGTGACTTTACAATTGAAAGATGTCATTTTATTCATTAGATTTTTAAATCCTGCCACCTCCCCTCCCTCCACGTCACTCTCTCCAACAGTCTTCACTTTGATTGTCAATCTTAACACTGAATCACAAATAACCTACCTGGATAGGGCTGGGAACAGTTGCCACTACTATGCCAATTGTGGGTTGTGGAGAAAGCAAAGCAGGGCTTCCATTGGGAATGTTAGTTACTCCTCCAACAGTGGGGCCCTCTATCTTCTTCCCTTGTTGCTCGCCTGGAAGTGGAGATTGAAGTTTCTGTTCTTGTTGTTTCTTCAGTGTATTTTGTTGAATTTTGCGCTGTAATTGTTGTTTGGCATCTATTGATGGGGAAAGCAAAGTCTTCACCTGGGGCTGAAAAGAGTTGCTTTCAGCCATGGGCACAAACGCAGAAGGTTGCTTCCCTCCTGCAACAAAGGAAATTATAAACTGTGAACACACAAAACTATGAACACTCGATAAGGCAGCATCAAATTCATGAGGATATTTAGCTCCAAAACATGCAGCTTCTGATTTTGTTAGCTGCTTATTACTATATTTTTCATGAGAGCCATTTCGCCACCCGTGCTTTCAGTACATTTTTTGGTTGTCTGATAAAAATGGAAACATGATATAATTATTGTTGAAAACAACTATTCTGTTTCCATAATGCTCCCGTATTTCTTTGAGAACATTAAACTTTTGTGCATTTCCAATCGTTTCTGCAACTCAGTTGAAACACCAACTACCTAGAGAAAGACATTATTCTAGTCATTTTTATAAGCAATTAGTCACAAAATAAAAGCATAAGATTTTGATAGTTAATATTTCATAATTCATCCAGGAACCTGGGCACAACTATTTTTGCCTTTTGCAGTTGCTAGTTATTTCTTACATATGATATTAAATGCAAATATTTGGTTCTTCAGGTTATTTTTTTACAACATAATAAATAATAACTTGTCTGTTGCTGACAATATCAGTGCGAGCAATGTAGAACTGTCCAGCTTTTACAGCACATGTCAACATCAAACATATCAAGATACTGTATAGTCCCTAGGCAGCATGCTTACCTGTATGGGTTTAACAATGCAACGTAATCAATAGAATCTAATTATCCCTTTCTCATTGCAGAATCTTGCCAACAATTTTGTTTTTTAATTGACAAGACAAAATACAATGAAAAACCATAAAACCTTTGTCAAGTCCTCTTCATTTCCCCCCTGTAACCCATTCTCATATGTAACCCATGCTCATCAACTTCCCAATACTTCTATCGCCCAGTCATATAGTAGTCAATTCACCTGACAGTCAGCATGTCTTTAGGATGTCGGAACAAATTGAGCACCCAAGGGAGAAGCACACATGGGCACAGGGAGAGCATGAAAACTCCACACCCATGTCTCTGGATAACTGCATTCATACAAGTTTTAAATTATCAGTAAGTATTATTTTTACTGATAGTTGTTGGAATTTGATAGTTTATTGAAATGGCTTTCTTTTAATATATCCGAGTATATCATTTTTGAATGATGTGTTATACTGCATATTCATAATGAATTGTAATGTACAGGGAAGGATAAATGGGTTGGATAGGTTTAGAGGGATATTGGCCAAATGCAGGCTAATGGGACAAGCTTCATGTGGGTAAATTGCAAAAAGAAAATAGAAGGGAAGTTGATGGGCATGTGTATTAAATTGCTGGGGTTCAGAGAAACAAAGAACAGGAATTAGTTTGATAACTTTACTCAGTGCAAGATCTAGTGTGGATCTGACAAACCAATTTGCCTTCAACTATGTTTAAACTAAGTACGATCAGTTGCACACACAAATCCTTCACTGAACAGAAAATCTGCCATCCGATGCCTCTCCCCTTTCTTGATCTCTTTGTCTCCATCATGGGGGAACAGGCTATTGACTGAAGTTGACTACAAACCCACTGACTCCCAGTTATCTGGAATACACCTCCTCCACCCTGCCTCTTGCAAAGACGGTATCCCCAACTTAGTTTCTCCATCGCATCGGCTCCCAAGATGAGCTTTTCCATTGTTGGACATCCAAAATACTCTCTCTCTAGTAATCATGCTTCCCCCTCTCCCCCTCATAAATGGAACCCGCACCTCCTATGTGTCCCAGTGAGCCCTTCTCTCACACCTCCCCGCAGACAGAACAATGTTCTCCAGGCCCTCACCTTTCACCCCCAGCAGCCTTCGCATCCAACACATCATTTCCACAACTTTCAATGTGACCCCACCACCAGTCATATCTTCCATTCGTTCCTTTCTGCTTTCCACAGAGACCACTCCCTCTGCAACTCCTTAGTTCATTCATCCTTTCCCACCCAAACAACCCCTTCCCCCATGTACTATCCCCTGAAACCAAAGGTAAACACCAGTCCATATACCTCCTCCCTCACATACGTCCAGGGTCTCCAGCAGTCCTTGCAGATGAAACAGAGGTTCACGTACACCTCCTCTAACGTCAACTACTGTATTCTTTTACATTGGCGAGACCTAGCATAGATTTGGCGACAGTTTCACCCAACACCTGCGTTGGGTCCAGCAAAGCCGACTGGATATCCCGGTTGCTAACCATTTTAAATCCCCTTACTGATCTTTCTGTTGAGGGCCTCCTCCATTGCCAGAGTGGGGCCACACCCCTTGCCCCTCCCCTTCCACCTATATTCCTTCCTCTGGCTTCACGAATTACAACTCTTCTAACCGTAACTCTCACTTTTCTGGCTTTCTGAACATCTGCCTATCAAAACTAATCTCACCTGTATCCACCTATCACCCGACAGCTGGCATTGTCCTGCCCCTCCTGTCTTTCAGCTTTCTTCCCCACCACCACAATCTGTCTGGAGAAGGGTCCCAACCCCAAATGTCACCTATCCATGTTCTCCAGAGTTGCTACCTGACCTGTTGAGTTACTCCAATACTCTGTGTCTTTTTTTGTAAACCAGCAACTGCAGTTCATTGTGACGACATAAAAGTTGCAACATCATGCACATATCAGGACAGGGAAGGAGCAACTCCCCTCACGTAACCACAGTATGTACTTGAACCTCATAACCAATAATGCAAGCAATACTGTACTTGGCAACTTTACCATCATAAAATGTTGTATATTAAGCAGTAGCAAAGTAGTCCTAAAATATTTAATGGGGAGATAGTCCACACACTCAATCGCTCACCTGAAGGATCACCGGTCATCATGGACAACACAGCAACGGATTTAGTGACAATATAGTGACTGGTTACAAGGAAGCGTGCGAGATCGACCACCGAATCAAACTTGCGAATTAATACCTTCTGGGCCCACTCACACACTAGACTGCAAGCCGCAGATCTGACCTCTTCATCAATACTCTGCAAGTGCCCTGCACAGTCTGATCCTTCAGACTAAAAAAACAAGATAATCAAAAATTAGTCTCTAATTATTAACAGAGGAAAATAAAACACTCACTCCAAAAATAAGGAATATCTCTGCGTGACAATCTCATCTTTCAATCACAAAAACCATTTGCGGTTTCAATAAGAGAAATTCAACTACTTATGCAACTTAAAATAAAAATAACATTGAGATCAAAATTGGAGCAGCAACACAAATAATTAAATGCAAACAGATCAATTTATGAACATGCATTCTTTTTAAAAGGGCAACTTACATTTGACTGGGACAGATATACCCAATTCTAGATGTTATATTACACAGACCACAGAAGTTTGCTGCACAAAATACTGAGGAGGGTACATTTACCTTAATACATAAACAAGCAAATGATAACTCACTAATTTCTTTGAGTACACATACTTCCAAGTTCAATCACTAGGTTTTCAGATTTTCTTAGAAATGCAAGCAGGAAAATACCAGCCAACTGGCAGGTAGTTAACCGAGCAATCTCACGTCAGCTCTAAAATCTCTTAGGAAATTAAAGAATGATAGTAAAGGACAAGTTGGGACAAGAAATAACAAAAAGGTAACCCAGCTGTTAATCTGACTCAAATTGACATTAAGTGCAAAGTCTGTCTTACTCATTCCCTAAACAAATGACAGACAGTATATCAATCTAGATTTAAGATAAATAGCATAGAAGGGTTGGAAATAATTTCATATTTTGAAATGCTTTGAAACAGGAATTTGGGGGGGGGGGGGGGGGGGGGGGAGAATAATTGTTTATATTACAAAGGACTGTCACCATCAGGCTCCCAAGGAAATGATAACAGAAGGGGAGAAAAGTAGTCATGCCTGGCCACTAAACAAGCTACTGGATGTTTGAGCTTATATGTCAAGAAGTACATTCCAAGTCCAGATATGGACCTCATTCCAAAACACGTCATAACTCAAAGATTTCTTTAATAATAGTGTTGTCCGATTGGCTCAACATAATGTGCCAAGGTCAAATACTGCCTTTTATTATTGTGCAGGAAACTTTAAGCACGTACATTCCCTGAATATTTGCTGTCTGCACTGTGAAATTGGTTGCAACTGGTGTTTAACTGTCACATGTACTTACAATGGAACAATGAAATTGTTACTTGCAACAGTATAACATGTCTGTAATCACAGTAGTCATAGGTTACACAATAAACAATGAAAGTTCAATAAATTAAAAAAATAATTTCGGTGCCAATTAAAACTGCAATGCCAGTTTGTAGTTTAGTTGGTGTTCATTGTGTTCAAGAGACTGATGGTTGTTGGGACGAAGGTGGTCCTGAACCTGGAGGTCAAAGTTCTCAGACATTTCACTCCTGCCATCTGAAAGATGCCTCAGTAAAGCAGCTAGTATCATCAAGGGCATTTCCCACCCTGGCCATGCTCTCATTTCAGTCAGGAGTGAAATGAGAGCATGGCCACAGTGGGGAGGGCCCTTGATGATGCTTGCTGCCTTTCCGAGGCACTGCCTTGTACAGATCCCATCCATGGTGGAGAGGTCAGCACCCACAAAGAACCAGGTGAGGTCCACTACATTTAGTCATCTTCTTACTTTCCTGGACATTCAAGTTGCTGAGCCAGGCCATGCTGCCAGTCAATATGCTCTGTTTCAAGACAATTACCTCTGCTGGATTCTTCCACAGGATCTTGCGCCTTCAATCAAATTCTTTCTCACTCATCTATATTTTTTCGGATAAATGCCCTTCTTATCCAACCTTACCTTATAGTTCAACCTATTTGTTCCAGGAATTAGTCCAGTAAATCTGCTCTGAATTGTTTCAATGCATTTACACCTGTCTCTCATTAAGGAGTTCCATATTGTACATGGTCCTACAGATGTGACTTTACCAAAAACCGATATAACTTAAGAAATATTTCCTTATTTTGTATTAAATTATACTGGCAATAAACTATAATATTGTTTGCTTCCTGTACCAGCATACCAGCTGTGTGCAAATCACACTATAGGACAGCCAAATCCCTTGGCAATCAAAGCTATGCAAACTCACACTATTTACAGTGTATGCTCCTTCATTATAGAAGTGCAATTATTTATTCTTGGTAATGGAATATTTATGTGCTTGGATGAACATGTCAGGGTTTAAAGGTAGACAAAAATGGTGGAGAAACTCAGCGTGTCAGGCAGCATCTATGGAGCGAAGGAATAGGCGACGTTTCGTGTCGAGACCCTTCTTCAGACTGATGAGGGGCGGGTGGGAAAAAGAAAGTAAGAGGCAGAGACAGAAGGCTGTGTGAGAGCTGGGAAGGGGAGGGGAAGGAAGGAGAAAGCAAGGACTGCCTGAAATTGGAGAAGTCAATGTTCATACCGCTGGGATGTAAACTACCCAAGCAAAATATGAGATGCAGCTCCTCCAATTTGTAGTGGGGCTCACTCTGGCCATGGAGGAGGCCCAGGATAGAAAGGTCGGATTCGGAATGGGAGGGGGAGTTGAAGTGCTGAGCCACCGGGAGATCAGGTTGGTTATTGCGAACTGAGCGGAGGTGTGGGGCAAAGCGATCGCCAAGCCTGCGCTTGGTCTCTCTGATGTAGAGCAGTTGTCACCTGGAACAGCTGATGCCATAGATGAGGTTGGAGGAAGTTCACTCCAGCGGTGAACTTCTGCCTCACTTGAAAAAGACTGCTCGGGTCCTTGGATGGAGTCGAGGGGGGCGGTAAAGCGACAAGTGTAGCATTTCCTGCGGTTGCAATGCTACACTTGTCGCTTGGAGATCGCTTCACCCAACACCTCTGCTCAGTTCGTAATAACCAACCTGATCTCCCAGTGGCTCAGCACCAACTCCCCCTCCCATTCCGAATCCGACCTTTCTGTCCTGGGCCTCCTCCATGGCCAGCATTTATGTCTACCTTCGATCTTTCCAGCATCTGCAGTTCTTTCTTAAGCATGTCAGGGTTTAACATTGTTTATCAACAATCTCAGACAATCTTTGACTACCTATCAAAGGGAGGGATGAAGCTGGTAAGCCATGAAACAAAGTGGACATATTCAAAGCAATGCTTTAACTCTTCAGAATATTTACGGAAAAAAAATTCTCCTCATATAATAAATGTGTAATTTAAAAAAGAGGTTGAAAGGCAGTGAAGAGAAATATACAAATGGACCATGTTAATGTGTTTTCAGATGGCATCAGCAAGCTATCATTTCAAATGGAAGTGTAAAGTGGGCAAATATAAATTTGTGGGAGGCTCAAGGTGTATGAACAGAAAGAGCTATTACAGATTGACTTTCAAAGGCAAAATTGGACCGAGGCAAGAGCAATCCCACGCAACCAAAGAACAGAAATGAGTTCAGAAAAGCATGGCAACGTCAAGTGTTTTGCATCCAAAATTTAGTTGAGCAGGACTTTTGGTCCCCCATAATCAATGCATAAAACAGGATTCAATATGGGTTGGCCATTGATGAGACTTTCCCCTATTTAGAAAAGCCTAATCACTAAGCCTATCAATGCAAAGCTTTGAGATACCACCCATGACTGTGGCACCAGGGACCAAAGACACGTCTGTGCCAGATCATACATTGATACAATGAATGCTAACATGGATTTGAAAAGACAAATACATGATTCAATGGAAGTCAATTTGGCAAACAAACATGTTTCTTCTGAGATGTCCCATTGTGATGGCTTTGACAGATCAAGAATCCAAAAATTAAAGCAGTCGTCCTTGAAGGTCATGGTAAGCACCTTCTCTCTAATTTATGCATGTTCACAAGCTACAAAGATATATCTAATGTGTTACCTTATAACTTGAAATCAGGGTAAGATTAACTGAAATGGAAAAAATGCTTTCTGGTAACCATTTTCAAAGCTGTGACCAAGTGCATGTTAAATAAAAGTGCATGTTAAATAAAAGTCTGCAAAGCATATAAAAATCTAGGAAGCAGAGATGGGATTGTCCTTTCCCCCCACCTCCCCAGGATGGAAATATCAAATACTAGAGGGAGGAAAGGGAACGTTTAAAGAGATTTACAAGGCAAAGTTTATTTACACACAAAATGGGAAGTGCCTGGAATGCCCTGCTGAGGAGATGGTCGAAGCAGATACATAAAAGTGTTTAAGAGGCATTTTAAAAGGTACATGGTCAGACAATGGAAGGATATAGACCATGTATAGACAGATGTACAGTTTAAATTGGCATTAAAAGCATAAACATCCTGGACTGAAGGGCACATTCCAGCACTCTTCTTTGTATAATGAAGTATTCACTATACTAACAACAGTAAGACCACTAAAAAGTATAAGTTACTGGAATACCTGAGCACACAGATGTATTATAAGTGATTAAGCATCTTAATCTAATAGTTAAGAATATTCTGCAGCTGTATGAAAGCAGTTTAGAATGGTTAACATGAGTGCGGGACTTAACATTGGACTGAAGAACAAATTCTCCAGATTTGTCTGCAAATTCAATAGTGGGTGAGGTATTTGCTATTGGTGGATATAAAGATAGGACTGCCACTTTCAGCTAAAACAGTGGAAGATGACAGTTGCACACAATATTCTTTCCAATAGTGAAGGAAAACATATTGTTGTAGTATAGTATAGTAGGATACTTACCCCTTCAGTGGTTTTGTGAAAATCCAGGCTTGGTAGTGACGGCATGTGAACAAAAGCTTTTTTCCTCAGACCACTATAGCAATATGTTTCAAGTAATTAAGGTTAATGTTTGTTTTAAAATACAAAATTAAATAAATACATCCTGCAGATTATAAACAAGCTTAGCCAAAGTGTGTGTGTGTGTGTGTGTGTGTGTGTGTGTGTGTGTGTGTGTGTGTGTGTGTGTGTGTGTGTGTGTGTGTGTGTGTGCGTGTGTGTGCCCACCCTTTGTGTTTTGCCATAAGTGTGAAAAATTGAATCATAACATTTCATGAACTATTCCACACAAAAATTTTACTTAGAATTTAATAAATGCCTACAGCGAAAACAAAAATCTAGATTTTGTAATTTTACAAAACAAGAGAAAGTAATGTTACATCTTGAAGAATTCAAATAATGTGGGGAACACGATTATTTTTTACCTTTTATCTAATTTTCTTCTCAGTAGCCTCTGCTGCAATTAAGATGCTATATCAGCAAACTACTTGAACTCTGCTGTTAATTCTGTGTACACCTGCATAGCATCAAATATTCCCAAGTTCAAACATAATAGTATGATGTTCATTTTCCAAATCTTAATATCAGAAAAGCATTATTCTATTTTTGATAAATGGCTTCCGTCTTTGAATAAGTCTTCCAACATTATGCCGTTATATATTATTGAGTCAAAATGATTAAAAACTGCACAAAACTTTAAATTAATTTCAATACGGTACAATCTTGGAGTGGATTTGAAGAACGTTCATAATTTTAAAATAAAATGCTAACCCTACACTATCAATGCCCTTACATAATTGATAGAGAAGCATCCGAGGGACACATATTCCATGACTAAATTTTGTCAATAACAGAAGAGTCTAATTCACAGAATGTCAACGCTTTCCTCAAGGACATTATGGGCATACAACCACAATATTTTCTTTGTGTTCATTGTGTTCCATAATTTCAAGGCCAGGAGGGTCACACTCCATTTACAGGTGACATTTTTTGCACCAAAGAGTCCAAGTCAATTCCAAAAATCAGGATAAACTTAATTTACAAAATTAGTACAAATTAAATGTCATACTAGTATGGTGGGAAAGAAGTAACTTCAACTAAAATGGTTTAGACCTGATGTACAAACCGACAACACTGAAAAGAAACAAATCTAAAAAATTAATGTTATGCAAAATGCATTTAACATAACTGATCTGCATATAACCTAAAAGTACACGATGTGCAATTGAAGTTAAACACGTCAATTTCAAAGCTTAATCACATTTGTAATACATTTCTTACTGTATTCAAAAATAGCTTTCTTTTATTAAAAAGTTTATTACATAAAGACATTAATATAAATCAAAATGAACTATAAGATGAAAACTTCAAAGCTACTGCAAAGGATATTTAGATTTGCCTCTTGTGCCAAGACGCCGAGCCTTCATATTTGGAAAGACATTCTTCATGATCTTCCCAAAATCAGCTGCACTTAAAGAGTTATATCCAAGATTGTCACAATAACCTCTGGAAAACAAGTTAGAATTTAATTAGGTCCGGGAGTAATTTTAGATCAGAGGCCTGCATTCTCACTTCTTCAGATATTAAACACTTCTTCCCCCATCCACCGTTCAAAACTTACCATACCTTTGTCATGTGACGAATCCACAGGAGATCAACAATAGAATCATGAATTGCCATTACCAATGTTTATCTTTTTTTAAAGGCTCACCCAAGCTGATAACTTGTTCTAATAAACCATATTCATTAGTCCATTTGTACCTGTGTTTGTAATGTACGTCGACTAAAATATTCCATCAGAAAGAACTTCAATTCACAGTTTGCAAGAATAACTAACCTATAAATTGCCCCATTACATCAAAAGAAAAATGCAATTGTTTTTAATAGATTGTATTGTATTTAGGTAATCTTGGGAAAAGTCCACCATTATTAATGTGTAGCAGGCATTAAACCTAGTTCCGGAAATTCAACAGCAGGCTTCAGCTCCAATTGCAATGCATTAGATCTGACAAGTGAAATGTGCTGGTATTAGTTTCTGGAATTCTATAGGCAGAAATTTTTTAAATTATTATTTTTTAATTTGTACGAGAACATTCAAATTAAAAACAAAATATCTGCCTGCCCTGCTGGGTAATTTGTTTATTTGTTGTTTTTATTTTAATTGAAAAGGGCAAGTCTGGAAAATATCTAGCATTTTAATATGATGCATGGATTGAAGCTCTTTAACAATCGCTAACTGCAGAAACTTTTAATTACTAATTGTTCGTTCATTTCATGTTTACTCGCCCATTGAAATTTAATACAGAACCCACCCACCACATGGTTCACCATGGGTAGGTTTAAATAATTTGTAGACACAAAACGCTGGAGTAACTCAGCAAGTGAGGCAGCATCTATGGAGAGAAGGAAAGGGCAATGTTTCGGGTCAAGACTCTTCTTCAGACACTTTATCATTTGTTGCATTATGTCCATATTTCCCCCCAGATTACATTGTCCCCACCAAATGCAGAAACCACATTAAAACATGTTCTTTAAATTAAAAGCCAGTGATATTAAGAGTAAATTATTAATTGCATGAGCTTTTATGGAAATCATCAGTGCTTAGAAAATTACATCTGACAAATTTTCCTGCATAATAATGGGGAAATAGAAAAGTTACCCAATACGAAACATTGTGTAAATATTCCTTAAGGGTGGCCAAAACCATACTTAAAAAGTCTAAAAAAAAATTCAGTGATGGAATAAGATTCAACACAAATTTATACTAACACGATGTAATTTAAAGCTTAAATTTACCTGCTGTGCAACACAATATATATATTTTAAATTACAATGTTGTTAATTCACTATTTGAAGAAAAAAGGAAAATGGGGGGGGGGGGGGTAATTGTTCACTGGGTAAACAAATCACAATTCATAAAACTCATATTCATAAATAAAACACCTGACAAGACACACACTGCAAAGCAATGCATGTTTGATTGGTGCTGATGATCCACCGTTCACAGAAAATCCAATTTAAATGGTAGCTCTGCCAGTCAGTGAGATTTGGAACTGCTCCAATGCTCAGAAGTCTTGCTCTCATCAAGCCTTCTCCATTGAATTGGGAGCTGACCTCTCAAATGGTTTACTGGCCAGAGTAAGAATCGTCTTTCCCATTACTCATGAATTGTTAAGCATTTGGACTAAATGCAGTGAACAATGTTTGAAAGTTGGTATTGACCACTATTAGGGTGTAATGATATTACAAGAAATAACTTTTCCATGTACAATTAAACTTTCTAAAAAAAAGGATCCAATATCAATATTCTGCAACTCTTTTATGAGGCATCAGAAGTCAGAAATAATAAAGTATATGAAATTTGCCAAAAACAGGACAAATTTGTAAAATATAACTAGTAAAGTCAGATACTGAGGTGCACACACAAGATATCAGCATATTAAATCATCAACCCTAAATATTCATATTGTGGGAAATATCTACATGAATGTACCAAATTATAACTTTGTCAGACAATTTTGGTTAAATTAGTAATAAACTGCAAATCTTTAAGATAGCTGTTGCAATATTGATAATAGATGAAAGGCAGAAATTGCTGAATAACATGACATAACTATTTATTATTCAAGATACTCCCTTTAAATACTTTTTTTTTAAACTGAATTTGAATTTCACCTCCATAACATCCCAAACAGCATTTACCTTATCTGACTGACACATGCATTCCGTGTTTATGTACAAGTTAAACACTGGGAGCAAACTAGCATCCTCAAATAAGCGAGTTTGGTATTACAACTGCGCATGCGTGAGTTTGCCCAGGCCATGGGTCATTTGGGACAAACATTCTCGCCGGCTGGCTATGATTGATAATTGTTTTGACCTGCGTTTCTTATGTGTTTTCCAGTTTTGCTTCTTCGAGGTAAGAAAATGCTTTCAAAACTTTTAACTATGTGGATTTATGGTTCTTTTGTGCAATACGCTGATTTTGGTGGTTTTATATGCTTTTCCTTGGTCGCTTGCTGCCTCGCTTGAGTGAGTGAGATCGTGACATGAGAATTAAGGGACAGAAGTTTTGGGTTAACGTGAGGGGGAACTTCTTTACTCAGAGGGTGGTGGCTGTGTGGAATGAGCTTCCAGCAGAAGTGGTGGAGGCAGGATCGATTTTAACATTTAAGAC
The DNA here is from genome assembly GCA_035221665.1 of Okamejei kenojei. Classification (NCBI taxonomy): domain Eukaryota; kingdom Metazoa; phylum Chordata; class Chondrichthyes; order Rajiformes; family Rajidae; genus Okamejei; species Okamejei kenojei. The sequence goes on from CM069164.1 coordinate 18,652,834, forward strand.
TAAAGTGGATAGGTATAAGGACGTGAAGGGAATGGAGGGGTATGGTCTGAGTGCAGGTAGATGGGACTAGGGGAAAACAAATGGTCGGCACGGACTGGAGGGCCAAGAGAGCCTGTTTCCGTGCTGTAATTGTTATATGGTTATATGGTGACGATGAATAACAACCATTTTTTATTGTTTTTGTTTGGGGGGGGGGGGGGAGAATGAAATAAAATGTATGATTTCTATAACTATCAATAGATAATATGAAAAGTATTTGCGGGGTTTTCATCTCTTACTATACTAGTCCACGGTCACGGGCTGTATGCACATTTGTTGACTTCTGAATGAGTTCTGCATGTACATGTGTAAGTAAAGTTGTGTAAAGCAACGCAAACCAACGTTGACCAACATGTTGACGATGGACCAGACAACAAGCGTTTACGAGCTTTTGCTGTTGATCATGTGTACAAATGCAGCAGTCAAGAGAACTGTAATTGCATGGGATGCATCCAAAAACAGAAGGACATAATCAAACTGACCGACAAAGTTGAAATGTTGGAAGGCAAGATAGAAGAATTGAAACTAAAATTGAAGAATGCTGCAGCTAAAAAACGTTTTTGTAGCAATATCAAGACTGACAAAAATGCGAGAAGATTGACAGGGCTTTCTTCGAAGGAAGACTTAGACAACCTATGTGAGCATGTGAAACATAAACCAATGAAAATGCAATATTGGGATGGGAAGAAAAAAGTTGTTAGTACTAAAGTACCAATAATATTTAAACAATCTCCAAAGAAGTCTGGACCCAGGTCAAAACTCAGCATCAAGGATGAAATAGTACTTGTGTTGATGATGCTGCGCCTTGGGCTGTCATTGGTGTTTCTCGCGACTTTGTTTGGACTGAGTGGGGATACATGTTCTAAAATATTCAGTATACTTGAATTAAATTCCTAGCCATCCAACTGAAACCCCTGATTTTCTGGCCAGATTGTGATTTGATAAGGTCCAAGCAGCCGAAACAGATAATAAAGAAATGCCCAGCACCGAGATGCATTTTCGACTTCACAGAGATATTTCTCGAACGACCACAGCATCTACAATTGCAGGCTTTGACATTGTCCGACTACAAGAAACACAACACAAACTATTGGCCGGAATTGCCCCAAACGGCATCACATTCTTATCAAAAGCTTGGGGTGGGCGATCTGATACACCTGATACACACATTGTTAGGAAGAGTGGATTTTTGAACTTAATTGATCCTGGGGATTGCATAATGGCAGATAGAGGATTTCCCATTTGAGAAGACTTGATGTTTCGTCAAGCCTATTTAGAGATTTCCCCTCCCAACGGTGGTCATCAGCAAATGACCAGAGAAAAATTACACAAAACCAAGAAGGTTGCCAATGTCCGCATTCTCGTTGAACAGACTAGAGGTCATCTGAAGATATTTTCACCGTCTGTGCAGCATTATGTAATTTTCTGCCTCCATTGGTGTGTAAATGAGATGTTGTTACACTTGCAGATCATTTTGATCAGAAGTTCAACTTTATGTTCAACCAGATTTGATAATGAACTGAAATCCAGAGCTTGCAGAGTTTACCACATGTACATTTCAACTCAGAGCTTTACGTCTCTTACATCGTACTTAATTTGCGAAACAGTTTTGTTATCACTATATATCTATACAGAGCTCATTCACTGCGTTTAATTCATAGTATACAAACTGGTGGATTATTTTCTGACAGTACGACAGTACTGAACTATACATTTACTTTGTGATGGCCCAGTGTAGTTGCATTTGTATAAACAATTTTAAGATAATTTGTTTCTTCAAGCCACAATGACTATTTAATAATAGTTATACTGTATGTGTGTCTGGATGCATGTCGGGACCTTGTTTTGCATATCTGCTGGGTAGTTTTTAAATAATTCTTCATGTACCAGGTAGAGATAAAATGTTGGGGAAAATCATAGTGCTTTGGAATTGCAAATAATTGATAAAAACATGCTAGATGATTATTTAGGTGGCATGTCATGGTTGTTGTACACAAAGTGGAGGGTTGCTTGCTATCATTTTAAGATACCTGGATTGTAAGGCATCCAGGCCATCACGGACTATAGATCCACCAACACCACCCCCACATCCAGCGATGCATCCTTCCTTGATGAGCTCAACCACTTATGGCCGCTTTGACAGGGACTATCAAGAGATAGCCATCAAGGCTGTGCTCCCTGCTGATCACCAGCCCCTCACACTCACCCCTACGACGTGTATGTGGCACTGAGTATGTAGCCCTGACGGCATCCCCGGGCGCGTCCTCAGGACCTGTGCTGCGCAGCTGACAGAAGTCTGGACTGACATCTTCAACCTGTCACTTGCCCCCACGTGCCTTAAAACCACCTCCATCGTGCCGGCGCCAAAACACTCCACTGCGGCGAGTCTTAACGACTTCCGTCCAGTTGCACTTACTCCCATCATCACTAAGTGCTTCGAGAGGCTGGTCCTGGCACACCTCAAAGGCTGCCTAACTTCCACATTGGACCCCTATCAGTTCGCTTACCGCAGGTACAGGAGTAAGGAGGATGCCATCTCAACGGCACTTCACTCCGCCCTCTCTCACCTCGACACCTATAGCTGTTCATCGACTATAACTCAGCATTTAACACCATTATCCCCTTAAAACTGATCACCAAACTCAGCAACCTGGGCATCGACCCCTCCCTCTGCAACTGGATACTGGACTTTATAACTAACAGCCCCCAGTCTGTTAGGTTAGACAAACACACCTCTTCAACCCTCATCCTGAACACCAGCGTTCCACAGGGCTGTGTACTGAGCCCCCTCCTCTACTCCCTCTTCACCTACGACTGCACACCTGTACATGGTTCTAACACCATCATCAAGTGTGCAGATGATACAATGGTGATTGGCCTCATCAGCGACAACGATGATTCGGCCTATAGGGAGGAGGTTCAGCTCCAAGCAGCATGGTGCACTGACAACAACCTGGCCCTTAACTCCAAGAAGACCAAGGATCTCATTGTGGACTACAGAAGGTCTAGCGGCCGCACGCACATCCCCATCCATATTAACGGGACGGAGGTGGAATGCGTTTCCAGCTTCAGGTTTCTAGGGGTCAACATCTCTGATGACCTCTCTTGGACCCACAATACCTCAACACTGGTCAAGAAGGCTCACCAGCGTCTCTTCTTCCTGAGGAGACTAAAGAAGGTCCATCTGTTTCCTCAGATTCTGATGAACTTCTACCGCTGCACCATCGAGAGCATCCTTACCAACTGTATAACAGTATGGTATGGCAACTGCTCTGTCTCCGACCGGAAAGCACCGCAGAGGGTGGTGAAAACTGCCCTACGCATCACCGGTTCCTCATTTCCCTCCATTGAGTCTGTCCAGAGCAAGCGATGTCTGCGAAGGGCGTGCAGCATCGTCAAGGACTGCTCTCACCCCAGCCACAGACTGTTTACCCTCCTCCCATCCGGCAAGCGCTATAGGTCTCTCCGTTGCCGGACCAGCAGGTTCAGGAACAGTTTCCTCCCTGTGGCTGTTACACAACTTAACTCTGCACCTTGGTGACTGCTAGTCACCCCCCCCCCCCCCCCCGGACACTCCTTCCCCCAGAAAAATTGCACTACTGCTACTGTATGTACATATATATATTTTGCTGTTCCATTATTCTATGTTCGCTCTTCTGGGTGAGATGCTAACTGCATTTTGTTGTCTCTGTACCATACACCGCACAATGCCAATAAAGATTGAATCTGAATCTGATCTGAAGATACAAAAAGACGAAAACTCAGACCAGAAATGTTATTTTACACAGTTCCGCCCAATACGTACACACAGTTTATAAAGCACTGCGTTCTCAATCACTAGCCAAGCTCTTTGTTTATCTCGAATGACCTTTGACAAATCCCATGATTTATTGCACACGCGAGATACCAAACTCGCTTATTGGGAATTACTGTATGCAAATTTCTCCAACACCATTCAAGTACACTACAGGGTGGTTCAGAGAAACTGCAGAACTTAAGCTGCAGGCTAAATCACTACTCACTAAATATGCACAATAGGGATTTTGAAAGGAAAGCCATTTATATTACACGTTGGTGTATTTATGTACTCGATAACTGATTTGTTTAAATGCTAAGGTACTGCCGGCCAGATGGCATCTCAGAAACCAAGTGATAAGTAGATTTAGGACGTTAGTACTTGGCTGAAAGGCCACATGGGAATAAGAGGTGCAGTAAGTTTTAACTATTGGCGAGGCAGGCACAAAATATGTTTGCCTGAGGACCATATATAACACAAAAGCATGTTGTAGTATCTAAAGTGCTCCAGTAATTATACTGACCCTGGCAACACAGTAAACACTGCAGAACAAGTAAAACTCTGACAATCTGGATAGTTCAGAAATCATTTGTTAGTCCAGAGTGTGTGCCAGAATTCCAAAATGTGATCAGGCAATGTGACCGGAGCCAGGGATCAGCAGCACGGTCAGAAAGGAATGCTGGAGAGTGGTCCGTTGTGCAGCTGCAAACAGGGTTGGGGCTGAAACACCAGGGGGTCAGGAAGCATGTAGGCTTGCAACCACAGCAAAGGTCCACAGTGCTTGTATATTTCCTGTTTCCTTCAAAATTGAAAAACGTATTATACTACTGTGTAAAATGTTTTTAAAAACTGAAATGACAATGCATTTGGGTATTAATAGTAGTGGCTTTTAATACTCTTACAGTACAGCACTAGCAACAAAATCTCAATTTGTTTTAGCTATATTGTCCATTTTACTATACAATGAATCTGGTTTTGCCTTGGATCAAATCTAACATGGCTATAATTACAAAGTCATATGTTACCTTACTTTGTTTAAGAAAGAACTGCAGATGCTGGAAAAATCAAAGGTAGACAAAAAAGCTGGAGAAACTCAGTGGATGACGCAGCATCTATGAAGCGAAGGAAAAGGCGACGTCTCGGGTCGAGACCCTTCTTCAGACTGAAGACCCGAAACGTCACCTACTCCTTCGCTCCATAGATGCTGCCTCCCCGCTGAGTTTCTCCAGTTTTTTGTTACCTTACTTTAGTACTTTGTTACCAATTGTAGAATGGTGTGAATTACAATATATTTTAAACGGTGAAATGTATGCACATTCAATAACTTATTCTTACGTACTGTTAAAAACAAAAAAAAAAATTAAAGTGACTGGAAATGCAAATGCTGAAAACTCTCAGCAGTTAGGTCGCATCTGCAGGAAGGGAAACAGAGCTAATGTTTCAGGGTGAAGGAGATCAAATCTGTAAGATGGGGAAGAAGTATGTCTCTGATAGGGTAAACCAGGAGTGGCATGAGGATAAATGTTCTCTCGTCAATGAGTGAATGGGAACAATTAGAGAAAAAGGAAACAGACAAAAAAATATATATGTGCAGGCTGGGCATATTTTTCACTGTCCTTCAAGCCCAGCAGAACCCTAGTTTCCATGCTCTCCTTGAACCATATGGGAACCCATTTCCCAACTCCGTTTAAACTTGCTGGTTTATTGTGAAATTGATTATGACATTGCGTAACATATAAAAAGCGATTATAAATGCGTTGGGTTTTAACAGGGACTAACATAAACTAATGAGGAAAATCTGTTAGTTCAACCTTGTGTCCTTGAAATGCCCACAAGCCTTTGAAAACTAATGAATCGCTCAGATGCATGGTTGAAGATTATGATGTGCATACTTAGATTATTAGCCGATGTCGGTTATTGACCAATTTTGATGTGCAATCAACATTTAAACCATCATGCCCACCAATACCAAGGCTTGAATCATGTTCATGGATGGATTAATAATTGACAACATATTATCTCAACCATGAATACCAAAGCAATTTAAAAAAATGCTTAAAAATCTAAATAAAGCTGCACTATAATGTGAAAATTATTGAGAAGTTATGATTATTTTATGCATATAAACGTGTACAAATTCAAATTTAGTTTACACTTTAACTGACCACCTAAAATTGTCTTACATTCAACTTAAACACAGAAATGATCCTGATGACCACCGTGATCATTTCACGTCCTTCCGTAGGTACTTGGGATTATGATGAAATACAACAGAAACTAGTATAGAGATTCTCTACGAAGTGTTGGGTGGAAGATTGCAACCTTCCCTGTTTCGACAAAGGCAATCAACCCGGTGTGCACAATCAAATAAGATCAAATAGAACAAATTGTCCTCCAACTTTCGGCTGTGCACGCCATACGCAAGAAGACGACTATGTGTTCAATATATTTGGGGGCATTTTATATTTTAAAATGTTGTCAGCTCTCAAAACAAGATAACTTGATAGAATTTGCTCCAAGTATTTGCTTTCACAAAGTGGGAACATTATTTAAATTTCAGCATGAATTAACCCTAACATTAGCAGAAAATCCCTATGCTCAGAGGTGGTTACAATACTGATTTGGGAAAACACGTCATAATTATATTCAAGTTCTGGGGACTGACAAGTGCTTTCTACAGAAAGCAAACTCAATGCTAGCATTTATTTCAAGAGGGCATACATAGAAAAACAGGGATGTAATGCTGAGTAATATTGTGAACAATTTTGGGCACCATATCTGAGGAAGGATGTGCTAGGAGGTTTGCAAGAAAGATCCCAGGAATGAGTAGGTTAACCTGTGATGAGCGTATGTCGGCACTGGGCATGTACTCGTTGGAGTTTAGAAGAATGAGGAGGATGTAATTGAAACATACAGAATAGTGAAAGACTTGGATAGAGTGGATGTGGAGAGGATGTTTCCACTAGTGGGAGAGTTTAGGTCTAGAGGTCATAGCCTCAGAATTAAAAAAATATTTTAGGAAGGTGATGAGGAGAAATGTATTTAGTCTGAGGGTGGTGAATCTGTGGAATTCTTTGTCACTGAAGGTTGTGGAGGCCAAGTCAGTGGATATTTTCATGGCAGAGATAGATTATTGATTAGTACATGTGTCAGAGGTTATGGGGAGAAGGCAGGAGAATGGGTTTAGGAGGGAGAGATAGATCAGCCATGAGATAGATGGCCGAGTAGACTTGATGGGTCGAATGACCTAATTCTACTCCTATCGCTTATAACAAGGAACTTCCGTTCCTTTGTAAAATGATTGCATGAACAAATACTCAATTGAAAGGCAAAAACCCGCAGATGCTGGATATCAGACTAAATCACCTTTGTCATTTTAATACTCTGTGATTCCATCTGAAACTAAAAATTATGGAAAACTCGATAGATCCATCTGCATTACAAATACAATCTCAGTTTTACAAACTAAGACAAACATTCAGCCAAATTGACATTGCCCTTATACTTCCACTGAACGCTGAACAATATCCAATTGGTCAAATAAAGAACTGCTCTACATCTGAAATTTCATCACTAAAATTAAGGACCAGAATTAATGGGTTTAAGGTAGACAAAAATGCTGGAGAAACTCAGCGGATGAGGCAGCATCTATGGAGCGAAGGAAATAGGCAACGTTTCGGGTCAAAACCCAACACGCCGGGTTGATTCACTTGACAAAAATGCTGGAGAAATTCAGCGGGTGATGACAAAAATGGTTTTAATGGTTAATGGTGTTAAATTCAGTTTGCCACCATGAGCACTGACATTGTTGTTATAACTTCCAGTCTGAACTGAACAGAGTGACGTTCCATTTCATGAATAGGAATAGCAATGGCTCTTTGTGCCACAAAGACTCTCAATAAACTTGCTAAATAATTGCGGCTAATCAGTCACCGGGCAGCTGGAAATCATTTCATTAAAACAATTTTTGGTTGCGCTTTAGGCATTTCTGGACAAACCTTTCCTACTTCAACTACCTAAAATGTTGAAATCTCAGAAGTCATCCCATCCTAAGGCTACCTGCAAATCTTGTAGTTAACAAAGTTCTTGTTGAAAGCATTCATTGTGATGTACTCCAATTACCAAATGATTTTGCACAACATTTTTTACAACTATTATAAATCAGATTCTGCTGTTATTACTTGTCACTATATAGCAAAGATCACATGATAGGAAAGAGTATAGGAGGATTCAGAAATTTACAAAGATGTTGCCAAGACATGGAAAATTGAACCAGGAATTGACAACTGGATAACCAATGGTTATTTTCATTAGAAATATGACTGAGGGAAGATCATACTAAAATGAATGGCCTGGTAGAATATATGGGAATGATCTACGTCCTTCAGCAGAAGGGTCAAAAGTTAGGGTGTACGGATTTAAGGCACTTGGTGGAGGAATTAGAGTGCAGAATACTCACTGCCTAAAATGAGTGCAGATAACTTATCACATTTAAACAGTATTTGGACGATTGCTTGAAGAGCCCTGACCTGTAGAGTTATGAATCTCGGGGAGCTCTTTTTTCCATAATGGCCATCTTCTGTGTTCCAAATTATTTATGATTTTATCATTCTTTAAAATGAAGTAATTTTACAAAAAATGTATGGAATGTTAGAGGTATGTTGTGGGCAGATCATCTTTCAATTAACTCACCTGCTTTCAGGCACAACTACCTTGCATAAATAATAATAACCAAATTTCAAAAGTAAAATGCCATAGATGCTCGAAATCTGAAATAAAACCAGAATATTCTAGACATTCTTAGCAGCTCAGGTAGTATCTGTGGAGAGAAAAACAGTTACGTTTTAGGTTGATGATTTGACGTTTTCAGTATTTACCTCATTTTATGATTCCAAATGATGAAAAATAGCTGGACTAATCATGATCATTTTTTGGTGGCTCCGTGAAATCACTATCATAGATCATCTGACACTTTGAAACTGAAGTTCAAGATAATTGTAGGTCTGTGAAGTGCCAAAGTTTACAGCTTTATGTTAGATCGAGAGTCAGTATTACTGTGTTTTCCCTAGCATTATATTACTTGGGTCAGGAGGAGTTTGATTTGGGGGAGGAGAGGCGGAAGAGAAAAGGAAAAAGCATAAAACACACTGGGATTTTGTCCCAGGTGAAGAAAGGCGAGGGCCCAGTGATTTTGATGGGTAATTGTATCTGCCTCAATAGCTTCCTCTGGAAACTCGCTCCAGATACAGACTGAATTCAGTGAATACACAAATGCAGGGGTCCGAGGGGTGTTAAAATGGCTCGATTTATTTTCAAATGTAACTAAATCCTGTCAGGAACATTTAAGGCCAAAGGCCTCAGAGCTGCCAGAGGCAGAGTCATCATTCCTCAACAATGCTGGATTCTGATATCTGGTGAGCCAACAGCACTTGCCTTCGTCATCTGGCCTAACTAAGCATGGCCTTGGGCAGACAGTAAGCTGCAAATCCAGCAAGGAAGGACCAGTCCAATGTGGTTTAATCAAAGTATTAGTACTGTAATTTACAAAATGCAAAACATAACTCTTTACAAAATATGCTATTTGCCTCCAGGTATTGCATTCTTCATTAGTTGTAACCAAATTATATTATAGCTCCTCATATCTTTTCATAAATGTTCTATCAGCAGAAGATATAATATCCTGAAAAATAGGTTGTCCTTTTAATGATAGATAACAAAGAATATTACGGTCAAATCATTGCTCCTCGGTGTATTTATGTTTTCATAACCATGATTAGATCAATAAACAAACAATATTTATCATAAGGGAAAAAACTGAATTATCTGTTGTTGTGGCTCTGTCCCATAACATTAAATAACAGAAAAATCTGGGAGAGTAAAAAAGATTGAAGATAATAATTCAACGGACTAACCTTAAAGAAATCTAAATTATCCTCAATTAACAAAGTCTATTACAAGGATGAAAAATTGTAGAACATTTATATATCAGTTGTTATGTATATTGCAAAGAAGCTCTTCACTGATGCGTCATTTATAAACTACAATCCATGTTTAAAGTCTGTCTGTAATCTATATTTCACTTGGTTATTTACGATTTCTAATGTAATACCCACTTGTATTCGTCATAAACCTCTTGCTTGGGCAGTGAAGTATCTGGGTGGTCCTCCAAATGATTTCGGATCCAGTTACATGCATGCATTTGCAGTGTACGGCTGGATGACAAAGAGCTTGGACTGCTGCAAACAATGAAGAAATGTTAGCATGGTTACAACATAGAAATTAAGCAAGATGCACAGGGAAGGTTTTGTGGTTTTAGAAACATGAGAAAAGTTACCATTAAATCTAACTAACCTTTTGGAATTTGTGACAAGCTAATCAATTCACAAATCAATTAATTAATTAATTGATACGCCCCTTTTTCATAATACAATTACAATTATTTCTGACAATAAAGATCTGATAATAAAATTAATAGCTTTTACCATTTTAATTTGTTTTCCTCATTCCAGTTGCTAATAAATCAGGAAAACTAAGTCAAACTATTGTTTTAATAACTGTTGTCTATTTTAATATTAAAAAACTTACTTGTAATTATATTCCTCAATATTTATTATAGTCTACAAAATAGATTAGAAATATATATTACTATGCGGCTGATTAAGCTGTTGGAATAAAGCTCAAAGGAAGCAGATTTTCTAACCCTAGCCCAACATAAAATGTAAGAAAAATCATACTGATTGTTTATCTGCATTACAATTTTGATGAATGATATAATAAATCTGGTGATCCTACAGTAAAGCTAGCTTTCGACCTGGGTAGATCTGCCTAGTCATTATTATTGCTTTATAACTGTACAGCAGTTACAACAGTCTGAAGAAGGGTCTCGACCCGAAACATCGCCTATCTCCTTCGCTCCTTAGATGCTGCTGCACCCGCTGAGTTTCTCCAGCTTTTTGTGTAACGCACAACAGAGAAATAGACTGTTTGACCCAAAAGGATATATTTGGAATTGAACTTCTCACTCTGTTTCTTCTGCTAACCCAATGTATTTCTCATTGCTTACCCCCTCATATACATCTAGCTTCCTCTTAAATGCCTCATCTACTTTTTAAAACGGTAAGTGCCACATGCTAAGCACTACATAAAGTATTATTTCCCAAATTCCCTTTTGTATTAGTTGTGATGGTCTCTCAATTATGACCCCCAAGCTCCATACTGTTCTTGCTCTCGTAGTAAATACCCTCCTATCAAACCCTTTCAACAAGTTTTAATGGGGTGTTTATCTTCTATTTTCCAGAATATATACAGCACATCCCATTAAACTGATCGTTTATGGTTATTTTAGACTGATAACAATTTGCACATTTCAAATGTAGATAATACCTGGAACCAGGCCAGAGCTACATGCGCACAGTAAACTTGACGTAACTTGCCATTTAAACAAGTGAAAATGATAAAGCTAAAGGAAACCAATCGTGCAGTAGTTTTGATAAAATTACTTCAACATGTTAATTTACACACAGTTCACGTTTTGATGGACTGCAGAGTGCAAGCGAAGAACTTGGTCCAGTTTTCTCTTTTGTCTACTCCCACGTATTTTGCAATTTGAGCAAACAACATATTCATCTATTGGTGGAGAATGAACAAGTAGACATTTTCTTCCACCATTATTGCTTCCAGAACTGTCTGCTGCCAAAAAGAAGTATTTTTCTAAATTTATCAAATCTATTTTCAGGCAGCCTCTCAGGCTGAAAGACCACAGACTTCCCATCTGAAATAGTTTCCCTTTCAACCTGCAGAGCAAGGATAAGTTTAGAGACATAGCAGTGTGAATTTTCTGCTACATATATCAATGCCAGACTGTGCTTCAAACTTGTTGAAAATTTTCCTGTTAAAAATTGTTCTGAAAATTGGTCAGGGTTCATCAATTCAAGAGCGCAATGTCAAAAGATATAGAGCAAAATTAATAATTAACACAAACTTTTAAAACTCAAGTTTTTAATGAGCAGTGCACAAAAGGTTAAGTTATTCACTTGTGGATCCTACAAATATCATAATATGATAAATATAGGTTGCTAAAATTAAACTTCTGAGCTACTATTCCAACTTGTCTGGAACCAAGTAATTTTTACTTGTTAAGCAAAAATAATTAAATGTTGTACCTCTTTTCTTTTTGACTGTTGTTACAGCATCTGTTTATAACAAAATTATTGATTCCTCTTTGAAGTTTAATTTACGCGAGCATTTGTTGTCACGTATTTTCTATAAGTAGTTATTATTTATAAACATATAGTTCCTTGAACAGCCATATAAAGAGTAAAAGAATGTCCATGTTGGCATTACCTTTTGTTTCCATTGCTGGGACCAGAAGGCAACTGAAGGTAGAGGTAGAGTTTTTCTGGATCTGTAAACTTCATCACTTCTTGCTAAAAGCAAAAAATAAAACTGAGTTGGAAGTACAAATGGCTTTTAGAAAATAAGTGGCACAGACATGTGAAGTGCAAAGTAAATCCAACACTTCCGAGCTAAATGTTACATCAAATCAGTGTCAACCAATGGAAAGTACTAGACAGGAGATGATCTGCCTCTCCACAAAACGATAAAATTCCATCCCCCAATACAGTGTTTCTTTTGCCAAACATCATAAATCTGTGTGTTATGGTTACCATTTGTTAATTAAAATTAAAATGATTTCCCTCCATCAACCGTCAAAAAGCTATGTAGTTTTGACTATTTTCCCCTTTGAGCTGAGTTTTAGTGATAGTGATGAAACGGGCCCTTTGGATAATGCATCCTCGCCAGCCATTGATCACCCATTCACATTTGTTCTATGTTATGCCACTTATCCACTCCCTTCACACTAGGGGCAATTTATAGAGGCCAATTAACGCAATCACGCAATTTGGAAAGAATATGGGAAACTAAAATATTCTAGTTGGGGATTGTAGATTGGCTATTGCATGCTAGCCAATTAGAGTGTTTGTTAGTAGTTGCCCCGCCTAGTACATGCTTTATAATATCAGGAACTCGCCTACATCAGGCAGTAGATGTAGCAGCTTGGACTTGTAATGTACTGCATATCCAATACTGTAAGAGTTTATTAAAGATGTGTTGTAATGTGTATTTAAATGTGTATGAGTCCGGTAATTACATGGTGTCAGAAGTGGGATTCGAACCCACGCCTCCAATTGTAAACTACCTGGGCAAATTTATTCCCAACCTCAGTGACCTATTGCCCCTCCTGCGCCAACTGACACATAAGGACACGGCATGGTCCTGGTACCCGTAGCACCAAAGGGTTTTTGACACTCTCAAACTACAATTGGCCAGCGCGCCGACACTTTCATATTTCGACCTTAAATTACCGTTCACCATCACATGTGATGCGTCCCAGGACGGGCTAGTCGCAGCGTGCCTACAGACCACCACCAATGGCGACGCAAAGCCAGTCTCATATGCATCCCGTACACTGACTGATACCGAACAACGTTATGCCCAGATTGAAAAGGAACTGCTTGCAGTCGTATTTGCCTGTTCAAAATTCAAGGACTTCATTTTTGGTAAGACCATCACCATCGAAACTGACCATCAACCATTGGTCACTATTCTGAACAAGCCAATCCACGCGGTACCAGCACGGCTGCAACGAATGATGATGCAGCTGCAGTGTTTTGACTTCCACATCGTCTACAAGAAGGGTAAAGACATGCACATAGCAGACACGCTTTCCAGAGCCCCGCGCACATCCAGCGAACAGCATCTCATCGAACAGGATGAACCTCATCTCAATCATGAAGGTCTCGTTTGTGCCGACTGACCGTTTACGCCGCCTTGCCGAACACACGGCTGCGGACGAAACTTTACAATTGCTGTCCACTATCATACGGAACGGTTGGTCCCATAAACAGTCAAACACCCTGCTCGAAATACTACCATACTTCCTAGTTCGTGACGAATTAGTGCTGCAGGACAGAATCATAGTCAAAGGCCACAAGGCAGTGGTTCTAACCGCACTACGGGGCGAGTACTACAACGATATCCACAGGAGCCACCCCGACACGGAAGCCATCCTCCAGAGTATGTTTTACTGGTCCGGAATGACAAAATGTATAGGTGAAAAGACCGAAACCTGCGCTATCTGCAACAGTCTAGCACCACACCAGCAGAAGCAGCCTTTTCTGCCCCAACCAGCTCATTCCCTCCTGTAGTCCTCACTGGCCGCCGACATCTTTGAATGGCACGGAAAACGCTATGTAGTTCTTGTAGACTTACTCGGGATGGTTTGAAATAGACTTATTACAAACCATTTCCTCTGAGTCTGTGATCGAGAAGCTGCAACGACACCTCTCTGTACATGGCTCCCCTGTGCGCATTCAGACTGACAATGGCAGGCAATTTACCAGCCAAGCATTCAAGAACTTTGCTAAAAGGTGGGACTTCCAACACATCACCAGCAGCCCAGAGTTCCTGCAGTCCAACGGACTGGTCGAGCGTGCTGTTCGGAGTGCTAAACAACTTATGGAACGTTCCTACCTGGCCAAATCCGACGTTTACCTGGACTTGCTCAACCTATGAAACATTGCACAGGACAGCGTTCTTGGCTCCCCAGTCCAGCGACTAATGTCCCGCCGGACACGTTCACCCTTGCCTGTCTCTCAGCAGCAGCAGCAGTCTTCTCCCCGCCCGCGGTGCAGAAGCAACTGCAATTTAAACGCGACACACAAAAGCGTTTCTACGACAAGTCCAGCAAGCCGCTTAAACCACCGGCACGTGGACAAGTGTTTCGCCTGCAAACCGACAAAGGACATACACGGCTGGGGCACATTTACAGCCCGTCTAAAGAACCACGTTCGTACCTGGTCGAAGTGAACGGTGTCATATACAGACGCAACCGTCAACATATCCTTCCAGTGAAGGAACCGCGTCCTGCGCCTACTGGTCCTGATGCCCCACCTCTCGTGTCTGCTCGGACGGCTGTTCCAGCTACTCCACCAGCCGTTATTGCTGCTTTGTGTTCCCCGCGTCGGTTTACACCTGGCTCGTGTTCCTCACGTCGGTTCCCACCAGGCCCGCCAGGTCGCTGGTCGTGTCCCCACCCGATTCCCCTTTTTTCTCCCGCGAAAAAAGGCGAGGCGGTCTCCTACCGCATGAGGGCCGGATGGGTTTGCAGGCCACCCATTAGATACGGTGATTATGTATAATCTTGCTAGCTTGTTCTTAGCATCCCCTCGGTATATTGTTTAAGGTGCCGTAGTTACTTTTTATTTCCTACAAGAAGAGATGTAGATTGGCTATTGCATGCTAGCCAATTAGAGTGTTTGTTAGTAGTAGCCCCGCCTAGTACATGCTTTATAATATTAGGAACTCGCCTACGTCAGGCAGCAGATGTAGCAGCTTGGACGTGTAATGTACTGCATATCCAATACTGTAAGAGTTTAATAAAGATGTGTTGTATATTTAAATGTGTACGAGTCCAGTAATAAAAGGGATGATCATGGATTTGATGGGTTATTGTCAAGAAAAAATTGTATAAGGTGATGGCAAAAAAAAGGGCACGACTTATTTTTGTAAAAATAAACAATATAGGAAAGGCTAAAGATACTAACGCCTAGTAAAAGAAAACTAAGAAAAAACACAAAAGTATTTTCAACTTTTTACATTGAAATCTTTGTTCTCCTTTCCAGACTGTACAGCCAACACCATTAAAATTTAGAACAAATCAATAAAATAAAACAATCAAACTGTCATTAATTTGTGTAGGAAAGAACTGCAGATGCAGCAACTCAGCTGAGTTACTCCAGCATTTTGTGTCTACCTTCTATGTCATAAACTTTATTGCTTCTTTTACATTTGAGAAGGTTGCCCCAGACCACCCTGCCCATCATACTGTCTCCTTCCCAACTGCTCTCCCAAACATCCCATACCATCTTTGCTGTTGACTGTGAACTTAAGGCACAAGTGAAGCAAATCAAGAAATTCAGTGAAAATGGATCCTTCAGATATACCAGTAATATTCATACAAAATGCTGTAAAGGTAAACTATTGGGAATGGAGAAAAGATTAAAAGAATCGGTGGGCCGGAGGGCCCATTTCCATGCTGTATTTTTCAGTTGTTCGAACAATTCATTAAAATCCAACAAAAATGATAATGTGGATAAGGTAGAATGAGTTGCGAAGGAAAATACATCAATTAGTTAGAAAAAGAGGAAATTTACTTGCCCAAGATACCAATTAGCATGCTCTTGTGGGAAATGTGCTTTTGGACAATAAATTAATTTTACACCCAAAAGCACAGATAAACTTCTGACAGGCTATAATTTTGAAATATGTTCATATTAGCTTAAGCAACAAATTAATATTTACCATAGGTAATCGGCTTTAAATTTCTAGTTACACTGAAATAGCTGAATTAATTTAAGATTAAATTGTCTTTCATTGACAGAACTGTTATACTATTTAAAATGGCGCATACCTAATCACAAAATAGCTAAGACAAAAAATGAACATTTATAAAATGCATTTCACAATCTCCAGATGTCTCAAAGACATTTACAACCACTGAAATAATTCTTAAAATGTGCAGTAAACGAGCTGAAACACAGCAGCCAATTTGCACACAGCTGGATCCCAATAAATACACCGTGGGCACTGTGGTAATAACTACACAATCACTTTTAGTTGCCCAGTTTACTGGTGTTACCTCACCTACTTACTCTTCAAGCTAATATCCCCTTGTTTGTGACTCCACTACTGGTGAAAACATCATAATATCTACTCAGACAACTGGCCAAAGGATCGTACATGTTTGAGTAACATCCCCACTCAGAGTCTTCTGAACTCCAAGGAATATAGACCCCAATTATTTATTCCCTCTTGGTGGGACAACCCATTCACTCCAGCATTGCCTCCAATGTTATGAATTTAAAAAATATATATATAGGGGCCAAAACAGGTAATGGAAGGGAAAACAGGTTAAGTACGGGAAAACTAAAATAGTACTCACTAACACCTTGTACAATTGTAACAAAACCCCCCTATTTTTCAACACCAACCCCATTGCAATGAACCCCAAATATAGTTTATCATCTTAATTTATTTTTTATCCTGCCTGCTAGCCTTTCATAATTCATGCTTTGAAATATCTGGATACCTCTATACCTCACTCACTTGCAGTCTCTCTCCATTTAGATAATAATCCGCCATTTTGATTTCTCTTACCGAAGTTCATGACCCCACACTTTCCAACTCAATTTTCCAATCCTTTGCCCCCTCAAACTTTCTTTAACCCAGTATCATTACCACAACTTAGCCTTCCACCTACATTGGCAAATTCGGAACCATTCATTCCACCAGGTTGTTAATAAAAATAGCAAACAATTGCGGGCCTAGAACTGATCTCTGCAGTACTCCATTACCTCGTTCCAGTCTGAATAGCACCAATTAATTTAAATGATTTTCTACTTGTCAGCCAGTTTTCAATCCATTCTAACTCACTTCCTCCGATACCATAGACTTCAAATTTATTTATCAGATATGGTGTAGTCCAAGTCAAAGCATTACTTGTAGGGAGAGCTTGAATAGGCTGATTTTATTTTCACCGGAGTGAAGGAGGTTGAGAGATGACTTTATAGAGGTTTACTAAAGTAAAATAGTCTTACTGGAGGGCAGTCCAGGAAACAAGGAGTAAAAGGAGATCTGAGGAGCAAGTTTCTTTCCACACAAAGGGAGTGTTTATATGGAACAAACTACCAGAGGACGTGGTCAAGGTAGATATTATTATTATTTTAATTTTTTTAAATGCAGGTAAATGGCATCAATGTGTATACAGGTGTAGTTAGGCTTCAGTCAGCATGGGCACATCGGCCAAGGGCCAGTTTTTTATGCTGTACAACTCCATGACTATTTTAAATAAATGCTAAACCATGATGGTACATAATTGAAGAACACAAACGTATCCTGCAACTAAATGGTAATAATATAATTCAACCAGTCAAACCAAATGTTTCCACTGGCAAAATTTCAAACAGCTTCTCTTTCAAGCTCCAAATACAATTTTCCAGGCAAATATGAAACACTTCAGCTACAGGAGAATTAAAGTATCAGTAGGACCAGATGGAGGAAGAACTCAATGATGGAGGAAAAATCCAGTGAGATTTTTCCTTTTCCAGGCAGAATTTGTGATCTTGTGGAGAAATGATCCAAAGATAACCAAGCTTTAACACAAGCAGTTGACTCACAAAGACCAAGATAGTTGAAGCTTGATCATCAGCCCCTGTGGAACTTTGTGTTTCAATGGTTTGGGAGAGAGTGAGGAGTTGTCTAGGGAGAGAATGGACCAGCGGAAGCAGAATGCATGGAGAATCTTATGATGCTTTGTTCTCAGTAAATTATAATCTGTAATGTTAACTGTTAGACTGAAAGGAGCAAATTCAATAACATCATCCCGAAAAGGGAATTTGTTAAATATTGGAAGGAGAAATGCCCACTGTAATCAAGCAACTTGTCAGTATTCACAATCTAATTTCTTATGGATATTGGCCACTTCAATGAGAAACCATAGGACGATCAGAAACCAAGGAAATGTACCCAATAAATAGAAGGGGAGGAAAAAACACGAGTTGGTTGGAAGGGAAAGATGGTGCAGCAAGTTGCTAAAAATAAAGATCACTGTGTTGACAGAAAGCATTAGAATGAGCTAGACTAAAAGACGAGAGGTGCATGAGTTTTCGGAATGTTTTCGAGTTACAAATCTGAGATGAATTGAAGAAATTAGGTTCCTTGTTATATTATTATAGGGAGGAGAGCATTTTTAGATTGCTTGCACTATATTTTCAAAATGTAGGGCTGAGAAAGGAACCCAGATTTAACCTGCACTTAGTTTTATTTTGTCATCTATGGAGTACATATCTAAATTATACCTGAAATGAAGTCAGACAAAATAATAATAATATTTTTATTGTCAAAATGAAGTTTAAACAGAAAGTCTCAATATTAAACATGATTGTATTGCACTGTGGATGCTTCAATTCTTCTGTCAAGATGGAAAATCTAATTCTAAACTACCTGTTGTGAAGATGTATACTAAAGTCAATAATCCTACTCAAATAATGGAAAAACAGTAAGATTTCTCAACATTCTGATCAGTTTTCCACTATGACAATTTTTTTTAATGGATTAACCAACCATCACAGTATTGCTCACAACCGTTGTCACGTTGATTTATAAAAGAGTTGATGTACTTGAAATTTATAATTTGTATTTGAACGTTTTGAGATGATCCCGAGATTAACAAAAGGCACCACAACAATGTCTATTTATCACTTGCATCAACACCATATCACTTTCTTAAACTCCATTAGTGCATATTTATAACCACGCAATAGTATGCACAAAAGACAACATATACAACAAATATAAAATATTGCATTATGTACTTACCAAAATGCAGTCCACTTTTGATTGTACAGTTTTGCTGTGGAGAGACAAAAAATGAGTACTACATTGAAATCTAAATAAGATCATTTGCAATATTTCTAAAGATATTTTGCTCATTTCGGAATCCCAAAAGACCATGTCTCAGCAAAACACGTTAACCGTGTAAAATGGATTATTACACTGCCATCATAAAATGGAAATTAATGTTTTAGAAATCTCTACCCCAGAGGACTGTTAAGCCTTATTTGTCAAGTTCACTGAAAGGAATAATTAGTTGCACAGAAAAACCGTAGCAAGATAGGATATCAGCCACGGCATAGCAGGCGTGAAGAACCACATGGTCCTTCTTGGCATAATTTATCATGTTCATATGTAGAGCTAACTTTGGGAAATGATTAAATTGTCCACAGATTTGATGATGAAATAAAGATCGATTCATAATTAGCACAATTTCATGCTTACTAAAATCCAATATGGATGCTGTCATCAAACCTGCCGACAAGAATGGTGCAGTTGTAGTCTGGTGAACTGTCCTCTGTCCTGCAATGGTCAGAAGTGGTACCAGTGTAGTCATCAAGATACTGGGGGGAATAAAAGTTGAGGGAGTGAGCCAGAGTTGGGTGATTCAGTGTATCCTACAAAACATAGATGAAGCTTGGGTCCTTAGACCTCCTTCATGCGGGATGGAAGTGTAGAGGGGTTGTAAATTCATGACGATGAACTGGTTGGGACCATGGAATTGGAAACTATTCTACTTGCGGAGGATATCCAAAGATGCAAGCGATGTGCAGAGACCCAGATAACCAGGTTGGTAACAAGTTTGGAGGGGGTGATGGTGCCGAACACCGAGCTGTAATCTATGAACAACAGCCTGATATGTATTTTTATTGTTAATTTAATGATTCAGTCTATCTGAATTCCAATATCCTGACACCACAAAATTCTCTTGGTCAATGCCATTTTTGTTTTACAGATATGTAGGCGATCATGCAGTGTCAAAGATAATGAATCATCCGGAGTATTATAAAATATTCCTAATATAATGTGCCATTCTTCAGTGATGAGTGGTGGTTAATACTCAGAGCTGATATTCCTTCTCTAAATCTTTCATGAACTGCACTAAACCGTATTCAGCATCACTTTTTGATCTGTACTACACCTCCTGCAAACCAATTTTAGATTTGCTGATATCTGGTGGCAGAGCCAACAGAATGAAGAAGGTTCAGTGTGATGGGTGTGAAATTTATTGTGTTATGCAAATGAAATTCAATAAACTTCACACCTATCGCACTGCACCCTTTTGTTCTGGCCATAGCTCTTTATAACTTCTTGCTCTCATTTACACATCATAGTTGTAAATTTAGTGAAACTATTTTCCTCTTTATCTAAGTGATTCATACGATGGAAAAAGTTTCATGTACAGTTTTGTCAGCTCCACTTTGGAGCCACATTGGAATAAAAAATAATGATCAAAGAATAATGCTCGTATTGCTGCTTAATGTTTCCCCCCTTCCATTTATTGACTAGTGGTGAGATTATAGGTACTTGATGGTATCTACCAAATAATCGACCGCTGAGGAATTATATACCCATCCCCATACAAAAAATTGAAAAATCAAACCACCGGAAATCTGAAAGAAAAACTATCTTTACCACAGATGTTGCCTGACCTGCCAAGTGTTTTATTTTATCCCAGAATAAAAGGCTTACCGGGGGTAATAAAAGCTACTGATGCGGTTCATTTTATTATTATAGCCTTGTGCATGGATTTGAAGCATGTTTATGTTTTGTAACCAGGAGTGTGATCCTGTAAATGTAGCAAGATATGAAGAAGTTGGGAGACAGGGTCCTGCCAACACTCTCTCTCGTAATGGAAGGTGGTTTTCATGCATGTATTATACACAGTGGAATATTAATCCAAGCATTGAATTGGGCCTAGACTTGTATGGTAATGTGCACCAGTTAAACAATGTGAAAGATTGATGGCCTACTCCTGCATCTATTGTGGGAGGTATAGCAGGCAATGAAGAAAGCGAATGGCTTGTTGGCCTTTATAATAAGAGGAGTTGAGTAAAGGAGCAAAGAGGTCCTTCTGCAGTTGTATAGGGCCCTAGTGAGACCACACCTGGAATATTGTGTGCACTTTTGGTCCTCTAATTTGAGGAAGGACATTCTTGCTATTGAGGGAGTACAGCATAAGTTTACCTGGTTAATTCCCGGGCTGGCGGGACTGTGATCTGCTGAGAGAATGGAGCAGCTGGGCTTGTATACTCTGGAGTTTAGAAGGATGAGAGGGTATCTTATTGAAACATAAAAGATTATTAAGGGTTTGGATATGCTTGAGGCAGGAAACATGTTCCTGATGTTGGGAGAGTCCAGAACCAGGGTCCACCATCTAAGAATAAGGGGAAGCCATTTAGAACGGAGACAAGGAACCACTTTTTCTCACAGTTGTGAGTCTGTGGAATTCTTTGCCTCAGAGGGCGGTAGAGGCCGGTTCTCTGGATACTTTCAAGAGAGAGCTAGATAGGGCTCTTAAAGATAGCGGAGTCAGGGGATATGGGGAGAAGGCAGGAACGGGGTACTGATTTGGGATGATCAGCCATGATATCATTAAATGGCGGTGCTGGCTCGAAGCGCCAAATGGCCTACTCCTGCACCTATTGTCTATAACAATTTCTCTAGCTTTCCTTGTTGGATAATATGATAAAAACTGCCAATTATAATACAAATTATAAAATCATAATTTAGTTTGACATTACATGAGAATAATTACAGTCTCAAGAGTTTGTGGAGCTGACAGGCTTATTCCTGCTTCCGTTTCTTTCTACAACAAATTTAACATGATCAAATATTATTACAATCATACTATATTTCAAATTTTTATTAAACTTAATCCTCAGCTGCCTTGCTGGCTTTCTCTGACACGCAAGCTAGCTATGCTTGTACTCGCTAGAATTTAAAAAACTGAGTGGGGGTTTTATAGAAACTTACAGAATTCTTAAGGAGTTGGACAGGCTAGATGCAGGAAGATTGTTCCCGACGTTGGGGAGGTCCAGAACAAGGAGTCACAGTCTAAGGATAAGGGGGAATTCCTTTAGGACCGAGATGAGGAAAACATTTTTCACACAGAGTGGTGAGTCTCTGGAATTCTCTGCCACAGAAGGTAGTTGAGGACAGTTCATTGGCTATATTTAAGAGAGAGTTAGATGTGGCCCTTGTGGCTAAAGGGATCGGGGGGTATGGAGAGAAGGCAGGTACAGGATACTGAGTTGGATGATCAGCCATGATCATATTGAATGGCGGTGCAGGCTCGAAGGGCCGAATGGCCTACTCCTGCACCCATTTTCTATGTCTATGTTTCTATGGGCCCAGTGATCGAATTCATATTCCCCGTCCCACAAATTAACTTTCTTCACTTGTACCTGACCAAAAGTTCAGATGAAGTTCAAATTTTACACTTTTCTAAATTACACTTTAAAAAAATTCTGTTCACAAAAAATCTGCAGACATATTAAACATGTTTAGTTTTGACTATGATTTGTTTTTCAAACTTGAATGAGAGTATAAAGAACTGTTCTAAATCAAATTTACAAACTGATAACATTAACGGATCCTCACGAATTATCAAGTTCTAATGTTGTGCAACCTGAGCCAACATGGGTGCATCATCATTTATGAAATTCATGGATTCAAGTTGATGGAGAGGATTGCACCATAACAGGAATTTTTTAATAAAAAAATTAATAAGCAATGACTGCACCAGCTTCAGAGGCAACATTAAATAAGTTAAATACTTGGAGGTAAGGAATATTTCAGATTATTGAAAGGTAAAAGGACAATGGGAAGAGTTGGAAAGAATTAAGTCAGGAGCCACAGGCTCAAATGCATTATTGTTTCATTATTTAAAAATCTTAAAATAATGATTTCGTAATCATTTCTAGTTTCTGTTCACTAAGATACAAAATCACTTAACCAGTAACATTCCTATATTTTAAGATAAAAATCTAGTAATTATTGAAATATTGAAAGAGACTGCATCACCATTTCACAGAAAATCCAATGTTTGGTGTTGCCTTGGAAACCATAATTTTCCAGTAAAATGAGTTATACACTAATAAATCAATGACCCGAAGTACATAATTGCTGCAAAAAATCACAATGGCAACAAATGCAGAGAAAAGTTTACAAATGTATATGGTGCTCATGGACTCCATGTCTATTGTCAAGCTATAAAATGGAAAAAAAATTCCTTTCTTTCTGAGGGAATCTCATTGTGAATGATGACTTACTGTTTAGTTCTGTACATTACAAGGTGGCTAAAAAAAAAATGTGGGATCGATAAAATGTTTTCAGTCAGGTCTCTAGAGTCATAGAGTCAGAGTGATACAGCATGGACACATGCCCCTCGACCCAACTTGCCCACACCAACTAACAAGTCCCAACTACACTAGTCCCACTTGCCTGGGTTTGGCCCATATCGTTCTAAACTTGTCCTATCCATGTACCTGTCTAATTGTTTCTTAAATGTTGCAATAGTCCTTGCCTCAACTACCTCCTCTGGCAGCTCGTTCGATACACCCATCACTCTTTATGTGAAAAAGTTCACCTCTCAGATTTATATTAAATCTTTTCCCCTTCACCTTATACCTATATCCTCTGGTTCTCAATTCATCTACTCTGGGCAAGAGAATCTGTGCATCTACCAGATCTTTTCCTCACATGATTTTATACACATTGAGATCACCCCTTATCCTGCGCTCCAAGGAATAGAGTCCAAGCCTATTCAACCGTACCCTATAGCGCAGACCCTCTAGTCCTGGCAACATCCTCTACATTTGTTTGATGCTGCTGCTTACATTTTTTCTTTGTTGCATGATGATGATCATTTCCACTGTGCATCTTGACGCGTACATTGTATTTATGTAACATTCAAAGCACTCCACAACATTAACAATATTAAACCCAGAGCTCCATAATATATTCAATTAGAAAGGGGGTAGCTTATAAAAAAAATCTGAAGGGAGAAAAGAAAAGCAGTGAAATTTGAGGATAGAACAGTTTCTCGGGAAAATGCAGTTAAAGGCAAACTTAAAAATGGAGCAATTAAAATCAGGATGCTCAAGAGTCAGAATTGAAAGGATTGAGGAGTTGAAGGATATTACGCAGATAAAGAAACTGGATAATGAAAGATATTACATTAAAAGAGAAAAGAGACATACTTTTAAATAACTTGCATAAATTGAAAATGACTGGAATCATGCATTTCTTTCAAGTCCCATATTGAAAAGCAGTTCTTGCATATGGAAAACGATGAACCATTGGGAAATATACTGCAGTTAACTAATGTAGTCTTAGCCAATTACACAATTGGGAAAGGAACAATTATGACAGATTCTCCCCCATGTTAACCAGAAGCAAAAGCTTTGTACTTTTTGTTAACTGAAAATTTAATCAGGAAAACAGTAAAAGGTTTAAACAATGGATTCTAAGTATGCAATGGGATATCATATCAATTTTGAAAATGATAACACATGGGATTTGCAGATTAAATAAAAATCAATGGTAAAGCCATTAAAGGAAATTCCAACTAATAGAATGATATACAAAAGTAATTAAGGAAAATGAACCAAAATTTAGTAATTAGATAAGATTTCTGGGGATAGCAAAGCAGAGAAAATGTACCCACCACAGAGAAACAATGCCAATAGATACTAGATGGGCATTTTACTTCCAAGCGAGAAGCAAATGTTTTGATTGCAGAGCCACAAAATTAAAGGAGTTCTCAATTCAAAATACACTAAATTTAGACAAAACCTGTTAAGTAGCCTTACATTGCAGAATCTTTTAAGTTTGCAAAGACAGAAATTGACGAGGAACCAAAATGTTAAGACACAAGTTTTAGCTTTATTATTGTCACATGTACCGAGGTACAGTGAAATGTTAATTTTTACATGCAGATCAGATATACGATGCAATAAAACTTTATTCATCCCCGGAGGGAAATTGATCTGCAAACAGTCACAACACACGAGGTACACAAAAACCTTGGGTCTGGTGGTGCGAGCTTTCAAGCTTCTGTACCTTCCGCTGGACATGAACAGGGAAAATGAAGAATGACCTGGTTGGGACTCGTCTTTGATTATGTGCAGGAAAGAACTGCAGATGCTTGTTTAAATCGAAGGTAGCCACAAAATGCGGAGTCTGAACAAGGGTCTCGACACGAAACGTCACCCATTCCTTCTCTCCAGAGATGCTGCGTGTCCCGCTGAGTTCCTCCAGCATTTTGAGTCTACCTAGTCTTTGATTATGTTTGCTGCTTTTCCAAGGTAGCGTGGTGTAGATGCAGTTAATGGCAGGGAGTCTGGTCTGCGTGAAGAACTGCACAACAATTTATTGCAATATTGGGGAGAGCTCTTCCCATACCAAGCTGTGATGTAACCCAACAATTTATTTTCCATGGTGCATCTGTAGAAGTGTGTAGAAGTCACTGAAGATATGCTGAATTTCCTCAGTCTCCTCAGGAAGTGGAGGTGTTGGTGTGACTTCTTGGCTGTCGCATGGTTGGAATAATGAACTTTTGGGGGGACTGCAAAGGCTGCGCCTGGAACACTGGAAACTATCTTGGTCTTTTTAGCTTTGACAAAGACATTCCTGAGAGGAAGTTCAACAAGTTTGGCAGTTTTATTTCAAAGCTGAGGGAATTGTTCAATGATGGGAAAGTAAATAGACTCAACCTATATTTCCTGGAGTTTAAAGGAATGAGTGCCAAACATGTTGAAGCAATAATAAATTCTGAAGGAATTGATAGGGTAGACATTGGAAGTTTGTTTCTTGAGTGGGGAATCTAGACCAGGGCACAACGTTTCAAATTAAAGGATTAATATTTTGGAAAGCGAAAGTTTTTTCCTAAGTATTTTGAATCAATAGAATTCTAAACACCAGAAATCTGTGCATATCAAATTATTATACATATGGAAAATATACAATAAATAATCTTTTTGGAAACTAGTGGGATCCAGGGACATGGAATAGTCAGAAGATGGAACAAAGATGGATGATCAGTCATCGTTGAATGCCATTCAGCTCTTGTATTATTCGTACACAGGTTTCTACTTATGCTCTTATGTGATAAGTAATCTAATTGTTGGTTATGTTACCAGATACCATTCAAATGTGAATGCTTGATAAACCACCATTATCATGCTATGCTCCATCTGCAGCTGAACGCGTGCTCCATCCTGGCCAAGTCCGATCTTCCTTCCTGCAACTGATCATCCCAAACCAGGATACACCCTCATAAACCAAACCCATCCCCATTTTTCTTTCCAAATCTCCATTTCCTTATCATACAGTGCAGTTAACGCAGTTAGTAACGCTTATGCCATAGTTCCAGACTACAAAACAGCAGCAACAGGAAGGCCATCTAACCCTGGGAATTGAACTTTAAATATTACAACACTTTCAAATTGCTGTTACCACATACTTAACCTGTCATCTTGTTTTACACTCCTGAGGTTATTTTAAAAAGAAACTCTACAGCAATTAAATCCAGGAGGAAATTGATCATATTTGCTTGTTTTCTATGAAATAATCACAATTCCAAATTACATGGTCCTCTGACAGTGCTTGAGCACAAAATTACAATAGAAAAGTATAAGTTAAATATTTGTTTCACCGATTCAACCAAGGTAACTGGCAGTAATAAAAATGACCCATCATATCATTGTTGAATGGCTGAAATATGCCAATGAGTTGACATATTTCAGCCATTCAACAATATGATGGGTCATTTTATTACTGCCAGTTACCTTGGTTGATTAAGTGAAACAAATATTTAACTGATACTTTGTTAATGTAATTTTGTGCTCAAGCAAGATGCACTGTCGGAGGACCATGTAACGTGGAATTGTGATCATAGTAAACAAGCAAATATGATCAACACACTACACTTACCCCTACTCGCCATAAAATTTCTTCCATATTGGGAGATGTCAAGTTGCAACTGGATAATTACTTTGGCGCATATGTTCACAGTGTTCAACAAGTTCAGACCACAATCACAGCTCCTATTTTAATCTCAGCAGCAACTTAATTTGATGCTCGAGCAAAATGTCCAGTCAGAGGTGTATGTAATTCTGAGCTGCCCATCACATGGAAAACAAGCAAAAATTAGCTCCTGTGAATGATTATGGTCACGAAATTCAACTCCTCTCAACCCATCCTAGAGTTACATTACACACACTTTTTTGTGCATCATCTTTGATCACTAACATGGACGTCCGGGGGGACTTTCTTACTTTTTTCCAGGGAGAGGGGGAGGGGGAGGAGCGGGGTGGGGGAGGGGGGGGAGGGGGGGAGGGGAGTGGGGGAGGGAGAGGGGGGAAGGGGGGGGAGGGGGTGGGGGAGGGGTGGGGGAGGGGGGGGGGAGGGGGACAGGGAGAGGGAGAGGGAGGGAGGGAGACGGGAAGAGGGAGAGGGGAGAGGGGTGGAGGGGGGTGGAGGGGAGGGAATGGGGGATTATCTTTAGTGAGATTACAAAATTAAGATAGGTTTTAGAGCTATTATATTTTCTCCTCCATATGAATAATATTAAACAATATCAAATAATATCAAACAATTGGAACTGCTTTTGTTTAATTGATAACAATACTGAAAAAATTGAATTCCATAGTTTGTGACACAAATATACATTTTAATGGGATCATTATATACAGATGTAACATTTCCATTTTAAGATTGGGGGGGGCATATGGGTCAAGCCGATGGCCTAATCGTTAAAGAGTTAATAGATAGCCTAATCGATAAAGAGCTGAGAAGAGGAATCAGAGCTGCCAAGGAAAGGTACTCTGAGAAGTTGAGGAGCAAGTTCTCAGCTAGTGACTCTTCTTCAGTTCAGAAAAGCATGTAAGAAATTATCAGCTATAAGAGGAAAGCCCCCCGCTCTTTAGACAATCGTCAGCTGACCAACGACCTGAATGAGTTTTACTGCAGGTTTGAAAATCAGAAACGTAAACCTGGTACCCCACAGAGCCCAGTCCCTCCATGCACTAGAGTCTCCCAACCCCTGCAGATTAGTTATTAAGATGGCTGATCCGTGGGCGGTTGCTGCTGGGACGCAAGTCGGGACCTGATCAACCCCGGCTGAGTTGCCTGGGCGAGGGTGTCTGATGTTGTGAGACCCAAAACACCCGATGACCCCAGGTCACATCACTGAGGATGCGTCCCAGCTCATCTAGAAGATGTATATTTTTCACATTGAAGTCTGGCTCAGCCAGTGGCACTTAGGAATAGACTGGGTGACAACCAAGAATAGTTTGGTGACTACTGGAGAGACAGTTGACGGCACGGAAAGACGGCACCCGGGAAAGGCTGGGTTAGCACCCCAGTCTGTGTCTTTCGTGAGAAAGACACCCAACAAAGCTACGGATAGGCCTAATGAACCATCGTGGCCTAAACATCCATCAGGCGAGAATGAAATGCTCGGAGGAGGAAGTGGTGCAGCGCACAGGCCTTGTACCTGGTGAGTCGCAGGAGGAGCCCGGCCGGGAGTCACCCCACAGAGCCCATTCCCTCCATGCACTAGAGTCTCCCAACCCCTGCAGAGTAGTTATTAAGATGGCTGAACCGTGGGCGGTGCTGCTGGGACGCAAGTCGGGGCCTGATCAACCCCGGCTGGGTAGCCTGGGCGAGGGCGTCTGATGTTGTGAGACCCGAAACACCAGATGACCCCAGGTCACATCACCGAGGATGCGTCCCAGCTCATCTAGAAGATGTATATTTTTCATATTAATCCCAGGAGGTGAATTCTATATATATATTTATATACTTATATATTCATATATAAATATACAGTGTTTTGTTTTCTCATTTATAACATTGTTTACAGAGTACTATGTTTACATATTCAGCAGTGCTGCTGCAAGTAAGGATTTAATTGTTCTAACTGGGACTTGAGAAAATAAAACACTCTTGATTTACATCGCTAAGGTGTGGGATAGAACTAGCGTACAGGTGATCGGCGTGGACTCAGGTTGCCATAGTCTTTTTAATTCCATAGTTTTTCCATTGTGGAAAGCCTTTATCCAATACCGAAGGCTTAAATGAAGGTTTTTTAGCAATAGGGAGCGAAAGTGATAAATTATCCAATTTTAATGTATTTTTTATTTGTTTCCAAATTCGAATACCGCTATGTATTATTGGATTTTCACTATAGATCTTTTTATTCAATTTTGTAGGGGATAGGAAAATCGGGCCAATTTCAAATGGTAGACAATCCTCCTTTTCCATCTTTAACCAGTCTGGTTGTTTGATCCGATATACTTCTCTTCCAACCAGAATTTAAGTTTTTGACATTGACTGCCCAGAAATAAAATAAGAAATTTGGTAAGACTAATCTCCATTCTCTTAGATTTACATAAGTGTTTTTTACTTATTCGGTGACTCTTATATTAATTCCAAATAAAACTTGTTACAATAGAGTCAATTTTTTAAAAAATAAATTTTTATGGAGGTATATTGTAATTGATTGGAAGAGGTATAGAAGTTGAGGAAGGAAAATCATTTTAATTGCATTAATTTTACCGAGCATTGAAATAGGAAGCGTTTTCCAATAATGAATATTCTTATGCAATTTATTAAGTAAAGGCACGAAATTTGATTTAAATAAAGAAGTATATTTCTTGGTCACATAGATTCCTAAGTATTTAAATTTTTCATTTCACTATTTTAAAAGGTGATTGTTGCAATATATATAAATTAGGTTCCATTATTGGCATAATCTCACTCTTCTTCCAGTTGATTCTATATCCCGAGAATAAACCAAATTGAGTTTAGGTTAGGGATACTAATGTCTGGACTTGTAATATATAGTAATACATCATCTGCATATAGAGAAATTTTATTAACTGTATTTTTAGTATTATACCCATATATTTCTGGATGAGCTCAAAATCTTTCTGCTAGTGGTTCTATAACAAGGGCGAATAGTAACGGTGATAACGGGCATCCTTGTCTACAACCTTTAGATAAATCAATGTTTTTTTATAACATTTGATTTGTCATTATTCTAGCTGTTGGATTGGTATATAAAAGCTTAACCCATGTACAAAACGTCTCACCTAATTGAAAAATTTTCCATCAACGAAAATAAATAGGGCCATTCAATTTGATCGAATGCTTTCTCAGCGTCTAGCGAGATGACTGCTAAATCTTCATTAGCTTTTCAATTTGAGTATATAATGTTGAAGAATCGTCTCAGATTATAATATGAATAACGTTTTGGAATAAAGCCAGTTTGATCGGGGTGTATTAATTTATAAATCACTAAGCTTAATCTGTGTGCTAAAATTTTGGTTAAAATTTTCTGATCGATGTTTAATAGAGCAATTGTTCTGTATGAACCTGGATCTTCAAAGTCCTTATCCGTTTTTGGAATAAGTATTATAGTTGATTCATTTAAAGTTTCTAGGAGTTTCTGTTGCATGAATGCTTGAGTATATAATGTCTGTAGGCATGGCGAGATCAAGTCATGACATTTTTTATAAAATTCACTATTTAAACCATCTGGTCCAGCGGCCTTTCCATATTTTAAAGAATTAATAGATTCCTCAATATCTTTTACTGATATTTTTTCGGCCCTAATTTTAATTCCCTCTTTCAAATCTAAACCAGTAAGGTTACAATGCTGTAAGAATAATTCCATTCCTACAGAACCCCCCTCCCCTGCCGTTTTGGTTGAATAAAGTGTTTGATAGTATTGAGAGAATCTATCATTAATATCCTTCGGTAGTGTTAATATTTCTCCCGTATCTGATTTAATTTTATATATTGTTTTTTCCCCTTCCTGTTTCCGGAGTTGGCGTGCACAGGTAATTTTTGTGGTTTATCTCCAAATTCAAAGTGTAACTGTTTAGTCTTTTGATAAAAATTTATGAATTGGTCTGAGTATATTTGGTTTAACTTATATTTGAGTACAGCAATTTTATTATGTATTATTATAGAAGGCGTGGTTGCATTTTCCATATCTAATTACCTTATTTCCATTTCCAATACCAGTTGTTTGGCGTGGTTCTCTTTATTACGAAAGGCTTGTGCGGAGATTAACGCTCCTCGCATAAATGCTTTAAATGTTTCCCAAATAAGGGAGGCAGAAATTTCAGGGCAGTCATGTGTCTCAAAAAACATATTTATCTGTTTGATAAGATATTCATAGCATGCTTTATCATTTAAAATTTGAGGATTAAGTCTCCATTGTATCTGCTTGTCAGTCATACCACTTAGTTTCATCATGAATGTTAAAGGAGCATGATCCGAAATTATAATATTATGATATTTCGAATTATAAGTAAATGGGATGAGTTTAGACTCTACTAAAAAGTAGTCTATCCTTGAATAAGTTTTATGTGCTGAAGAGTAAAATGAGTATTCCCTTCCGGGTGGATTTTCAATTCTCCAAACATCCTTGATAATAATTCACTTGATTTGCATTTTGTTTTTCTTTGTCTTGTTGATCTATCGAGATAGGAATCTAATGTACAATTTAAATCTCCACCAATTATCAAATTATGTTGTGTGAGCTCCGGAATAGTATTAAGTATATTATTAATACAGACGCAACTAAATTTAAGGTAACTCTTTTTTACCAAGAACCCTTTTTTTCTTAAGTCCAAGTCAAGAGAGTTTTATTGTCATGTGTCTCAGATAGGACAATGTAATTCTTGCTTGCTGCAGCACAAGAGAATATGTAAACATAATACAGAACAGGAGATAAAAGTTCAGTGTGTCAAAATACCATATATATACACAATACATATATGTGTGTGTATATATATATATATCACACACACACACACACTCACACACACACACACACACACACACACACACAAAATAAATAAACAGATAAAGTGCAATAGGTTTATTATTTTTCAGAGTTTGGAGGTGGGTTAAATTCCATTTGGAATATTTATGGAATACCAGGAAACCAGAAGCAAGAGTTACTCCCGTGCTGGCCGTAGCAGTGTTGGGGGGGGGGGGGGGGGGGAGAAGAGGGTGGGGGGGGGGGGGAGAAGAGGGAGAGGGAGGGGGGGGGGGGGAAGAGGGAGAGGAGGGGGGGGGGGGGGGGGGGGGGGAGGGGGGGGGGGGGGGGGGGGAAGAGGGAGAGGGGGGGGGAGGGGGAGGGGGGGGGGAGAGAGGGGGCACGAGCTGAATGACCCACTCCCTCCTTGCTGAACAACATCACTTCATCAACAATAAAAAATAGAGGAGGTGGAGAGGCTTTTCAGAAGACAAAAATGTCTGTGAGATTTCCAGATTTTCTAACTTGTCCCTGCAAACATACTGTCCCTGCCTGCTTCAAAGTCTCCACTGTTGTCCCTGTAACCAAAAAGGTAAGGATTACTTGTCTTTTAAAAAAAAAAAATAATAATAATAATAGAGGTATTTATTAAAAATACATCTGTGAACATCACATATATATTGTTACAATCATTGTACCCCATTATTTTATGGCTTTTTAAAGAAAGAATAGAAAACAGAGGATGAAGTAGGTGGAAAGAGTTGTGAAAGTGAAAGAGCTTGCCAAAGGGGAGAAAAAAAAAACCCTGGTCAAAGAGTTAGAGAAAGGGGATTAAGAGATAGACCCTAGAAAATAAAAATAAAAGAGAGGAAAAAAAGCCAGTTACTATATGATATATATCACGCAAAAGGAATTTACCAACTCGATAGTTTTTCATCCCCCTTTACTACGGCCCAAGGTACTCTTGCACCCTATCTTTGTAGCAATTCTATAAATGCACACCACGTCTGATAGAAACGATCTGATTTTCCTGCCAGGCGGAGGCTCATAACTTCCAGATGTAGTGTTTCAACCATAGTTGAAATCCACATATTTTCTGTTGGTATAGGGGCAATTTACCAGAATTTTAAGATTAGCTTTTTTCCTATTATTAAGCCATAATCAAATAGATTCTTTTGATGCACATTTAATTCCGAGCTACCTTCTGTCATTCCGAAAATAATCTATTCTGGCTTTTTTTATTTTAAACAGTTTTGTGAAGATTTCAAATATTTCAGTCCAAAACCTTTGAATTTTTTGTACAAAAGATGAATGAGTACTATAGTAAGCTTCTTGAGACTGGCATTTATCACAGTTGGGGAAAAATGTATTACATTTAGTTTTTGAGTAGTATAATCTGTGTAAGGTTTTAAATTGTATTAAAGTGTGTCTTACGTTAATTGAGCATTTGTGCCCATTTAATACGTACTCTTTCCACCTTTCATTGGAAATTTTTATGCTTAATTCATTTTCCCACTCTCCTCAGGTACCTTCAGTTGTTGGTATGACTTGAATTTAGTATATATTATATATATGAAATTAAATTTGCGATTCAGCCTTTGTATTCATGCTTCATCTAGTAAGTCGATGGCATTTTGTGAAATTCTTGTGTATGTTTTTTTCAGATGTTTCCTTCACATATTTGGAAATATTTAAAATACTGATTGTTACCAAGATTGTATTTTAGTTGTAATTGTTTAATGATAGTAGTTTTCCCGTTTCATACAAATCTCCCAGTTTTAATTCCTGCTCTTTCCCATTGTATAAATGCTTTATCTATATAATTGAGGGATTTAACAGAGGGTTTTTAGCGATAGGAGATAGGAGAGATAAGTTTCTTAATTTTAAGTTGTATTTTATTCGTTTCCAAATTCTGATTATACTATGTATAATTGGATTTTTTGTTGTAATTTGTACTATTCATCATCATTGGTGAGAGAAGGATCGCGCCAAAAATTAAAAGGGGAGCAGTCCTCTTTCTCCATAATGATCCACTCCGGTTGTTGAGGAGAGTTATCCAACAATTGAATCATATTTCTGATATTTACAGACCAATAGTAATACATAAAATTAGGGAGTGCTAATCCCCCTACTACTTTGGGTTTATTCAGGTGTGGTCTTTGTATTCTATGGGACTTATAATCCCAAATAAAATTTGTGATATCCGAGTCCAATTTTTAAAAAAAACCTTTTGGGTAGGTATATTGGGATTGATTGGAACAGGTATAGAATTTGTGGTAAAAAAAATAATTTTATGGCATTTATTCGGTATTAAGGACATCGGAAGCGTTTTCCACAATGTAATTAAATTATATAGTTTCTTAAGTACACGGTTATAGTTTGCATTAAACATGTCTTGATATCTTCTGGTGATTTCAATACCCAGGTATTTAAATCCTCCCCCGCCCCCCCCCCCCCCCCCCCCCCGCTATTTAAAAGGAAATTGTACGAGATGTGTAGAATCTTTCGGTTTTATTGACATGATGTCACTTTTATTCCAGTTTTATTCTGTAACTGAAAATGAACTGAAATCCTCGATTAAGTTTAGTACATTGGGTATAGTGATATGAGGCTTTGTGATGTAAAAAAGTACATCAGCATATAATGATATTTTATTGTTTGAATTATTTTTGTATTATATCCGTGGATATTCGGATGAGTTCTAATTCATTCTGCAGTGGTTCAATTATAAGGCAAATGACAATAGTGATAATGAACAGCCTTGTTCTATTACCCCTTGACAGTTGAAATTTTGTGGATAAGATGTTATTAGTTAATATTCTGCAGTTGGCTTATTATATATTTAACTTAATCCTCCTTGCTGAACAACATCACTCATCAACAATAAAAATAGAGAGGTGGAGAGGCTTTTCAGAAGACAGAAAATCCAGAAATCTCACAGACATTTTTAACCAGTCCCTGCAAACATATAGTCCCTGCCTGCTTCAAAGTCTCCACTATTGTCCCTGTACCCAAAAAGGCAAGGATTACTTGTCTTAATGACCCTGTCGCACTGACCTCTGTAGTCATGAAGACCCTTGAGGCTTGTGCTGACCAAGCTGAAAATTATCACAATCTCCCTGCTGGACCCTCTGCAGTTTGCATATCGGGCCAATAGATCTATGGATGACGCAGTCAATCTGGGCCTGCACTTCATCCTCCAGCACCTAGACCGCCAGGGGACCTATGCGAGGATTTTGTTTGTTGATATTAGCTCTGCATTTCAACACCAGTGCCAAGAGCTACTAGCTCCAAACTTTCCGATTGACTGTGCTGAACCCCTCTGTCGGTGATCACCAGCCTCCTGGACAGACAGGAAGCAGCACGTGAGGCTGGGAAAGTACATCTCAGACCCGCAAACCCTCAGCATAGGAGCACTGCAAGGCTGCGTACTCTCCCCTCTCCTCTACACCAATGACTGCACCTCCACAGACATTTCTGTCAAGCTTCTCAAGTTTGCGGATAACACAACCCTGATTGGACTGATCCAGGATGGGTAGGAATCTGCCTACAGACAGGAAGTGTCACACCTGGCGTCCTGGTGCCATTGCAACAACCTGGAGCACAATGCTCTTAAGACAGTGGAATTGATTGTAGACTTTAGGAGAGCTCCCCCTCCCCTCACCATCAACAACAACACCACTCCCAATTACCTTAAGTGGGGGGCTACCATCGACTCCACAGTTCTACAAAGGCACAACAGAGGATGTACTTCCTACAGCAGCTGAGGAAGCACAATCTGCCACAGCGGGTCAGGCACCATCTCTGGAGAACATGGATAGGTCATAGAGTGACACAGTGTGGAAACAGGCCCTTTGCCCAACTTGCCCACACCTGTTAATAATTGTCCCCAGTTACACTAATTCCACTTGCCTGTGTTTGGATCCATATCCCTCCAAACCTGTCATATCCATGTACCTGCCTAACTTTCTTAAACAATGGGATAGTCCCAACCTCAACTACCTCTCTGGCAGCTCGTTCCATACACGCACCACCCTTTGTGTGAAAAGTTTACCCCCTCGGACTACTATTAAACTCTTTTCCCCTTCACCTTGAACCTATGTTCTCTGGTCCCCGATTGCCCCTACTCTACCGATCTATTCTAATGATTTGTACACCTCTATAAGATTTCCCCTCATCCTCCTGCGCTCCATGAATAGAGTCCCAA
This sequence comes from Okamejei kenojei, assembly GCA_035221665.1. Taxonomy (NCBI): domain Eukaryota; kingdom Metazoa; phylum Chordata; class Chondrichthyes; order Rajiformes; family Rajidae; genus Okamejei; species Okamejei kenojei. Next base: position 18,689,110 of record CM069164.1, read on the forward strand.
CCTATTCAACCTCTCCATGTAGCACACACCCTCTAGTCCTGGCAACATCCTCATAAATCTTCTCCTTACTCTTTTCAGTTTTGACATCTTTCCTATAACATGGTGCCCAGAAACTGAACACAATATTCTAAATGCGGTCTCACGAATGTCTTTATACATCTGCAACATGACCTCCCAACTTCTATACTCAATACTCTGACTGATGAAGGCCAAAGTGCCAAAATTACTTTTTGACCACCTGATGTACCTGCGACTTGATCTTCAAGAACCATTCCTCTGCCCACCTGGCTAATTGATCCAGATCCTGCTGCAATCTTTCACAACCATCTTCATTATCTGCAAAACCACTCACTTCTGCATTATCAGCAAACTTGCTAAACTTGCACTGTTCTGTGATGTTTCACAGAGTGCTGGAGTAACTCAGCGGGTCAGGCTGAGTATAGAAGTTGGGGATGTCCATGATGCAGTTGCATAAGAAGTTGGTGAGGCCGCATTCAGAGTAATGTGTTCAGTTCTGGACACTATGTTATAGGAAAGATGTCATCAAACTGGAAAGGGTACAGTGAAGATTTACGAGGATGTTGCCAGCACTAGAGGGCCAGAGCTATATATAGGGAGAGGTTGAGTAGGCTGGGACTCTATTTCATGGAGCACAGGAGGATGAGGGATGATTTAATAGAGCAGTATAAAATCATGATTTGAATAGATCAGGTGAGTCTTTTGCCCCTGCATAGGTGAATCGAGGACAGAGGACATAAGTTTAAGATGCAGGGGAAAAGATTTAATAGGAATCTGAGGGTATATTTTTCACACAAAGGGTGGTAGGTGAATGGAACAAGCTGCCAGAGGAGGTGATTGAGGCTGGGACTATCACAACATTTAAGAAACAGTTAGACAGGTACATGGATACAACAGGTTTGGAGAGATATGGATCAAACGTGGGAGGTGGACTCATGTAGATGGAAAATGCTGGGCTGAAGGCCTGTTTCCACACTGTATCACTCTATGACTCTATCTATGCCGGACCCACTGAGTTATTCCAGCTCTCTGTGACAACTGTCACCTATTCATGTTCTCCATAGGATCTGCTGACCCCGCTGAGTTATCCATCCATATCTCCAACAACCTGTCGTATCCATGTACCTGTCTAAACACTTGCACACACTAACCAACATTCCCCCCATACTTATTACACAACCCACTCACCCTCGTTTTGGCCGTATCCCATCTAAATCTGTCCTAATCCATGAACATGTCCCTCAAATGGTCTACCTCTTAAACATTACGATCGTCCCAGCCTTAACTACCTCTCTGGCAGTCTCGTTCCATAACACACAACCCACCACCCTTTGTGGTGAAAAAGCTACCTCTCTGATTCCTCTGTTAATTCTAAATATTGCCATAAATGGTGCAAAAATGCTCAAAAATAAGGCTCAGAATGCATCATAGAGCATCTAAAAGCCCTGAAGCTTCCAGGGCCCTAAAGCTGGCGCCCTGGACCCCTGGCATCGAGGGACTTCACGCTTCTCACACGTTGATGTGCCAACGCGCACATTTTTCACATTAAAATTTTTGTAATCCAGTCGATGCTACGCCCTTTATTTGCAAAGCTAATGTCGTACACCTGACTAATGCTTTTGAATCTACCATGGACCTGCCTATTATTCCTTCACTTCGTCATCACTTAAATTAAACTTTCCCCTGCTTTGTGGAATTGCTTAAAAACTATTAAAATATTGGAGCCTCAGACCCATTTGGAGCCTCCTTGTGTCTCAAAGTTAAACAAATGCCTTTTCAAACGATGCAGACCGACACCTTCCAAAGGTCAGATGTCTCGACAATGAACCATTCCTTTCCAGTTGCTGGAATCATCACACCATAGCAGTGGAACAGTAACTCACTGAAGAAATGATCCAGATGCACTTCACATCTGGCCTCACAGGGAATGTTAGTGTACGAATAGTGAATGCGTTCATTCAAAGCAGTCACAACCCTGTGAAAAAAGCATGTTGCTTATATATACAATTATTTGTCAGAGTTTAATGTGCTTTCATAGATGTACACACTAGAAAAATGTTTATCCATTTTTTAAAGTTTCATTTACTTTAAAGTCCCTACTTTTCCTAAATTTGCGCACAAACCCACCCCCGCCATCCTCCAGTGGGAATGGTATCTCAACTGTGGTGGTGCAAGGGTCACTTTGTTCAAGCTTTCCTCGTTTTGAAAAAAGTATGAGCAAGCTGGGATGCAAGCAGAGCCTGCGAAAAGGTGCATGTCCAGAATGTCCAGTCTCCTTTCAATTCTTTCTCTCCAGAGGTTATTGCCGGATTGTGGGGATAATTATTCTGCTGAATATTTTCAACTCCGGTCTTAGTCATTTTACCATTAATCCTTGAAGGTGGCCGAATCATATTCTAGAGTCCTTAAATCTTCCATTTTCTAATGAATAGAATAACTACATGGGTCCCTCATAATACAAGCATATTAGCCCCCAGGTGCAAAGTGTACATTAAAAAGGACTCCCACTCAAATGCCATTTTCTAGCATAATTAAAGAAGCTCCATGCCACAAGATCATATGCGGATGCCTGGATTTTATAGATAATACTCGTATTAAACTTGGGACTAGAAAAACGGTAATAAACAATCACAGAGAGAACAGTGGCGTCTGGATTCACTGTTAAAGAATTCTGGGGCTTTTAACCAATTTGATAAAGTATGAATTCCTCCTAATTTTTACGCAGTAACCTGACTGTTTTAGAACATTATTTTATATTTCACATTAACTGTTGATGGCAGCAATAGCAACTGAACTAACAGTGCGGAAAAACACCTGGTGCACCATGTGACTGGGGATGGTGTCAGTAGCTATTGCTGTAAGCGAAGAATAAGCAGATAGCAAGCCGAATGATGGGCCAGCTCCGTTCCCCGCTACAACAAAATCCGTTATAAAAGGGGGATAAAACAAGGGTTTACTTTGATAAAGACTTTAATTATTACACCTAAACAGATAAAAGAGATTGTCGGGGGGGTGTCTGATAATGATCGGTGAAACAGATAACTGTGTCTTTTTCTAACAATTATGTGCTTGCCCCATTGAGCATTTATAACATTTTCTACCTTGTTTTTACAAATTTTTCCAGCAGCTGCGGTATTTTTAAATTTTTTAATAAAAATGGCCTCATTTAAAGACCACAAAGATAACAGAAATCTGACAAGCTTTCAAAATGATGAAATGCTCAAAAGCAGGCAACATCTGGAGATTAAATTTTGGAATTTATTCAGTCTTGTCACTATTTCAAGTGCTTTTCTACACAAAATAAGTCTCGCCTAAGAATACCGTCATGAATTACTGCCTTCAATATCCCAGATATAACATCCATTGTCAAACATAAAAGCCTTTTTTTTTTTCTTTTTCTTTGTTTCAGAATAAGTGTTTCTGTTGGATAAAGTGGAAGACTGTTCTCCTGCTGTTCAAGGAACAACACAAATTAGTAAGAAGTAACATAATTCAGGATCCAAACCACAAACAAATGGAAAGGAATTGGTCATTTTTAAAGATACTCAAACTGGAATTATTTTACAGAAGTGATATCTTGTCATTTTAAAAGAATTGGTGTTTCAAAAATAAACAGAAATACTCAATAAAAAAAACACTAAATTTAGAAATAAGTTATAACAGGCAATGGCATTTACGTCCTACAACCATGCAAATACAAATGTTGAAGGAAGCAATATCAACCAATAGAAGGACAATTCCCCAATGAATACATTAAAGCATTTTTGCACACTTTTTTTGTTTTTAAAAATCCAGAATAAAGGCACTGGTCCCTGAATCGAAGACAATGAACATAGAGTGCAATATATACCTTATCTTGAAATACAAGGATATCAAAAATTTCCCAATTAGCATGTGAAAACCTGACACCTAAGCCCCAAAAAGGTAGTACAACAAGAATAAAATATGCCATACGAAACAGTATCATCTATGAAAAAAGCAGAGGTTAAAGGTAGCCAAGACCAATAATTCCAATCTGTTGATGCAGTATATACATTTTAGCTCATCTATATTTCTAATCAGGCATTCAGGTTACACCCTTCTGAAGAAAGGTCTCGATGCGAAATGTCACCTATCATTCTCTCCAGAGATGCTGCCTGCCACTGATCTTACTCCATTTGTGTCCATCTTCGGTTTAAAACCAGCATCTGCAGTCCTTCCTGCACATTCCAATGAATGATCAATCTCAACTGCCTGATTTAAGAACACAAAAAGATAACATAGAAGAATACAGCAACAAGAACATGCCCTTAGCTTTACAATTTCTGTGCCGAACATGATGTCTATCTGCTGCGCATAATTCAACGTAAATTCCCTGCATATCCATTGTGCTTACCAACAGGGCCCTCTGCAATACCATATCTACCTCCCACCCAGACAGCTTGAGGCACACTGTATTAAAATATAGCCCCACATCTTGTTTAATAAAACTTTTGCCCTCTCCCACTCGCCCTTAAAGCTATGCCCTCTATTATTTGATATTCCATCCCTGGGGGAAAAGGTTTCTAACTGTCTAGTCTCACTTGGCCTTTCATAATTAATACATTTCTATCAGGTTTCCTCCAGGTGGCAGAGAAAAGAAATGGGACGTCTGTCCCCCAAACCTTTTCCTTTTGCTAATCACCCACTCTTCCATGCATCTTTTTTGGTAAAAACCAGTCTCTGCAACTTTCCAAAGCCTCCACGTCCTTCCTGTAATGGTGAGACCAAATACATGCAAACAAACGCGACCTAAACAAAGTCCTAATACTGCATCATGACCTCCTGACACCCTTATACAATGCCTGATCATTGAAGGCAAGCAATATTTAAATAAACCACTCTACAGTGCCTCCAAAGACCCTATCATTTATTATTGCCTCTGCCTGTACTCACAATTTGATTTTAATATATTTTTTTAAATCATGTTGTTAAAGTGCACCTCGTCAGATTGTGAATAAAGGCAATTTTTTATGCATTTTGTGTTCACCATGTAGAAATTACACCACGTTTATACATAGTCCACCCCCATTTCAGGCACTTAATGTTTGGGACACAGCAATGTCATTAAATGAAATAATCATGTTTAGTATTTTGTTGCATATTCCTTGTGCATGCAATGACGCTTGAAGTCCGCATTCCATGGACATCACCAGTTGCTGGTGTCGTCTCTGATGCCATCGCCAGGCCTATAGTTACAGCCATCTTTAGCTTATGCATGGTTTTGGAAGTTAGTCCCTTCAGTTTTCTCTTCAGCAAAAGGCAAAGCCAATTTGGGTTCAAGATCAGGTGATTGGACTTGGCCACCCGGACACTCAAATAATTATTTTAGCTTGGAAAACTCCTTTTGTTTGCTTTAGCAATAATGTTGGGATCATTGTCATTGCTGTAATGAGCCGCGTCCCAATGATTTTTGAGGCATTATGTTTGAACTATTGAGCAATAGGAAGTGTCTATCACGCTTCAGAACTCATTATGCTACTACCATCAGCATTGTAATCATCAATGAAGATAAGTGTCCAGTACCTTTACAGCACCATACATGCCATAGCCATAACACCCCCACTACCGTGTTTCACAGATGAGGTGGTATGCTTTTGGATCTTGGACAGTTCCATCTCTCCTACTCCTTCCATTCTCAAGGCCAATCACTATAATAATTAATCTTCGTCTCACATCTGTCACCAACTTTTCCAGAACTGTGGTTTGCATCTTTTAAGTACTTCTTGGCAAAACTGTAACCTGGCCATCCTATTTTTGTGGTTAACCAGTGGTTCGCATCTTTGCAGTGTACCTCTGTGATTTCTGTAATTAAGTCTTCACGAACAGTTTGTCATTGATAAATCCACACCCGACCTCCTGAAGAGTGTTTCTGATCTGTCGGACAGATGTTTGGGGATTTTTCTTTATTAAGAGAGAATTCCTTCTGTCATCAGCCTCGGAGGTCGTATCCTTAGCCTCCATCCCTTGTGATTAGTAGGTCACCAAGTGCTCTCTTTCTTCTAATGGATGTTCCAAACAGTTGATTTTGGTAAGCCTGAGGTGGCTGAAGTCTCATACAGATTTATTTCTTTGTTTTCTCAGTCGCAAAAATGGCTTCGTTGACTTTCAGTGACACAACTTTGGCCTCATGTTGATAAACAGCAATATAAAGGTTGATGGAAAGACTGAGAAAGACGAAGTGCTGATAGCTCTCTTATACCTGCATTAACAATGCACACAGCAATTACAAACCCTGTGAAGCCATGTGTCCCAAACATTATGGTGTTCCTGAAATGGGGGGACTTTGTTGCAACACAAACATCTGTAATTTCTACAATGGTGAAACCAAAATGTATAAAAATGCCTTTATTCAAATCGACAATGTGCACATTGAACCCACATGTGCGTTTTTTTTTCTATGAAAAAATCTCAAATGTGGAGTTACAGAGCATAAGATGGATGGTCTTTATCCCAAGCGATTATGGAGGGCACCATACCCTAATTGCCGCTAGTTAGGGAGTATGCACTTAATTCCCCAAGATCCCTCTACCATTACACGTTGAAGCTTAGCAATAATTGTATATACATTCCCCATCACATTTTGACCTCCCAAAGTGGCAAACACCTCACACTTGCTGGGCTCCAGATTAAAACTACATCGCCATTTCTCCGCCATTTCATAACAGATCTACTATAAATTCTCTATTTATATAGGGCTCCTTACCTCACATGCGTGACCCAGCAATCTTGTGTCAATCTGCAAAACTTGCTAACTAACCCATCTACGCTTACTACTTCAAAGATCATTTATATATATTTCACAAACAACAAAGCACACATCTCTGTGGAACTCCACTCGTCACACAGCTCCAGCCTGAATATTGTCCTACCACCATAAGCCAGTAGTGGGATTAATTCACAATGGGGGATTTTATCAAATACCCAACAAATATTCACCGACCCTAACTGGCAATCGCTCACATTTATCACTTCCTCAAACAACTTGATCAAGTTCATACGATACAAGCTGCTGCCTCAATTAACCTATTCTCTTCCAAATGGGAGTAGCATTAAGGTCATCCTAAATAAAACTTGCTTCTCCATTAAATAAAATCATAGCTGATCTACTAAGTCGGTGGCCACTTAATACTGCATGCACCATATTCCTTAATATACTCTTACTTTCTAAAAAGTACTGGTCTCTCTAGAATGTACTCCGCATCTGAGCAATTGGAGTCCTTTTAGGTGGGAATTCCAAAGATTCACTATCACCTGGGCAAATAAATTGCTTCTCAACTGTCATAAATGGCCAAACCCTTAGTTTTAGACTAGGTCATTTGGTTCTAGATATCCCAGCAAAGGAAACCGATTACACATATTTGCCTTGCCTTCACTTAAACACAAGCAGGTATAGGGCCAGTCTGCTATTCCTTCCCTTAACCACCTAACGCACCTTCTGCTGAAACAAGCAAGGAAACCAGTTCAGACCATACACCATTTTCTTTCAAAGGTATTTCATTTAAATTAATCTTTAACAAAAAGTATTTAGAGATTGAAGGATTGAGAAATAGAAAAATAATTTTGTTTTGGAGCGATGGTAACTAAAAACAAGGATCAGATATTTTCAAACAACCAGGAAACAAACAGTCAGCTTCCCAGATAAACACTGTATCCCAGCAGATACAAATATGTTTTCTTTTAAACATTAAAAAAAAACCATAAAAACCTGAATTTAAGATTTTAAAAGTTTTTTGTTGCAGAGACTTGCAACAGAAAAAATGTATGTTATGTGGCTTTATGACAATCTGAAAATGTCCAATGTCAGTGTTGTTTTTAAGGTGCACAAAAAGAAATTACTAGGTGAAAGCAGGTCAGGCCACAAGGTTGAAATAGGAGCTGCTAGCGCATTAAATCAAAAAAGATTAGGTTTTACTGTAACCAGACTACCATGATCTGACAACCATAAATGCACCGAAATAAAGAACCATGACATGGGCCTCTTAGGGAACTTTTGCAAGCCACAAAATGCAAAAAAATAGCAAGCAAATATACTTAGCTTTCATTGTACCTATAATTCAACCTATCTTTTAAGGAAACAAGATATTGAAAAGCTTTATTTGGCCTCAGAAACAAAAGGACCCTATACAATTATGAAGTAAGACGTGGGAGAGTAAATTTATACATATTTATTGGGTGAACCATCCCCCTCCAATTCAATAGGAACAATACCAATTCTCAAAAGTTTTTTTAAAATTACCTTAATTGCTTTCTATCTTGTGGCATCTTCAGTCTCCAGTCACACATCAAATTCACGAACACAATTGGTCAATAACATAAACAATGCTGCTGTAAAGTAAAACAATATCAGCCTAGCCTCCCCCTCCCCCCCCCCCCCAACATCTGATATTAACCCTGTTATACTATTATTTTTACAAAATCATAAATATGAAGTAAATTACCTGTACTAACTCCATGATTAAGATTTGGCAGTTCATTCACAAACGTACTTATTGAATATTTCATAGCCAAGAACATCAGATCACAATCACATCAATAATACTTATTACCAATAGTGTGTTTTGCAAAAAACGAGGAATTCATATGCCAATCAGTCTTCCAAATGGTCCTTTTGCCATGATAATGTGGACAATTGCAAATCATTAAGCGTAAGGAAAACAAAGAGCCGTAAAAAAACAATCATAGTTTGCATCCATAATTTTTCTACATGCATACATAAAAAGGGGAAAGAATTAAATGACTTCCAGAAAATACATTAATGATAAAGCTGATTTTTAGGATCAATATCCAATTAAAGTATCGAAAAAGCACACAGAATCTTATATTATTAAACCTGATTTAAAACTCTTTAATGCACAAACTTTAATACTGTTTAACGAAACTATCTTTGTAAATCTGTCATTGCAGTTAGGCCCTACACCTTTGGAGGTACTAAAATGATCAATAAATAAATTGCATTATAAGCAATGTATTTTAAAGGTGTTCGATTTTTAAATCAGGCAAGCACAACACTTCACCAAAAACAAAACAAAACTAATCTCCTGTTTCAATTATCCCCAAACCTTTACATCTTTCGAGACCAAATACATACCATAATTGCCAAGTGAAATGCTAAGACTAGCTCAACCAGCAATCTGTTAAAAATTTTCCTTTACATAATTGTACTCTGCATATTTGGCAACCCACTTTGCCCATGAAAACAAACTTAGCCTGCCAGGTGCACACCCACCATCAATAGGACCTTTATAACCTCCAGAATCCACCAATTTCCCATACATGGTTTCCACAGACATCACGTTGCAACACGGGGGAAAAAACAAAAATGTATGGAGTTTGGAACAATGCCCAAGAAACCCATGTGTATTTCAGACAAAGATATAAATATACTCCATTTATCTGACCCACTCAAACAAATTTAATATCTTACCACATTTTGAACTTTAAAATACATTTACTCAACTAATGAGCACCACTCACTTTCCCCCCAAGTTCTAGATAAATGTTTCTTTCTTTCCTTATTTAAAATATCTTTGTGCAATTTGCTTAACTATTTCTTTAAATCCCTTATTAGTGAACTTTTGATATGTAAAATAGAAATATCTAGACCTAAATTATGCAAACTCGTATATTATGGACTAAAAAAAATCATCCATCAATCGCCGCATGGGACAAAGTCCCCAATGTCTGCATCTCGTCAAAAACGTTCTTTCCTGGAATTATTAAGGACGTCTTTTGCAAAACTAGTACATTAACAGAAAAACACGATATCTAAACTCCATTAACATATAGACACAACGATCCAGACTCAACCATTGTTATTAGATATCTGTGTTCGGTAAGTTACACGCATAGCTTATGCATCAAATAGCATTTTGCCATCTTATAAGTCAACAGCCCTATACTTTTATTCAGATCCCTTTTTGCATTTGCATAGTAATATAATAATTAATCTGCAAAATACAAGACATTCCAACACAATCCCCATTGTCCATATCAACCACAAAAGCTGGTTTAATGCAATTTCTGGCTAATGAGAGATGCTCCAAATTCCTTGTACACCACTTCATGCTGCCATCTATTCCACCAGCCAAATGCCATTCCATCCCATACATCTTAATTACGACAAAATATTTACATATTTTACCCCAAATGTTAATTTCACATTCATTAAAATAATACACCAGAAACCAGAAATCTATTATTGTCATTGCACATGGTGCAACAAAATTAAAAAAGTCAATCCAACGTGCGATTCACAAAACAATCTAAATAATAAGGAAGGTAAAACTATATACATAATAAAAAAACAATTCAGTTGAATTAGATGTTATTTCTTATTTTGCATTGTAAACTCAACGTATGGCTATGGGGTAGAAGCTACACTCCTGAGTCTGTTCGTGCCGAGTTTTGAAAGACCAGTACCTCTGCCAGAGGCAGCAGGTGAAAACAGATTTGTCCAGGGTGGGAAGGGTCCTATCAGGAATGTTCTGGCCCTGCCAAAGGCAGCGAAAAAGAGTTGAAGATGTCCTTCAGGGAGGCATTGGCATGCCAGTGATTGTTTTTGGGCGGTGTTAATGACCACTTTGAAGGGCTCTCCTGTCCGAGCTGCAGAGCAGCTGGCCTACCATGGTGGTTTATACATACGCCATGCACAGCTCGTCGATAGAGCAGCGGTTAGAAGGACAGCAGCAGCTCAGTAGGGTGATTAGTAGGCTCCAGACGATTTGACAGAGAAAATTCAGAACTTTGTGACCCAATACATTTCTCATGTGGATTCTATTCACAAGCCCTTCAATTCTAACACTGGTCTCCATGCATTCCCATCAGTCCCCATCACCCACATACCTAAAGCTGCTATGAAGAAGATAATACAAGCTACATTTCAGAGGGAGTACACAAGCAGTGCCAGAAAAATGATTTATGCAGCTTTCAAAAAAATGGATTGATGAACATTGCTTTTATTAAAAAAACCAATTCAATATGAAAGTTTAAATCCTATACTTATCGTCTATTAGACGGATTGCAGCTATCTAGTGTCAACCACAAAATTATAAGGCTAACTTTGAAGCAGTTTTTACTAAAACAGCCTCACTTTTTTTTTTTTGGGAAGAAACAAGGTAGGCCAGGATTAACACAAAAACTTAGTAATGCTCTACTATCATCATCCACTAGGTGCATTTTTCAACAAGTTAGCTTGACTAGACAGAACCCATCCATTTCACTGTCTTCAAGCTGCTGCATCTGGCAGCCTATCTAAAATTGGAAAAAAAACTTATATCAAGTTCAAATGAACAGCTTTGCAATCAAATCCCATACAAAGTAGATTACAGCCGGACTGCCTTCAAAAGCAAAACTCCGGTATACACACCAAAAAAAAAATGTGTAAAAACATTAATCAAAAGCAGTTTTCAATGAACTTGGATTCTAGCTTCATTTGGATAATGATCATAGACATAAGACTTTAGAAAATGAGTAGTGTTTGATGATGAAAATGTATAAATGTATCACATTCAGACTTGTACTATATAACCAAATTAACTAATACGAGTGGAATTTCTACATCATATTAAAACTGTTGTATGACATAGAAATGAAGAAAAACACAAATCCTACTGGGTTAGTATGCCTTTTCAATTATTATTAACGGCCCATTCCTTCCTCCAGAGATGCTGGCCTGTCCCGCTGATGTTACTCCAGCATTTTTGTCTTCTTCCATTTAAACCAGCACTTCTCAGTTCTTTCCTACACATAATATTAACAGAGGCATCTAATTTACATAGCACATGAGATATTACAACATCCCAAGTACACCATGGGCTAAACCAGCTAAGATTTTATCGCCCGAGCATCACAGTGTGAATAAAACAGTGCTCAGAATAAGTTTCAACAAAAGGAAGAAAGATGGATGGATTCAGATGGGAATTACACAGCTTGAGCCTGAATATATCATCATCAACAACTGAAAATTGGCTAATTGAACAGAAGGCCACAACTGTAAATAATGACTGATTTTTTTGGATTTCAAGAGATTGGTGCAAGGGGGAAGATTGAGGTCTGTACAAAAACAATGGATTTTTTTAGCTTTGGTTAAAATGGACACTGAGGACCATAAACCAAAGTAGCGGTGGCAAAATATTCTGCAAACAATAATAGTTCGAAGTGTATCACGAGATTTTGTCTAAACATTTTCTGATATTTAGACCCCTGGAAAATTATGTTTAATCCCTAAAAATAGAAGAAGCATCATTCATTTTTTAACAATAACATCAAACATTTGCAAGAACAATACCAATGAACATATTTTGGCCTGTAAAAAACTCATGTTGGTGTAATAGAAGGTGCAGACTCATGTTATATTTTCCAGATGAATCCCGTTTTGTTGTTTTTTCTAAGGCATCATCGTTTACAAGAAGTTAATTAAGTTTGAGCCGATTAATTTCTACTCCAATGAATGCTCTCGGGCGCTTTTTCGTCTTATACGCCCTATTGACACTGTATCGGGCGGGGGGGGGGGGGGGGGTTTAAAAAGAAAACATATCACAATAATACCCGGCGCTTTTTTTACGAAAAATCGGGGAAAAATTTAGTGCAATCTCACATGTTTTTCACATAACTTCGAGGAAGGCAAATCGTCTTATAAAGCACATAAAGAATCTCTCATTCCTCAACGGACCCCAAAAAAGTGTAATCAACCCAAAAAGACAAAAACACCAGTAAAATCGATGTCCCCACCCAAACACACGGAAATAAAAATATTTGTTTTGCCTACTGAAAGAAGTACCTTGCACTTAATTACATAAAACATTAGCACCAGGCAAACAATATTTTATGCTATCCGGCTGAGGGCATGCGGGGACCTTGTTTTGTGAAGAAACAAGTCCCTGGAAGTGCACTCACTCACTTACACACACACCAGATGGCATTGGATTCTTCAGCATTCTTCGACAGAGCTCTGCTTGCAGTGCACTCGTGAAACTCAGAATCACACCTACTCTCACGATCCACACTCGATACTCGATATCTCTTATGCTACAAAGTCACTCGTCGCGTTTCCAAAACTTCTAACTTAATAAGCAATCTGCAACCTCACTAAGACAACACTTAGTCGTCAGAAGCACAAGACAAGTGCAGTGCACCTTCATCGAAGAACACAGCTCCGCCTGCTCACTTACATCACTGCGCCTGCAACTCGCCTGCTCCCCCTATCTCGCCACGCGTACTTCTCTGGCCAAAGCACCCGGACCAGCCGCACAGCGAGACCAAGCCCCGGGCCCCCGAGCCTCTGCCAGCCAGCCCCGGCCAAACCAGGCTGGCAAAGCCGTAGCTGCGAGCTGCCGTCCGGCCTCGGGGCTGGGGGCGCTTGGCTGCTAGTCTGCTTTGCTAGCACTCTTGCTAGGAGCGGGCAGGGCTGCCCTTGATATGCAGCTTGCAGGGTCATTTGCTGCACTGACGCCGGCCACATCTAACGTCTAACGGCTAGCTAGCTTGCTTTAGCTGCTACTTTGGCTGCATACTGCCCACTGCTGCCGCGCTGGCTGGCTGGCCCGCAGGCTCTTGGCGCTGCTGCTTGCTCGTGCTTGGCTTAAGTGTAGTGCTGCGTTTGGATGTCGCTTGCCTTTGGCTGGCTTGAATTTCTGCTTGCTTTGCTGCTGCTGGCCGCCTGCTCGCTGCTTTTTAGCTGAGCTTAGCTAGGACTGCCTCTGGGCGTATGCTGCGCTTTGCTGCTGCTGGCTATGTGCTGGTGGGTGCTTCTCAGCTTGCTACTTGACCACTTACGTGGCAGGCATGCACGCTTTGGGGCAAGCTGGCTCTTGGGGGGGGCTGCTGCTGCTGTAGCTGCCATTCTCTGCTTGGCTGATGCTCTTGCTGCAGCTGCTTTGCCCCAGGGCCTGCTGCTCTGGCTGGCTGCTTATGCTGCTTTTCATAGCTGCAGCCCCCGACTTGCTGCTTGCTCTCGCTTAGCCTTTGCTCTTGCTGCCTAATTTTTGTTGCTGCTTTTTTAGCTGCTGGCTAGCTGCTGTTGGGCTGCTGCTCGGCAGCTGCTCTTAAGTAATGCTGCTGGCTGCCTACGCTGCTTGCTTCTGCTTTCTGAGCTGCTGCTCTGCTTAGCTGCTGCCTTTTGCGCCTTGGCTTGCTGCTGCTGCTTTCGAAGGCTTGCCTGCTTGGCTGCTGCCTGCCTGCCTGCCTGCCTGCC